>VWZO01018424.1:0-25080 GCA_013396975.1 Bucco capensis | reverse complement strand
CAGGACTGCTGGTAAATGATGGAGAGTGGCCTGGTGAGCACCCCTGCCAGCTCTCTCAGGATTCTAGGATGAATCCCATCTGGTCCCATAGATTTTTGGACGTCAACTTGGAGGAGTAGGTCCCTGACCATCTCCTCGTGGATTATGGGGGGGAGATTTTGGTCCCATTCTCTTGGCTTGGGGGGCTTGGCTTGCCTCAGTACAGGTGTTACTTTTATTAAAGACTGAGGCAAAGAAGGCATTCAGCACCTCAGCCTTATCCTTGTCTTTTGTTACTAATTTTCCTTCTGGGTCTAGCAGGGGATGTAGGCTCTCTTTGTTCTTTCTTTTGTTGTTAATGTATTTACAAAAGCTTTTCTTGCAATCTTTTACTTTTGAAGCCAGATTAATTTCTAGTTGGGCCTTGGACCTTCTATTCGTCTCCCTACATAACCTAACAATATCCTTATACTCACTAGGAGTGGTCTGCCCCCTTTTCCAGAGGCCGTAAACTCTCTTTTTTCCCCTTATCTTCAGCAATATTTCCCTATTCAGCCAGGTTGGTCTTCTGTGCTGCCGGCTTGTCTTAAGGCACATAGGGATAGCCTGTTCCTGTGCCCTTAAGATTTCCTTCCTAAGTAATGTCCAGCTATTCATTTGACAAAAGAAGGATTGTAGCTACGTAATTCACTTTGGTGACTCCAGCTCTCAACCTAAGTAGTACTTCCAATGGGAACAAGATCTCAGTGCTTCTCAGGAAAATGGGATCCTTTATTTGGATATAGGCTTCCAGAAAACACCCATGGGAGGACTCTTATTGTCTACACCTCAGTATAAGCAAATAATTGACATTTAACAAGAAAACCCCATGATCTTTAAGGAATTAATTAGGGCTTCAACAGCAATATGAATTCATCTGAAATCAAAATTTGTCATGAATAATGCTCATTTGATACAGCATAGTCATTTTCCCCATTCAAGGAGTAAAAAGCTTTGAACAGCTTTGTTTCCCTTAAACTTGCCCCACACCTTGTAACATTGAGCTCTGACCTCTTCCCTGTGCACAGCTATTCATTTGACAAAGAAAGGAGTGTAGCTACATGGTTCACTTTAGTGACTCCTTAACTTGCAGTCCTAGATCTCTGAAGAGAAGCTTTGCTTCTGATCATACAGTGGCTTTCCAGTATGCACCTCAGCACATACAGGTCACTCCTTGCTTAACAGGATTATCACCAGGTTACCAGGTGATACAGAAGGGCACAGGTAACTGTTGCTAATCAGTGGACCTTTTAGGCAATTGTATCAGTCTTGTCTTTCCGCAAACACACTCCAGCAGCCCATACTCCAGCAGCACAAGCCTGCAACCCATTGCCACCTTCTTCCCAGTCTCTCCACAATGACTTTCTTTCAGAGGGTTGAGAGAATTGGGCCATTGCTCAACATAGCCCTCCATAATCTGACACAGCAGCCCACCTCCATTGCACAGGACAGTAAGCACAGGTGACATAAGTCCTGAACTCCTAATTGCTCTGTACTAGTGAGCTATCAGCTGTACCTTCACAGCTCCAGGTTCCCAGCACATTCCACAGCCACCACAAGGGCAGTAAGTTTCCTACATGCCTTTAATTTTAATTTCTCTCTGAGTAAAGGGCCGCTAGCAGCCACTTTCTGGGGAGCAGAACTGACATTTCCATAAGTCTGCTCAATTAGCTCAACTGGGGTTGCCTGATGGGACTCTGTTTGTCATGGGAGTTCTGAACCCAGCTTTCCATGTCCCACTCCATGACTTGCTGACTGTTCCTGTAGCTACAAACTCCTGAACAAGAGTCTCTTACAGTGTGTTAATATTTGGTTTAGAACATCATTTGTCTGACATAGAAAAAGCAATTTCAATTCTTAGTTCTCAACCTGTTAAGTGGTTCCAATATCTTTGGAGCTTTACCTGAAGCAGATGCTACACCTCTGCATTCTTTCGTACCAAAGTATGATGCCAAATCTCCTGGTGTTTTTTTGTGCATTTTATCATTTTTACAACTCCTAGACTAATACCTTTGTTTTCCATACTGGAAGACAGTTCATATTCCAGGCCACTGGTGCATGGGCTTGGAGTAGGCACTCTCCTTTAAGTTCTCAGCTCTCTTCACATCTCACTACTGTTTTCTTGTGTCCATTTTGCACAATATTCAAACTTATCCTCACATATATTTTGGGTACACCTCTCACACTGCAGAACAACTGAAATTCCTAATACCACAACCAAGGCTTCCAGCATCTCAAAGTCACTCCAAACTTTCCAGTTCCAGACTATGATATTTGAAAAGTCTATCATATTTGAAAAGTCATAGCAGACTGGTGAAATTTTGAGTGACTGGAAAAGGGAAAACATAACCTCCATTTTTTACCTGGGGAGCTACAGGCCAGTCAGTCTCATCTCTGTATCCAGCAAGATCATGGAGCAGACCCTCCTGGAAACTATCTTACAGAATATGGAAATCAGCGATGTGACTGGTGACAGCCAACATAGCTTCACTAAGGGCTAATAGTTCCTGACAAATCTGGCGGCCTTCAAGAGCAGGGTTTTAGCATTGATGAATATAGGAAGAGTCACTGACATCATTTACCTGGACTTGTGCAAATCATGTGCTATTGTCCCACACAGCATACACAGCATACTGGATTTGATGGGTGGAGTACTTGGTGGTTAAGGCATTGGCAGGATGGTTGCACTCAAAGAGTCATGAGTCAATTAATCAAGAAAATTTTTGAGCCAGAAGTCTGTTGATTAGCCAGGATTTACCTGTTGGCTGCTGGTGTGATCCTGGCATGTAACACTGTAGGGAGTCGCATAAAGTATTCAGGCTCATGGAGCTTAACAGAGAAGGACATTTACTGAATCTCTTGTGATTGTGGGAATAAAATAAATCATTAACTTTTTAATTCATTCCCTCATGATGCAAGCCCTAAATTTTCCAAATAATACTGTTCCAGTTTTATTTTTTTCTTGATCCTGTTAGCAAACCTCACAGGTACTTCAGAGAGAGGGTGTGAGTTTAAAAGCTGGCACAGTGCAGTCCTCAGAAAACATAACAGAATGAAGATTCAAACAACTTTTTATTCAGTATTTCCTTTCCATGTTTTTCTCCACAGTTTATGTCATAACATCAAAAAAACTTCACTATCATTGTTACAGTCATCAGTGATCTATGGCTTTATAACCCCATGTACTTTCTGTTAGCAAGCTTGGCCTTTCTAGATGTCCTCCTCAGCCAATGCTCCTGATTTACTCATGATGACTCTCAGACTTGATGGGATAAGGGGAGTAGCAGCAGGCTTTAGGTGCCCTGACCTGCCTTCAACATCCTTATTTGTAATCCTCTCTGCTACCTCTTCTCTCCTGTCCCTAATGAACTAGCTGCTTGTGTTCAAGAGGAGCACTGATAAAATAATATGGTTCTTAAACCTTCTCTTAATCTACTGTGAAAGCTGCGGGCAGCCTCATCTGGAAACTCCATTCTCCCAGTGGGTTATGGACTGAAGTGCTTTGCCTCACATCACCTTCTAGTCTCTTGTCCTACCTATGCTGCAGGTATGCTGTGCCTGGACTTGTATCTTGCTGCTTTTTACCTCACCTTGACTACTTGAGTTCCTGGCCTAAATTTCAACCTGCTCCACTACTATGGACTTGTCTAGCTAATGTGGGAGCTGACATTTGTCCAAGAGTCGAGTTGCAGTGCAAACAGGAGCTGAATGTAGTGAGCCATGTCAAACAGGACAATGCAAACAACCTTGGATTACCAAGGGATAATAGAGCAAGCTGTGAAGCTGCTGGAATGACATCACAGTGGACTTCCTGATTGGTAGCTGTCCTGGTTTGACCAGAAGCTAGGGTCAAAAGAACAATCTTTTTGAGAGGACTTCTCAGAATGCCCCTCTCGCCCTTATATTGGGGACTGCAAATTGAAATAAGAACACCAGGCATGCAGATAGTGAATTTCTAAGAATAGCTTTATCTATATTTAAATGGTACAACAGTATGAAAGAGATAAATTACAGAGGAGATAGAGGTGTTAGTTAAAAGACGGCTTCAACTCTTCCCCCTTCTAATTCCCTGACCTTGCCGGCAAAAGCTGGCAGGCTTCCAAACATCCACCCCCCTCCTTATTTCAGGACCTTATCGCTCCCCCTCCCTTACTTTCACACAGAGAAGGGAGACTTTGTAAATACCAGAGGCCTTTTTCTGTAAAAGGGAGGAAGAGCCGAGCCTGGAACACAGCCGATAGAGAGAACAGGAAGCAGGAAGAGAGAGCTCTCACTTCCCCCTCTTATATACACAAAAATACATCATCCCTCCGCGCAGCTTGTGATTTGCTGCCAACTGTCTCTCTTGAATGATGTCTCAGGGTCACAACCCTTGATCATTCCCGTCCGGAGACGCCGTGGTGATGGTTTACATCTGTGCAGGTGCGGGGTTTCGTTTTTCTTTCTTATCAGTTTCTCTCGGCTCCTCCCGGCAAATTCTTTTGTGGGCGAAAGAAGGAAGGGGGGCAGAAGAAGTTTAGCCACTGGATCTTTTTTTAAAGGGATATTGTCCAAAATCCAAAAGTTCAAAAGGGAATACGACGCACATATGTCTCTTCTTTTTAATTTTTAAATTATCCCATGACGGTAGCCTGTACTGACACCTACTGTAGTAAATACACAAGGGTGACATTGTTAAGAGTGTGCAAAGGCAGGGCACCTGAGGAGAAGCTGACACATGTTGGTGCCAACCTGCCACCCAAGAACCTAGTCCTGAGACTGGCTGGAGAGCGTCATCTTCCCCTGGGCTCGACTACACCGGCTCACTGGAGTGGTAATTTTGGCAAATCTCGTTTAATTGTTTGTGTGAGTGTGAAGCTTTCCTTCATGCAGCTTTGTTCAATTGGACAACGTACTACATTGAGCTTAGTGGTGTCAGGTTCCCCAGCATCCCTTTCCTTCTGGCTGGTTACTGTCAGTGATGCTGCTCTGCTCTGTTTTGGGTGGGTAATGTGTCATTGCTGCCTTTGTTGGTGATGGGGTTGCTCCTGTATGCCTTGCTGTCACTCTCATCACTGACTTGCCTTCCCTTGCAGAGCAGGCAACTCTTCTTGCTCCCTGGCACCTATTTTCCAGAACATCTCACACAAACCATGACCAGCATGTTAAACAGGCGGAGCTAGTCACAGCATCTGTAAGCAGAAGTTTATTGTTTCAAATGAAATTTCAAATAGGATAGGGGAGGAATAGATTAATATGAATTCTTTATTAACACAATCACAGCCCAAACCCAAATTCTCTGGCAATCCCTAATTTGGTTTATCTTGCAATTTCTCTCTGAATTGAACATCTTGTCCTCCAGGCAAGGGGAATCATAAACAAAGACAAAATGTCCCCAATGTATTTGTCCATCCCAGCCATTCAGACAAGCTGAGTCAAACCAACTGATTCTGTGAACTTCAGCCCCTGCAGAAGCAAGCAAGCAGCAGCAAGCAAGACATTGTAGCATGAGAGAATCTGTCATCTGATCAGTACAGAGAGGGACTGAGGTAACACTGAGAGAAATATTTCTGGAGGACAAGAGTTCACAGGGATTCTGAGAAAGTCTGGCAGGAGCATAAAGAATGTTTGGAGAAATGCACAATGCCTCACTTCTCAGGTAGGAGAAATGAAGGTTTCACATGTTTTGAGCAGGTAGTTGGGACACAGAGGAAATGGAACAGGCACAAGCAACTTCTGCCTTCTGGTAGGTTGGAAACAGACTTAAGGTAATCACCAAGGTCTGGTTAGAACCAACAAGATGAACAACTCAGAGAATGACTTAATCTTAATTAAGTTATCTGAGATAAGTAGACTGGAATGCCCATGCCTGTATAAATGAAATGAACTGCAATCTGCCTATCCTGGGTCCTCTCTGAATGTAAAGTCCAGGGCACACTCACAGAATCACAGAATCACAGAATCGATTGGGCTGGAAAGACCTCCGAGATCATCAAGTCCAACCCTCTGTCAACTCTAATCCATTTACTAGATCATGGCACTCAGTGCCACATCCAATCTTCGTTTAAAAATCTCCAGGGATGGTGAATCCACCACCTCTCCGGGAAGCCCATTCCAATGCCNGCCTCGCTGCTCTCCAGCCACTCTGTGCCCAGCCTATAGCTCTGCATGGGGATATTGCGGCCAAAGTGCAGGACCCGGCACTTGGCCTTATTGAACTTCATCCCATTGGAATCAGCCCATCTCTCAAGTCTATCCAGATCCCTCTGCAGAGCCCTCCTGCCTTCCAGCAGGTCAACACACCCTCCCAACTTGGTGTCATCAGCAAATTTGCTGATAATAGACTCAATCCCCTCATCTAAATCATCAATAAAGATGTTAAACAGGACTGGACCCAACACAGACCCCTGCAGGATGTGTTGAAGAGCTCTGTAAGCCTCATAACAGGTCGTCTCTTCCCATTCTTCAGATTGCTTGTGTCAACTGGGCATTATTTTGCATGCTCAAATGTTGTGGATTTTTTTTTCCCTCAAATCTCCTCTGCCCTGAAGCAGACATGCCTGCAAAGTGAAGAATGTACAATAGCCTTTGGCTAACACAGGAGCAGCACAGTAAATACTGCTACATTATAAAACACTCTAAAGTATTTAGTTTCTTTTTGATTGCTGGAGCAGGAATCCCTTAGTAGTTATAGCAAAACTATTTTTGTTCAGACCCAGGAAAGTTCACATTGTTTTTATAGTAGCGGTATTTGTAACATCTGCTTTGCTTCTTAGACAGAATGATGCAGAATGATGTATGAGTGGTTTGGGGTTTGATTTTGTTGTTCTGTTTTTTGTTTTGTTTTGTGTTTGTTTGTTGTTTTTTTTTAATTTAGTTTTCTTTTTGGAGTCCTCTCTGGAGGAAAGGAGTCAGACAACTCTGAGACTGCAGACATAACAGTCCTATGTGGAATAAAGGCTCTCGATATGTGAAAAGAAAAAGTTATTAGAGATAAGCACTACCGTAGAGAGGAGGGGTCAAAGCCCACATTAGGGGGGAAACAGAGATCTATTTATGAAGACAGCAACTAGTTGTAAAGTTGCACTGGATTTTAAGGGTATAGATGCAAAGGAACAAATCTGAAGAGCAAAGAACACTGAGACTACCTCCACTAAACAAAATTTCCACTGTACACGCTTATAAGAAGATTTGTAGGATGGGAGTTTCTGAGCCAGGGCAGAGGAAAGGTCATCTCTTTTAGTGTTGAAAATCTTGCTTTCCTCAGTCTCCCTTCTACACTGATCCTTTCACAGGCATTTTTGGATGGTAATGAATGGACCAACAGAATATAACCAATCCTGTGATGGAATTTGTCCCCTTGGGCTTCAATCACAGTCTTAAGATTCAGCTGTTCCTCTTCAAAGTCATCTTCATTGTCTTCCTGATGACCTGCTTGGGGAACATCACCATCCTCACCACTGTTATCACTGACTACCACTTGCACACACCCATGTACTTCTTCCTGGCCAACCTAGTATTCACAGATCTCACTGAATACTCCCATTCTATTGTCAGGTTTCCTTTCCCAGCACAAGACTGTTCCATTCAAGGAGTGCATGCTTCACATGTTTTTCTTCCGTTTCATTGGTGGTGCTCATATCTTCCTTCTTGCAGTAATGGCAGCTGATCACTATGTGGCTATCCACAAGCCCTTGCAGTACTTGACAATAATGAACTGTGAGGTGTGCTTAGGTCTAGTGGCAGGGTCATGGGCAGATGGATTCATTCACTCTGCAATACAGATTGCTCTGCTTCTTCCTTTACCTTACTGTGGTCCTAACACTCTAGACAATTTCCACTGTGATGTCCCACAAGTACTGAAAGTGGCCTGCATTGACACCTATCTGATAGGGATGCTAATGGTCTCAAATGGTGGCCTGCTCCTTATAATAATATTTGTCTTGCTGCTCATTTCATACACTGTCATTTTAGTCAAGATAAGGAGGCAAGTCACTGTAGGAAAACACAACGTTTTGTCTACCTACATAGCCCAGATGATGGTAATAAGCATAACATTCATTCCAGGAATATTCATCTATGCTTGGCCCTTCAAGACATTAAAAGCGGACAAAGTGGCCTCCATCTTCTTCGCTGTGCTTGTTCCAGTGCTGAATCCCATGGTCTACACACTCAGAAAAAAAGAAATGAAAAAGGCCATCAGGAGGCTTGTTTCTAAGGTTCCGTTCTGAGGAGAAAAGGGAATGGAATAAGCCCCTGCTGCAAGGTCACTCTTTTTCTTTGTAACCACTGTAACTTATTACTGAAATACCTGAACTTCCAGCAAAGATACTTGCAGATGAGAAATCCCTTCTGGAAAATTAAGTCAAAGGAAATTAAACTAGGTCTCTTTACATTAAAGTACAGTTCCTGCCCATGCAGTCTGTGGAGTCTAGAGCAGGTTGCATCTTTTTAATACTAAATAACGTGTGCTGAAATACCCTTTTTATTCTTTCCAGAAGTAAAGGGATTCTGCTAATGTCTAATGCTTAGTGACTTTTTTTTGAAAACTGGTCAGTTTACATCCGTTTCATATAAAAATCAGTCTATGCTACAGAATGATTCTTCTTCAGATGACTTGATTCTTACTGACACAACTCGAAGTTGCATATACAGCCTACTTTTGATCACCTGGAACATCACATTCCTAGATTCGTAGAAGCATCACTGAATCACTGAGGATCTATGGTTTGGTATTCAATTTATCTAATTTTAAAGGTCCAAATTGTAAATAGTTCCAGGAGTCATGAAGAATCCCTTTAAAACCAGTGTAATGACATCAGCTTTTCTAGCGTGAGCATCCTAAGGTAAATGTTGAAATGCCTAGAGAAATCCCTTGCAGAAAGCGCCCTTTCACGGTTATTTGAAAAAAATCCTTGTCCATCTTTTCTAGTGCCGTACTATTCTGCTATTGAAGAAGTTATTCCTAATGTGCAGGCTAAATGTCTCAAGCCACAGCCCATGTCCATTGTCCCCTATTTTATTATCTACGACTAGAAAGGAGAGTTTCAGTTAATCATCTGTGTAGTGTTTCTTCAAGAAGTTGAAGGCTGCTGTTAGATCTCAGTTAGTCTTTGTTGACAAACACAAGTCCTTGAAGTTCTCCTCAGAGGTCCATGTGATCTAGAACTGTCACAATCTGAGCAGGCCTTTGCTGTTATTTACCAGACATCATTTGAATAAATGGTAGGTCAGACATATACTTCATGTATAAATATCAAACTTTAAGCACAGAAATTAAAGCGGATTCAGTTGTGAAAGCACGGATATCTCAGCTTCATTTCAGAAGCATAAAAAAAAAAAAAAAGCACAAAGCACTGGTAGATCTGATACAAAGCCTGCTATAGACTTACTTCTATCAGCAGTCTGCTGAGGATCAGGAAAAATAATGGCAGTGCCTAAAATGGCATGTGAACTAACAATAAGACAAGATCTCGCTGATACTAACATCACAGACACTGTTAGGTGCTCTGTCTTGCAGCTGTCAATCTGTTTGGACCCCCACAGGTCTTCTGGCACATCACCTAGGGCCAATTGGACTACTTTGATATTTCAAGAGTACTTCAAAGAAATTAAGGCACTCATGCAAAGGCAATTGAATTTCATCCTAAATAGTTGAATCTAGAGCTAAAATCTCTCCTGCTGCCCTCTGCTTTGCACTGGCTCTGGTTGGGATGGAGCTAATTTTTTCATAGGATCTACTATGGTGCTGTGTTTTAGGAAGGCAAAAATGAGAAGAATTTTGTGTTTTGAAGCAATAATCATATCTTTGTATTTTATTAGCAAATTGAAGTTCTGTAGAAATGCAGAAATAAATATAGGAACAGAGGAAGGGAGGAAGGGAACACTGATTCTGGCTTCCCATCCTGATTAAACCTCAGAGTATAGGGAACAAAGGATAGCTTTGATTTTCACAATACAATAAAGCCAGTTTCACAAGCTAGGACATTTTAAAATAAATTACAGTTATCTTCCCTCCAGGAAACAGTTATACCAGCAAATATTTTATTCTTTGGTGAATTACAATATGCCTCCAATTTAAAAAAATCAAACAAGAAGTCATTAAAAGGAAGTACCTTGGTCAATAAAAAGCAAACAAACCTTGACAGTAAAAAAACACAAAGCAGACAGAAAATTACAGTTCTTAAATCAGCTGCACATTAACAAAAATCAGTTGAGGAAAACAGCAAGTTCAGTCAAATGAGGATGCAGTAATGCAGTAACTGTGATACAAACAGATCTTAATGTGGTTAAGCTGATTTTTGGAGGCTGGCTCTGTTAGGAAAAAGTACAGGCTTCGGCTGACTTAGTTAACTGACAGCAAAGACAGTAAAGAGAGGATGAAATTTTTTTCAGTAAAGTTATGGTATTTTTTAGTTGGCTTGTTAAAGAGAAAAGCAAAGTGAATCATCTCAGGATAATGTCATTGTTTGACCTCAGAAACTTCACAATAACTAGTTAATGGCAAAGTGGTTAATTGTATTCTGCAACACTGTGTTTGTTTAGACCCCCTCCAGGGAATGTAACTTGCCTGTGCATGATTGGGAACCCTTTTTCCTTCATAATTAAAACCCTGAAGAAGCAGAATGAAGGAAACTTCATTTAAGCTTCTACTGACTTTGCTTCTGGGAGCTGATCTACTTTTACCTCTGTGAAAAACAGTTAGGGAATTAACTTTATCTTGTTTTAGTCCTTGAAAAGGCAAGACTGAAAGAGGCCTTTCTTTACAAGAAAAAGCTTCATTATTCTAATACAGTAACATTAGTGTGATTAGCCTGAATCACTTGAAGAGATATTGCATTTCAAAAGGTTAAAGCTTTTAAATTCATGCCTCTTTTAAAGATGTTTCAGACCGTGGTACAAGAAGGAAGAGACATCCCAAATCATTCACCCGTTTAGAATTCACCCGTTTAATAATTGGTGTGGAGCTCTCCCATCAAACTTGATCAGCAACATACTCCCTATCTGACTTTTTTCACAGTGACCTCCTCATGCTCCCATGTAGATGTGATATTAAATCATAAATCCTGCTGTTGTCATGTGGTTTATCTTTTGCTCTGTCATCTAATAAAAATACCCAGAGTTTGCCCATCAGAGGTTTCTTTTCTTTCTTTTTTTTTTATGATAGTATTTGCTCATTTGAGAGTCACAGTCATATAACTCAGGGTGAAATTAAGTATTTTCCTGTTCAGTTGTGTACATAATCCACTGAGAAAATTGTGCCAATGTCTCTTTTTTCCTATAGTGATGATGATTTGGGGGAAGTTGTACTAATTCTACGTTAAAGATACACCACCTGTTGTGTGGCCATGCAAGTACAAGCTAGAACACTATGCTGAAAGGGACCCCATCTCTCACAGACTCTGAGACCATATTCTCATTCATAGAATCATAGAACATCTCAAGCTGGAAGGGACTCCTAAGGATTGTTGGGTCCAGCTACCTGCTTATCCTGTGTGATATGAAAGGCTTCCTCAAAATTTTGGAAGTAGTAAAAGACATCTTCTCCTAATTGATTGCATGTCATAGCAAAAAATTATCCTCAAACACCACACCATTCACCATGTAATATTCTGGTTTTCCTATGCGGTTCTATTTAATTCTGATTTTCAGCAGCCTTGGAAAAAAGTGGAAGAAATAATGTTTGCAACCTACAAATCCCAGAGCTTGGGGGAAGATGATTATTTTTACAGTGAAAAAAGTTTAAAGCACTTACGAAACAGATTTTCAGAGTGGGAACTTGTATATCCATCTGACAGTACTCAGGATCAGAGGGCCCCTGTATCCCGCCCCTGTCAGATCAGAGGCAGTAATACAGATATGGGGAGCAAATGGAAGGTGGTTGCGGCCCCATCCCTGGAGGCATTCAACATGAGGCTTGACAGGGCTCTGAGCAATCTGATCTAGTTGGGGATGTCCCTGCCCACTGCAGGGGGGTTGAATTAGATGGCCTCCAGAGGTCCCTTCCAACCCAATCCATTCTATGATTCTATGATACATGTGCACTTTGATCATTCTTGTCCATTCTCTCATTCAGAAGCTGTGAAGTAGCTATCATAGCCTTTGCCAGAAGGAAAGTCTGGTCAGAACACAAATGAATTGGTTTTTAAGGAGATAAACGGCTCATTCTAGATGTTTTACTTTATTCATATTGCTTCCACTAACAGTGAGACAATGTAAGGAGTTATGCGTGCTGACAGCTTCAAGAATAACCTGAGAACAATCACTATGTATGAGCAGATGTAAAAAAAAATCAATCTACACCCCAAATAAAAGTTTATGTAATGGTATCTGGCTTAAAGTAAGAACTCTGTACTCTTCTAACCCCAGACCACTCCATCTGCCACATATTTCCATGGAAGCCACAGGCTGTGCTCCTCCTCTCTTCCCTGCCACATTTGAGGGAAGAGGTAAAATTAGAGTTTCAAAACCCCCATCAGGGCTAAGTAGTGCCAGAAGTGACCCTTTTCTGGAAAGATCCATGTTGTGGATGTAAATATCTGTGTATGTGTACATGTAAATATGGATATCCTGCCCCTAAGAAAATCAGCAATCAGTCACAGGTCATTAATATAAAAGCCTGTGGGGTATAATAGCATCCAAAGCAGCAGCCCCAGAGGCAGGAAGCAACAGGGTCACCCAGCCATGTGCCCATGAGGAGGGCAGGACTTCCACTTCAGGTGGGACATAGACTGTGGGTGTGGCGTGGGCCTTCCACTGCCAGGTAGAGCCCTGGCACCTGCCATTTCTCATCGTGAAGGAAGATGTCATCTTGGTTAATCATGCAGACAGGGTAAGTTGTACTGATTTGCCCTCTGCCTTAAAGGAAACCTCAGAAACCCTAGAAACCAGCTAAATTAATCATTTGGCATGTGTGGATGCTGCAGGATTTGTTGATTCACTACAAAATCACAAAATGAATCCTAGCATTGTTGCATTCCATTCCTTCTTTAATTTAGCTTCCTGCAACTACCTTTTAAAAGTCTGTGTTGAGTTTAATTTATTGTTAACAATATAAAGGGATTTAATTAATATACTTGTGTATATACAGGATATAATGTATGCTATACATTACATAATGATGGGAGAGGAGAGGAGAGGAGGAGATAAAAAGAAAAAGAAAAAGAGAAAAAGAAAAAGAAAAAGAAAAAAAGAAAATGATGGGGAGGGGAGTTGTTGCATCTGTTTGGTTTACATTTGTGATAGTATGTAACTTTCTCAGTGAAGTATGAATTACTCATCCTGAATATTTATAAAATAGAGATAATTAAGTGATCTGGAGAATTCTAGATGATGGCTTTCCATTCTGTACATTCCCAGATGAGAAAATCTGCAGAATATTGAAAGATAGAGGTTGTGGTTTTATTTGTTTTCCAGAACAAAACATTACCAGTCATTTAAATGCAAAATTAATCCTGAGATTATAACAAAGTAGGGTGTAAGACATTTCTAGAGGTCATCTGGTCCAAGAATAACATATGTCAAAATAAATAATAAATACACACCCAGCACAATGAACCCTTCAGCTGTCTCTGAAAGAAAGGAAGAGATGAAGAAAACATAGGATGTAATGTAACTTCAAGGCATGACATGAGATTTTGACTCTTGACAGAAACATCAAGAAGTGACATAAGGAGNTCTGAATTTTGCTACTTTTTTGCCACTTTTTCCTCCTTTCATTTTTTAAATTTTTTTTTTCTTAGTTTCCACTTTTGAGACTGATTTCATTTCTCACTGGTCTCAATAAAGAAACTAAAATAAAACTGTTCTAAAACTAAATAATTCTTACAGGTCTGAGCATTTTCTCCACTAAAGTATTTTCAGTATGCTTCATTCTCTACCTCAACACTGCTGGTGAGGTTGCTAATGCAGTAATTTGCAGATATCATCATGCAGTCAAACATATCATCTTTGTGGCAAAATGGAAGAAAAGTGTTAAAATTGAGGCAAAAACTCATATAGTTTTATTCTGAGCCAAAAGAAGAAAAGAAGTTGAAGGAATTAAGGAACTTAGATACATGGAAAGACTTTTAAAAGAAATTTGAGGGATTTTTGTTTGTTTTCTTCATGAAAATATATATATTAATATATATGAAAATGATATTATTTGATCTATTCTGTGAAAAAATGTCAGTTTGTTTTCCAAACTGCTGTCATGCTGATTCATGGGGAATCAGTTTCATAGACATATTTAGATAATTGAGTTTTCTTTATGTTTCCAGTGTTCTGCTGACTTCATAGGAAAAATAGACATCACTGTGGGATTTCTCTGGAGAAAGGTGGAAGTCTGAATGTGATCTAGACATTCTCAGCTCCCTTGAAAGACAACAGGGAACAATAAAATATTTTGGAAAATACCTGAACTGATACATGCTAGAGAAAATTTAGGATGGAATTAGCCATCCCCTGGGCTGCCTGACATACTTAAGCTTAAAGAGATTTTAACTGCTTAATTGCAAACAACTTTGTAGCTATCAGATGAATTCACCCAAGGGGTACATAAACCTTCCTTCAGACATGAGAGGTCTATTATCAGTGCATGTGATTTAGGTTGTGTAATTTTAGGGTGCACTTTATATAGCTTTTTTAGCAGTCTACCCTAGAATTGAATCAATCTATCCTGGAAAGAGGTCCTGCTTTTGTCAGCTGGAGAGGGAGTAGACATGAGTAGCTCTGTTAAAGCCTATACCATAAACTGCAAAAATTAGCCTACTCATGGAAAGAATGGACTCATACCTTATGACCTATATTTCATCTAGGGGCCAATTGCCAGGCACAGAGAAACAAAGAATATCTGATAAAATGTGGACATTTCCAGTAAAACACCCAAGTTATTAGGAATCTTAATTACTTGCTTTGGAGTATTTCACCATTAGGAGTTCCCTAGAACTAAAGAATGGGTAAAGGGTATGCATTTTAGGCAATCTAAATATGCCCCAACTTGTTCAAACATTTCTGTAGGTTTGCACTGGTGGGTGTATTTTCCCCCATTGCCACTGTCTGTTTTTCAGGGTTCTGCAGAATGGAAATGGAGCATGAGAACTATACAGTAGTTACAGAGTTTATTCTGTTGGGATTGTCCCAAAACTATGACATCCAAATGATTCTCTTCCTCCTCTTCTTGCTCTTCTACATGATCATTCTGCCAGGCAATGTCCTCATCATTCACACAATTTGGAGGGATTCACAACTGGGATCACCCATGTATTTCTTCCTGGCAAATTTGTCATTCTTGGACATCTGCTACTGTTCTGTGACCCCTCCCAAAATGCTGGCTGACTTTTTCTCATACCATAAGACTATCTCCTACAATGCTTGCATGGCCCAGCTCTTTTTCCTTCACTTCCCGGGAGCAGCTGAAGCTTTCCTTCTCATGGTCATGGCCTATGACTGTTACGTAGCCATTTGCAAACCTCATCACTACACCAGGCTTGTGAACAGGAAGGTATGCTGTGTCCTGGTTGGAGCTACATGGGGAGGGGGCTTCATCCATGGAATCATTCTATTTGCTCTCAGCATCCACCTCCCCTTATGTGGTCCCAACATCCTGGACAACTTCTTCTGTGATGTCCATCAGCTGGTCAAGTTGGCTTGTGCCAGCACTTATACAGTGGAGTTTTTGATGTTCCTCAACAATGGAGTTGTTATTGTTATGTGCTTCATACTTCTCCTAATCTCCTACACTGTCCTGTTGCTGAAGCTCCAGACACAGACCTCCAAGGCAAAGAACAAAGTAGCTTCCACCTGTGTTTCCCACATCATTGTGGTTTTTGTCATGTGGGGCCCAGCTATGTATATCTACGGTTTACCCTTCTGTATTGGGTTTGGCTGAGATGGAGTTAATGTTCCCATACAGTTTTCAGAAACGCTGTGCCTCAGATTGAAGATAACATGTGATGTTGTGACTACTATAAGGCTGGCATAGCACCAAAGCAACGGGGTGGACAAGATCCTGGGAAGGGATGTAATCAAGGCAGCTGACCCAAACTGACCAAAGAGCTATTCCATACCATATGACATCAGCTCGGGGATAAAGGACAGAGGGGGGGAAGGAAGGGGGCGGGAAGAAGACCTCTGCCCCCCAAGCAATCACTACGCGTTCCAGAGCCCTGGTTCCCGGGAAAGGTCCAGACATCGCCTATTATGGGAAGTAGAGACTAAAGCTCAATTTTGCTTTGCTTTGCTTCACACGCGTGGCTTTGCCCTTCTTTATTTTGCTTATTAAACTGCCTTTACTAAAACCCACGGGCTGTTTCCATCCGTTCTCTCCCTCTTGTTGTGCCGTGGGAGGTGTGGGGCGAGAACGTGATAGAGAACCTTGGTGGGTACCTGGCACTCGGCCCAGGTCAACCCACCACACCTTCTAAGTTGTCCCAATGGAAAAAGTTGTTGCTGTTCTCCATACAGTCATCTTCCCCTTGACTAATTCAATGATCTATACCTTATGTAACAAGGAGATGAAAGGCTCCATGTGGAAGCTGGTCAGCAAATACATACTTTAGTGTGGAAAGTTAAAAAAAAATTAAAGTGAAAGCTTATTTAATTTTTGTTTGTTAACACAATTTTCTTAAGAACAACTCCTAGTGTACGTTATGTAGCAACATAATATAAGCAAGAAAGCTTCAAATAAATTATTCTTCATATTATCAAAAAGTCTTAGGATGACACTAAAACCTGTATGAAATCATTTAGGGGAGAACTATATTGTGTAAAGGAATGAACATGCTTGTGCTATGAAATTCTACTGTTATAATTCTTCATCTCTACAGAAATTAACTGGCATTTATGAAGCATTTATAATAATAATAATAATTTATAAAATTATAATGATAATTAATATTTTATAATAATGCTTTATGAAGCATTTATAAATGAAGCATTTATAGGATTATTACTGAACACTTGGCCTAGATGCAGGTAGATAAAATCAGGTAGCAAGCATGTTAGTGCAAGATTTCAGCTTATAATTGAGTCTCTGTCTGTTGACGTCGCTCGCTGTTTAACTCTCATAGGACTCTGCTCCTGAATGAGTAGATTGCTTCTCCACAAATGGAGAATGTGCAAGTCACTGGATAATCTAGCTTGTAGACAAGCTTTGCCTTTTCACACAGCATAGGTAGGCCACTGAAATCTGAAATCAAAATTCAATTATCAAGTAAAAATCAAAGGTAATTTGAATGTAACCTTGTCATAGGCACTAGTGACAGGATTTATCTATCCAGCTATAGATAATCTACAGCATCAGAATTAGTCACCTAAGGTTTTCTGCATAATTGATGGGTATTTCAGCTAACCCATTTTTGTGTCTACTTTGGGAAGAAATAAACCATGCTTTAGGCATTTTTATCTGGCCTTTAGTACTCACTCTGTAATCTACTCCTCAGTTTGATTCCAAGGTAGAATTATTGAGTATTTCAAGTTGGAAGGGACCCATAAGGATCATTGAGTTCAATTCCCTGCTCCTCTCAAGTCTACCTAAAACTGTATCATAAGACTAAGAGCATCATCTAGACAGTCCTTCAACTTCAACAGGCTTGGTTCCATAACAACTTTCCTGGTGAGTCTGTTTCAATGACTGACCACTCTCTCAGTGAAGAACCTTTTCCTGATATCCAATCCGAACTTCCTCTGACACTGGTCCTCAGAAAGAGGGGATCAGCACCTCAGCACCTTACCTTTGCTGCCCCTGTTGAGGAAGTTGTGGACTGTGACAAGGTCACTTCTCAGCCTTACCTAAGTTGAACAAACCTAGTCTTGCCCTCAAAGCCTTTCACCATCTTGGTCACTTTCCTCTAGATTCATTCTAATAGTTTGTCCTTCTTACATTGAGTCACACAGTACTCGAGGGGAAGCCACACCGCTTGTCATGGTTCAGCCTCCCCAGATGATCAAACCACCCAGCTGCTTGCTCATGTCTCCTCTGGAAGAAGAAAATTCAATGAGGGCTCAAGGGTCCAGGCTAAGGACAGGGAGGACTCATTCACCACTTATGGTCCCAGGCAAAAGAGAGACCAGATATTCAAAACACATCTGGGAACAATTCTGAGCACCCTCCTCTATCTGATTCTGCCTTGCTGTTGTCCTCAGCTCCAAGTCCACCTTTTCTGGGCAGCCTGCCCTCACTGCTCCCTGACCGGCAGTCAGCTAGAAGTTTGGGAAAAGGAACATATTGCAGGAAACTTCACAAAGGAATAAAAAGCATCACAGTCAGGAGCTGGCTAAAGTGAGGTGGAGGGCTCAGGCTGTATTGGAAAGGCTCTGAGCAACACAGAGAGCAGTATCACTGGGAAGTCTTTGGAAAAATACTTGTTAATCTTCCATTGCCCCTCAATTAAAAGTCATTGAACGGGAAGTCTCTTACTTTTTTCTTTAAGGTTTAAATGAAAACTACATTTTTATTATTTGTATTTAATATAAAAAGATTATATGTACATGTAAAAACTATATATTAAATAATATATTAATATATTATACACTTAAAATGATATAAAGTAGATTCCTTTTATATATATCTATTTGAAATATTTTTCATTTTTACATAGTTCCACAAAACTGAAAGGTAGAGATTTAAGATTTATTACAGAATAGATATAATTTATAACATGAAAAAAAATTTAATGCACTTTTATTATTTGTAATGAATTTGTGTGTAGTTTGGACAAGGGAGTGGTATCTCCCACACCTACACATCCTGTACAACAATGCCAACGCTGGTAATAATAAAAACAATGTATGGAGGAGAAGTCACTTTCTTTTGAGAAGAATTTTTTTCAAATACAGAAGAAAAACATTCTTGTTTTTTCTGACATGATAGCTCTGGGAACAGACCAATGCTTCACTTTCATCGTATATGTCATTGTGTGTGTGTTGGTGTACAAGTATTTCAGACATGCTCCTAAACTCAGTGCTCCTGGGAATAGCATAAAACCCCTCCCATTAGAATTACCACCCTCAGGTGATGCTATGCCAACCCTTGGCTTACCTTCAGCTCTCCTCATTGAGCCTTCTTCAGGCATCAGTTCAAGTTCAAAGCTATCTCAATTAGTCCTGCCACCTTACAAGCAAAGATGCCTTTTCCTCCTCAGGACAGGCAGATTGTATCAGGCCCCAACATACCTGATGTCTCAAAATCTCTTCTGTCGTATATGAAAGACAAAGTTCTGGCAGAGGCACCAGTCTTGGAGCCAGATATTGATATCTTGGGTGTGCTTGTTTCTTCTAGCACATCTCGCCATTATTGGGAGGACTGAAGGAAACACTATCTGTGCTCTTGAATTCTTTAGCATTCTTCTGAGGGTTCTGAAATCTGACCTTGGACTTCTTGCTGTGATGACATTACTACCCAAGTGAAAGAGCAAGAGTAGGTAATAATCAGGAGACTGAATTAAGCTTGTCAGTTGCCTGTTGACATCACTGTTTCAGGGCCCAGGGAGGCAGAAAGCTTCCCTGAAAAGAGGGTCTAGTCTACAGATGGGTGTCTCCCTTGTGCCCATGAGGGAGACACATAAGACCATAACTCACTGCTGTTTCATTTCAGTGCTGGTCTTCATACAGCTCTTGATGAAAGAAGTTGGTTGATCTGACCTTGTTGAGAATACTTGCATAGATTCCTTCTAGCTCATGAATTTCCTTGTCTACAATTCTCAGAGCCTCATATCTATTCTCTAAAGGTAGCGTAGAGGGTAAGGAGGGGTTCCTCTTACAGATTCCTGCAGTAACTCGCTTACACTCCTCACTCTCCCTCGTAACACTACCTTCATCAAGGTACAAAAATAGATACTGGACCTACCTCAGTAGTGGCCATGCTGAGTTGGCTTGTGTGTACCAGAGAGACCAGAGCACAGTTCCATTGGTCTGTATCTTCTTCTCAGACTGCTCCTCAGCCCAGACTGCCTCCTTAATCCAGGTCATTGACCTGCTATTCCAACAAGACAGCAACAAGTCCATGGGGCCAAATGGGATTCATCCAAGGATACTGAGGGAGCTGGTGGAGGTGCTTGCCAAGCCACTATGTATTATTAATCAGCAGACCTGGTTAACTGGAGAGTTTCCAGATAACTGGAGACTTGCCAATATGATGCCCATCTACAAGAAGAGTTGGAAGGAGGATTCGGGGAACCACAGGACTGTCAGTCTGACCTCGGTACCAGGGAAGGTTATGGAGCAGATCATTCTGAGGGCAACCAAGGGATCAGGCCCCGTCAGCATGGGTTCATGAGAGGCAGATCCTGCTTGACAACCTGATCTCCTTCTATGATGAGGTAATCCACCTAGCAGACAAGGCTGTAGATGTCATTTACTTGTATTTTAGTAAAGTCTTTGACACTGTATCCCACCACATTTCCCTGGAGAAGCTGGTAGCACATGGTTTGGACAGGTTTACCCTTCGCTGGGTTTTAGACAGGTTTACTCTTCGGTAACACACAGGGACACAGGCAGAAACACAAACATAGATGACACAGACATGGCTGGTCACACTGCCACAGTCAAGGCACTGCCATCGACAGCACCCACACATAGGACCATGGAATGTGTCCCCTCCTCTTCTAGGGCTGGTAGAGACAGAAAGTCACTAATGCAGGTACATACACAACACTGTCAGGCTTCACAAGCATATTACACTCATGGGTCCTTCAAGCACAAGCACAACCCCTCTGTCCACCCAGCTCCACCCTGAGCCCAGCCCTCTGACCCACTCCATGGGTTCCCTACTTACCAGCTGGTTCAGCTTGATGCACTAAACACACAGCACTCACACTCATCCCACAGGTACCCCACACTCACAGGTATCCCTGAATACCAGCATGGAACTCCTGCTTGGACCTGAGGCCTCCTATTCAACATTGGTCTAGCTTGAATTTGCTGGTGGATACACATATGCCCCAGACACCTCCACCCTGTTTGTGGAGCACACAGACATTTGCTCCCCCAGAAACCAGCACCCAGCACCCAGGTCCTGCTCCAACTGTCTCACTCACACAGGTACCTTCTGTAAGGCTATGTGGGAGGACATTATCCACTGCTTTAAGGGTATCTAGTCAAAAGCCATAAACAAGACGGTATATGGACAAAAATCTCTCTGACAAATCAGGAAGACAGTGATAAGAACCAAACCTGGTCAGTCAAACTGATTAATGAGGGCATGTAGGAGTGTGAGTTGTATAGACCAGTGAGTTTATCTGATCCAAGACCTCCTTAAATGACATAATAAGCAAAATGGAGACAACAAACCAAATATAGACACAAACATGACAAAATAAGCATGGATACAATGACCAGAAGCAAATCTCACCACTCACACTAATTGATGGGCTATCAAGAAACCACAGGTGTCACTTCCAGGAAGATCAATACGGACTTTGCAACTGTCAAGATTGTGAAACAGAGGTGACCTCAATGCAGACACGGGCAGGAGAGGGTGTGGGGATAGAGCTATACAAACCCATGAGGGAAGGAGAGATGGGACTTTGACAGAAAGGAGCATAAAAGGGTCTGGTCAGGTGCAAATTGCAGGAAAAATAGCTTTGGGAGTACAGAAAACAAAATAACATATATACCTGTCAAGGCTAACCTTCACCAAATACTCATGAACATGAGGGCAGATTAGCACATTAACAAGTATGAAAAAAACCAGTATCCTGAAATATCATAACTAATAGTCTTATTAGGCCCTTTAGATTTGTTTTACAAGCAATCTTATGAAGAACGAGAACTTGAAATGGAAGTTATTTCCATTGGATTGAATGATAGTTGACCTTGACAGCAGCTTTTTTTTCCCTTCCCACTCCCTCTCCCCACCCCATACATAGTCTACCAGTTTTAACTGGGAGTGATGTGCATGTCTCTGTCCATGAGTTTCTGTGAACAAGGGTAAGGGGAGCTGAGGGTTAATGAACTAATGCATGGTCTCTATGTGCAGGTCTGGGGGAGGTGAATGTGCATATTTGGTTGGAGACTATGTTTGAGAATTTGGGAAGTATGAGCTTGTCTTGGATTCCAGCTGTGAGAAGGGACGTTTAGGTTAGACTGGTAAATCTATAGGAGTGGTAGTCACAATATGTCCCTGAAATCTCGGAAAATAGTCATAGTCAAGTCTGAGCCATGGTTCGCTGGAAATGAAGGGGTATGGGAAGGGAAACATCAGCCTTGATTAGGTAAACAGCATTGTCTTACAGTCTGTGAAAGAATGTGTAATATGGGCTAATGTTACAAAGAGTGCAGGACTATCACACTAGTTCCAAAACCTAAGAATTAAGTCTAGCTGTCTTTGATACTGAAATGCAACTTACCAGTTGACACTGAGCTAACCCCAAAGCAGGCCACCAGTGCAGACCACTCAGCTCTGCAAGAATGAGACTAAAACTGCAAGATCCACCTGGCCACAAACATCCCATGACCTGGTGCCCAGAGAGATGCAGCTATCAAAGCCAAACTATTGGATTTGCCTATATGAACCTACATGAACACTTATAAAATGTGTTACCAGTGCCTCAGTATGTTTATGTCTAGCTGTTACAGACATACATGCCTCCAGCCCTTGCACCATCTCCTGCACCAGTTAACAGAATCACAGAGTATTCATGGTTGGAAAGGACCTCCCAGATCACCGAGTCCAACCAAAAAAAAACCAAAACCATAAAAAACAGCTGCCTTCCATGCCTGACACTAAAGCATGTCCTGGAGCAACACATCTACACATTTCTTAAATACCTCCAGGGATGGAGACTCAACCACCTCCCTGGGAAGGCTGTTCCAGTGCCTCACCACTCTTTCAGTAAAGAATTTCTTCCTAATATCCAAACTAACCCCTCCCCCCCCCCGTTGCAGCTTCATANTCGTCTGCAGACTTCCTGAGGGTGCTCTCCATCCCCACATCCAGGTCATCAAGAAAGTTTCCAAACAAGACTGGCCCCAAAACTGAGCCCTGAGGGACACCACTGGTGACCAGCAGTCACCTAGATTTCACTCCATTAATCACAACTCTCTGGGAATGTCCAGCCAGCCAATTTTTAACCAGTGAAGAGTACATTTGTCTATAGCATGATGAGCCAGTTTCTCCAGAAGAACGCTGTGGGAGACTGTGTCAAAGGCCTTACCAAAGTCCAAGTAGACAACATCCACAGCCTTCCTCCCATCCAAAAGGCGAGTCACATGGTCATAGAAAGAGATCAGGTTGGTT
Organism: Bucco capensis; assembly: GCA_013396975.1. Lineage (NCBI taxonomy): Eukaryota > Metazoa > Chordata > Aves > Piciformes > Bucconidae > Bucco > Bucco capensis. The sequence continues at coordinate 1,865 of VWZO01018424.1, read as the reverse complement.
AAGCAAGAGGTCATAAACCCATGCTGGCTGGCCCTGATGCCTTGGCTGCCCTGCAATTGCTGAGAGAGCTCACTCAAGATGATCCCCTCTATGACGTTTCCTGGTACCGAAGTCAGGCTGACAGACCTGTGGTTACCCGGATCTTCCTTCCAGCCCTTCTTGTAGATAGCTGTCACATTAGCCATCTCCAGTCAGCTGGTACCTTGCATGTTGACCAGAGTGTTGAAAAGTGATGGAGAGAGGCTTGGTGAGCTCTTTTGCCAGCTCCCTAAGTACTCTTGGGTGAAAGCCATCTGGCCCCATAGTCTTATGAGTATCTAGGTGCAGAGGCAAGTCATTTACTACTTCTTCCTGCATTATGTGGGGATTGCACTGTTCTCCATCCTTGTCTTCAAGCTCAGGAGCCTGAACACCTTGGGAGCAGTTGGTCTGCTCATTAAAGACAGAGGCAAAGACAACATTAAGTAACTCAGCCTTTTCCTCGTCCTTGGTTACAATGTTCCCCCCCTCATCCAGTAAGGGATGAAGATTCTCCCTGATTCTCTTTTTATTGCTGATGTATTTGTAGAAACTTTTTTTGTTATCCTTTAATGTCAGTGGCCAAGTTGAGTTCCAGCTGGGCTTTTGCCTTCCTAATCTTCTCTCTGTATAACCTGACAAGATCTCTGTACTCCTCCTGAGTTGCCTGGCCCTTCTTCCAGAGGTGGTAAACATTCATTTTCTTCCTAAGTCCCATCAAAAGCTCCCTATTCAACCAGGCTGGCCATTTTCCCTGCCCTTTAGTCCTACAACACATGGGGATAGCTCTCTCCTGGGCCTTTAAGATTTCCTTCTTGAAGAGAGTTCAGCCTTCTTGGACCCCTTTGCCCTTCAGGACTGTATCCCAAGGGACTCTCTCAACCAGTGCTCTGAAGAGTCCAAAGTCTGTGCTCCAGAAATCCAAGCTGGACATTCTGCTAACCCCCTCTCTTTACATTACTAAGAATTGAGAATTTAACCAATTCATGATCACTAAGCCCAAGACAGCCTCCAACCACCCCATCTTCCACTAGTCCTTCTCTATTTGTGAACAGGAGGTCAAGCAAGGCACCTTCTCTGGTAGGATCATCTACCAGTTGTATGAGGAAATTTTCTTCCACATACTTGAGAAACCTCCTAGCCTGGCTGCTCTCTGCTGTGTTATATTTCCAGCAGATGTTTGGTAGGTTGAAGTCCCCAACCTGAACAAGAGCTGGCGATTGTGAGACTTCAGCCAGCTGTTTACAGAATAGTTCATCTCCTTGCTCCTCTTGGTTGGGTGGTCTATAGCAGACTCCCAGCACAAGATCTCCCTTATTTGCCTTCCTTCTCATCCTTACCCATAAACAATTTTATCATCATCAAAATCAAGTTCTATACACTCAAAACACTCCCGAACATACAGGGACACACCCCCGCCTCTCCTTCCTTGTCTATCCCTCCTGAAGAGCTTATATCCAATGACCAGGGGAGTCAGGCTCCTTCCTCATTTGGTGCAGTCCATAGTGAGGCCAATTCAGGCTTTGTGGGAGTGAGCAGTTGTGCAGCTTCTGATTTTACTGGTCAACAGAGGAGTGTCACGGGATGTATCACAGTATCACAGTATATCAGGGGTTGGAAGGTACCTAGAAAGATCATCTAGTCCAACCACCCTGCCAGAGCAGGGTGACCTAGACGAGCTCACACAGGAATGTGTCCGGGCAGCTCTGGAATGTCTCCAGAGAAGGAGACTCCACAGCCTCCTGGGCAGCCTGGTCCAGTGCTCCGTCACTCTTACTGTAAAGAACTTCCTTCTCATGTTAATACTAAACCTCCAGTGGTCCGGCTTGCTCCCATTCCCTCTTGTC
>VWZO01018423.1:37235-87207 GCA_013396975.1 Bucco capensis | reverse complement strand
AGTAATGGCCACTATGTCATAGCTTTCCAGTTTGTTGGTTTCTTTTTAAACTCTACCATTTACATAGAATATTGCTTTCAATGCCAAACTTTAGGTAGGATTTGTACAGTCACAGCAAGACCAGCACAAATGGAGAAAGGTTCTTCCTAGTCTTAAAGCCTGCAACTGATACTGCTGTCCCTCAGAGAGATGGGATGACAACCCAACAGTGGTACAAGGATTAGGGGCACAAACAGGAGGCAATGACAGTTACAAATTGCCCCAGGGGAGGGCATCTGTCATTAGTGGAACTGTAAGAATTGCACATGAAACTAATTACATTGGTAAGGCTGCTCTGTGATTCCCTTTCTTTTAGAGCAGCAGCAGTTCCCATATCCCTCTCAGTTTGGGGAAAATTTTTTATCCTTCCTTCATGCTAATTTTGTCCCACAAGCCTCTAGGGATTTTGTCTTCTCATTTGGAAGGCATGATTTCTCCTGCCTCCAGAATCTCATCATTCTACTTGCAGCACAGGCAGGATTGGCTGGGGGACTCCAAGAAATTTTTAATGTTTTTTCTTTCTAGTTTTTCTAACCTTACCCCATCAAGTAATTTTCTACCTTGCTTTCCCTAAACAGACATCCTAACGGAAACTCCGCCATGAATTTACACACACATTCTCCTCTTCTTTCCCTAGAATTTCTTATTCTCGGAGCTTACTGCACCCACCTCCCTCCCATCTGGGGCTTATTCTCTCCCATTCTCCTCACGCTGTCGTTGCTGTCTTCCATCTGACATGTTCATTTTCCACCTTGCTTTTCAGGATGACTCAGGATCTCTCTCTGTTCATGCAACCAAAACCTTTTCCACATTTTTGTTGATTTACAGGGCCACCTCAGGTCACTACCCCTTATGCCCATAAAAACATTTCTCTTTCTTGCACTCTCATTTTGAGTGTAAGTCTCCACATATCCCCTGAGGGCCATCTGAGTGTGTGGAGAGGTCCAAACTGCCAGAAGAGATCCCAGAAAAACTCTCTCTCTCTTCAGGGTTCAACTCTCTACCAAATACTTCACTGTATTTCTGACGTTTAGTTTTTACATGGAATTTATAATAACAGGAAAGAGAAATATACAGTCTTTCAGTACTTGGAATGGCAATATGTCATGTGGCTAGGAAAGGTATGTCTGGGAGTTTCATATAGCTGTTACTCAACCTAGAGACAGAGGAGCTTTGTGTGGTGTGCTGAGGCTTCTTGAGCAAGTCAGACCAAAATAGAGACACACAGCTGAGGCTGTTTTGGCTTAGACTGACACAGACAAGTTTCACACCCAAGAATAAGTAACTACTTTTTCTTATGACAACAAAATTTTGTGAAGGTAAAAAATTAAGTCCCAACACTAGACACATCTGACTCCATGTTCAGTGCAGGGCAAGCTCTCATTAACTGCAATCCTCATTCAGGCAAGGACCAGGTAGGTCAGTTGCTCTCTCTTTGGAGACTTCACAAGGGAGAAACTTGCTTCTTTATCCTGAAAATCTGCCATTTTGAGTTACTCAAGATAATTCAAAGTTTTACTAGCTTTCTAGTCACAAATAATTAGATAAGAAAGATGTAACTGCTCTTATTTCCAGCAGTAATACAGGAATAAAAATATTGTGAATGACCAAAAAATGTTTGTTTCCTAAAGATATCTTATACTTCAGCTTTTAATGTTCTAAGAACTAAAAAAGGAAAATGGTGTTTTCTTTTTGATTTCCAATAGCAATGGGATTGTATAAGTTCCAGAGGTCCATTTGGAGTAGGATACTCTAAAGTTTGTCTATGCATAAAGAAATAAATAGAATCAAGAAGGCCAAGGGAGGTAGGGGTGTTTGTGAATACCTATATTTTAAATAAAATCTATGCAATGTCATTGAAAGGGAACAGATGGAAAGATCTCAATTATAAAGATTAACACACAAGTTCCTATATGTTGCCTCTGTAGAAGCTAGGTATTTTCAACGCCAACTTGGAAATAGCATGCTTATGTGGTGAAATTTATGGTCAGAAAGCAGCACTCTGAAGGAAGGAAATTGGCCAGTTTCTTCTTTCCATGCAGTACAGAAAAGTCCTGCAAGCCAAGCCAAGTGGCAGAGGTCCCTCTGATGTATATTTAGGCAAAAACATCATTTGCAATTGGATGTATAAGCAGCATAAAAAACATATTTATGGCAGCAGCAAACATAGTGCCTTACAGAAATTACATGTAAGTCAAAGAGTTTGAGAAAGAGATCTTCATGATGGTAAGAATGGATCCCACCAATAACCAGTAACAGTCATTTCATGTTGCATGCAGTGCAACTAAAGCAAAAACAATGCACCACGTGCTTTGAAACTCTGTATTAGACAAAAAAACCCCACCCCAAATCCAAGCCAATTTATAATACAAACTTCATTTTATTATTGGCACCACTACTGACTACATTACACTGCAAGATTTGACAGCAATTTCTCCGCTATGTGCTAATGTAGAATAACTAATTACAAATGGCAAAGCAACTGCAGATAATGAAGTTAAGCAGGTTCAAAAATTGGTTTTGGAAACAACATTCAGGAATTGTCTGAATTCCAGCTCTGTCCAATCACAGAGAGACATTCAACAATCCATCTGTTAAACAATTGAGACAGTATATGCAATAACATTTCTTGAGAACAACAGCACATGAGCTAAGCAACCCCCTACAGCTCTCCCTTATGAAAGTCATGGTTTCTATATGCTGTCAATGTCTATGTAGCTCTTGGTACATAAAACGTTTTTTCTTTTTTTTTTTCCTATTAACACATTGCTAATAAATTATCTTCTGCTCTCTATTTTTTAAAATAAAATCAAGAAAATCGCACAAACACACATTCCAAGAGGAATGTAATCCATTACTTATCTGTAAATGTTGTCTAAATATTTTCAGCAAAAATAGCTTTGTTATGGAGTAAAAATGTCATAACACATGAAAAAGCCTATAAACATCTTCAGCTTAATTCCTGTGAGAAACTTGTTCTCATAACCATTAGAGTTTCCTGCGGACTCAAAGTTCTGTCTAGAAAGTCTTTCGTTTGTGTAAAATCATAACTATCTCTGTACTGACTTCCTCTTAGCTCCCACAATAGCTCTAATTCAGGCTATGGTGATGTAACATTTTTAAAAGCTGAAGCAGGTACTGCTGGTACACAGAGCGGATCCCAATCCCAATGTCACTGGCTGTTCCTCTGTCTCATGTTTACATCAGCAGCCTTCAATTAAAGTTTTTCAGAAAAACTCAAAAATTCCCACTGGGAGGTGAAACTGAACCTTTCTGAGCCAAAGATATCTATCTGCTGGCTCCAAAATACATGAAACTTTGCTTATTTTTTACCACTCCTTTTAAATTCTGTGTGCCTATATACCCACAGACACACTTAAAAGGAACACTTATTCTTACTCTTGAGGCATCCTTGATAAAAATAAATAAATAAATAATAACCACATGGACTACAAAAAAATTTTAACCTACTACTGTGACACAGCTTAAGTACTTTGCAAGCTTTTAGAAATGCCTATTAAGGGAACCTGAAGACCAGATGGCAGAGCTCACTGCAGGGCATGTATTTTGTTTTCGTATCAATTTTCAAGCTTTCAATATTTTTATTTTTTGTTGGAAATACTGCCAGAAAGGAATTGGGTGTCAAGAGCCAAACTTTGCTATTCAGAAGGCATCCTGGTGACTGGGTGTTGAAACTACGGGCCTGAGAGTCAGAATACAATTTGTCATCCCAGAGTATTCTGAAACAGGTGGAAGACAACCTGAATAGGATCTGTCATCATTCCAGCCCAATTCCTCAACTACCACTCTACTGAAAGTGAGACCTCATGTGTAACTGAAAACCTTTCCCAAAGAAGGGTTTATTTACACTATAAGAATCTTAGCCAAAAGCATCCCGAACAATGGTAAAAGGAAACACTTAGGAAGATAAGAGCATTAACTAGCCATTTTGTGCAAGATCAAAAGTCAGTCTAGTTCTGTCTCTTCCAAACGTCTGTAGCAGAAAGTAAAGGAAGTGAATAAGGAAAGCAAAGAATATATCTATAATCATATAACTACTCCTATATATATCCTACCTGCCAGTTAAAAAACAAACAAACAAAACAAAACCAACAAACCAACAAAAAAAATCAAACCAACCCTCAAACATTTTTAAGGTTTTTTTTGTGGAAAGGTCTACTGATAAATCTTTTGGTCTACTGCAGACTTCTGCAACAGTTCAAGGATTAAATTTATTTCTGCTTCCAGGAAAAACACCAGCAAGTTTCAAAGAAAGGGACAACAGCATGGTTCAGACTTCTTAACACTCTTAATTGGTATCCAAGTATAAATACTGACGTCTTTTCAGCAGCACATGGTACAGATTTTCCAAGGTCTGGATCAGAATTCCCACCTGCAAATACCAAATTCACGAGACTAGTTTTTGTAACAATTACATCAGTGCAACTCTGCTGCAGCTACAACGAGAACACAGCAAGATCTTATCATTGCTATTTAACTCTAGCTAGTCTCTTTTATGCAAGAGAGTGACTATAGCTAATTTTGAAATCCTGTGGCCCTCAGCTCTGCTGTGAACTGCTCAGCTACAGCCAGTAGCTTCATTATTACTGCATTTCCTGGCTCCTGCTCCCCACAGCTCCATCTCTGCAGATCAGCATGTGCAGAGTGAAATGTTGCTTTCCAGTTATAATTTCCAACTAACCCACCTCAAGACTCTCATTCAATCCTCTCTAGCCTTATGAAAAGTATAGATATAGATAAATAAATAATTAGCTTTTCCACATTCCTCTATTTTTTCCTTTGTGAGTTTAAATATATTGCAATTATAACTGGTTATGCTGAGTCTTACTTATGCCTGTAGTTAAATTTGGCCCATGACCTGAAAAGATCACAAGAAGAATTAAACTTCAAGGCTGCTGTTTTTCATCAGCTCCCTTTTCTTGACTAGCTAAACCTTCAGAGAATCTGAGCTAGCATCCCTGCTACTAGTCATTCCAAGGTTCATTGTCTGTGTCTTCCAACTGCAGCACTCATTTAAATGTCACCTGTGATAATACGCAGCAACTGGAGGAAACTCGACTAGTTTCTTAAGGCATGTTAAATACCTCAAAATTAGCCACCAGCTAAAAGAATTAGAAACTAACTTCAAAGACAGCAAAAGAATTATTACCAGATTTCTCTGGACATGCACAAATATAATGTGTGATTCTTGCAGAGAGCTGATCCTAAGTACGTTCAACCAACGGAGTGAATACCACTGGCTGTTGATCAACCACCTACAGTGCAGCCAAATTTACTGAAATTGTGTATCAAATCCAGTCTCATTCACATGTAACATAGGTTATTTGACAATTAGGTGAAGTATAATAGCATCTGTTATGTAGGAGGCATTAAATATGAGCTTATCTTGTTGCAAACATTTATTTGCAAATATATTTAACTCTGACAAATGAATACTTAGATGAAGTATATAAAGCCTGCAATTAACATTTGTATTTACAACCTTTGTTGCTTTGTGTTGTTGATACCTTCATCCATTTAGTTTAATTGCTTGCTGGCACAGATTTTAGTAGGCTTCAGCGAATATATTTTCCATTAACATCCTACTAGAGATTCTACAAAAACAATGCACTAGACCAACAGGCACTAGCTACTTGTGAAGGCATCTATCGAAGTAAAAACAAAAAGATATTTGTCATGTTTGGTTTCATGATCTCAAAAGATAGGAGAATCCCTGGTTTGGGATTCTATTGGATTCTATCAGCTGGATGGTAAACCCAATAAAATTAAAATCTAAATGTCTCTTTAGCTTGTGGCATATCTTAGAATGTCATCACATTCATTAGATCCATATCAGCTAAGAGGGAAACAAGATCTGAGAGACTCCTCCATGATGGTTCTGCAAAATGTTAGTAGTTTCACATGTTTCCATACACTAAGGAACAGTAAGTGCTGACTTCCCCTTCCAAACAAAAGCTTCATGATTTGACTTACTGTTGTGTTTTCTTTTCTAGTGAACAAAAATCTGTCATTCTTTGCCTTTCCCAGCCAACTTCAGTTTGGACATTTTAAAAGAAAACAAGTCAATAGAATTTATTAGCCAAAACCCAACAAATCTTGGTAAAATACAGTTGCTCAGTTTTCAGGAATATAATCCAAGAAAATGAGCAATAACCAGAGTGGTAAACATAGCTGAGGCAACGAGTGATCTGCCTAAAGAATGCTTACCCTTGCTGCACAGAAACAATGGTTGTGAGTGATAAGAAATTTTACTGAAAATAATTACGTATATAGTTCTTTTCAGTTATTCTAGAAAAGAAATAACTTTTTAGTATTTTTCACTCCTTATTTTAATTTTCACTTATGTTTCCAAGTACCCTTTAACTAATATTGCTTGCAACACCAGCCAAAAAAAAGGGGCTTTCGGCTCCAAAGAACTCTGAAAAATTTATAATCTGTTTTTCCTCCTATCCTTGGAGCTACTGCCAGCAGAAGTCCAATCCAGACATTTGCAACTCAACACCAGGAATGACAAGCTAATCTGATCAGTGTTGTCAAGGCCTAAGCCAATGACCTCAGGCATAGGACATCTGACAGATGTTGAGCCACAATAGCTAGTTCTATCTCATTTTGTATGAAAGTCCTTTTAGATTATTGCTTTCTCATGTATCTCACTGAGATACAGCTCAAAAGACACAGCAAATTTTAGTCTCTAAATTCCAGTCTTTACAAAGCCTCTGGCAAGCATGATAGGTCAAACGAAAAAAGTGGTAGGCAAGTCTTTTGAGACGCAGAATTTTGCCTCAGATAATCAGTATCTCAAAGTTGAGATGCTGATGTAATCTGCAAATGCACTCTAAATCTCTCAACTGTAGACACCATTACTAAGGCTAAAAAATACATAGGAGCCATGCTTCTTGTAATATATCAGTGCCTCTGCTTCTGGACAGAAACAGGAAATATCACAGCAAAATGAAATATGAAAGTCAAAGAACAAACTTCCAAATACTTGCAAACCTTGTTGAAGGCTCAAGTCACTTCAAACCAATTGCCCAGTCTTGATTAAAATGGTTCATATATTTCTACCTAAACCACAGAAGGCAAATAGGTTCTCAGTAGCATTATGAAGATAAATGTTTGGTCTCTGGCACACATGCTCTCAGACATACTGCTTCCTAGACCACGTAAAATAGAAGAAAAAGTTCAGATCAATCATTGTAGAAGCAAAACAATACTTCCTTCTTGCCATAACCCTGTCTGGAAGAGATTTATGCTATGAGTTTCAGATGTATGGGCTGAAATCCTGGACCTGCTCAAATTAAAGCCATAACTCCTATTGAGTTCAATGAAGCCAACATTTTATCTATGAAGAGCTGAAAAAGAGCTTGAAGATCAGACAGGAGGAAGAGCTTGAGGACCTGGCAGCAGGAACAGGCCAGGCTCTCAGTCTACCTAGCAGGTATCTATCCCACTTCCTAAATATGTCTGTGGATCCTTATTGCTTATTGAAAGAAAGGTGGCAGTGGCCTTCTTACCTCTAAAGGAAGTTATTGTGTAGTCTGTTTGGAAAATGGTAGCTGTATCAAGAAACATGATCCTGATTTAAACAAGCATGTTTTGCCTGATTATACAGCACAGAAGAACATTTCCATAGTCACAGTGTTTCAGCAGACAAAAATCTAGTGTTGAGTAATTTCAGTGAAAATTCTATTTGAATGTATAAGAAGGCTACTTTCTTATCTTAGAATTACAGGATCAGAGAATGGTTTGGATTGAAAGGGAGCTTTAAAGACTATCTCACCCAAATGGCCTGCATCCATGGCCATGACTATGGATACACTCTTTCTGTTAACTATTTTACTTATTTTTTAAGTACATTACTGTATATACTCTTGAAAGTAAACAATTATGAATTTAATTGTAAATTCTAAAGAAGGTGTGGTGTTGAGGGGTAAACTAACACACTAGAAACACTGGACAAAAAGTAGATTCCAGCAAATAATATCACCTGCCCAGAAAATTTACAGATTTAATTCAGAAAGCAAAGTTTCATTTACTTTTATGTCTTGCTATCTGGTTTATATAACATAATATTCATAACACTTCTGCAGATCTCAAAGGAGACTAAATATGTGATTTTGTTTCCAATACTTAATAAGTACTCTAAGAAATAGTTATCTAAATATAATATATTGTTGTAATTCCAGATTTCACAGTGATAGGAAGTATGGCACATATCCTAACATGCTCCAGATATGTGGCTTTTGTTGAAGACTCATGAGGATAGTTTCAGTCTACAAGTCTAATTTTGACATGGGAGAATACACAGAAATTTTAAGCATGTTATCTAGGTATCTGAATTACAGATTCCTGGAAAATTTGATTGGAAATGGAATCACTAGACCTCTGGAAAATGGGAAATTTCTGAAGTTTCCACTGAACACAACAGTTTACCAAATGGTTAGTATACTTTTAAACTCATATAAAAATACCCAGCAGAAAACTAATCGAGGTACTAATCATCATAGCTGCAAAATTAAAAATTCTTTTCAACTATTTAGGCAAAGCTTTTTATTTTGCAGGCACACAGTAAACCCTAAAAGCTTATCTCCTCAAACTACCACCTTGACAGAGGCTCATTTCAATCACTTGAGAATAAATCCTTTAAAACACAAGCTCATCATATGATACAGTCACACACAGAGCACAGAAATACTATTATCACACTTTTTACATATATTAATGAATTGAAAATTAGCAAATTTAGATCAATACTTCATTTACTAAACATTAAATATTTAATTTTCAATTATTTTTGTGTAGGTTGAATATTTGCTTCAAAGCATAAGAATTTTCACATCCTGAGTCAGTATTGTTATAATTACAAAGCAAATGGTATGCTTTGTTGAAAACTTTACCTCAAATAATGCCCAATATTGACCATTTACAGCGCCCAATAGCAAGAACACTTATTCAAGAACAATGCTATATATTCTTGAGCACCATCTACTCTCAGTTATTGTCATAGGGTGACTAAATTGAAGAGAAAGAAACATTAAGGATCTTCTGTACGTCATATTCCCTTTGAAGAGAGACATTTTCCCTTTAAGAAGATGAGAGCTGTCTGCACAGTTATCACACCAGGGGCCACAGGAGACCCCAAGTGATTTTCAGACTGTGCCTGGTGGATTTTTCAGTTGCTTGAGTAACACCAGAAATTCCTCTACAATGCAATAGTCATTGAAAAAGAGCTGGATGTGGTAAGAAGATCACTTTTTTCATTGTTTTATTAGTTGCTTGAGATATGTCACAAACAAGCCAACAATGTCTATTTCAGTGAGAAACATTTGGTGTGCAGTAAGAAGAGATTGTTGCTATAGGACCTCCAAGGGAATTGGGCTAGGTGAGTTGGCTTATGGTGATATAATTTACTGATACTATTAGCACTTACAAGAGCTGGCTCTCTGTTAAAGATGCTGTTCGATGTAACAGTTTCTAAACCAACGTGATTAGTTTGATATCTACTTTATTCAGTCCTTCCAACTAAATTAAGCTTCCTTTAGTTTAGCTTTTTTTAATCAAAGTGAAACTCAGCCACTCCCATCTTTTCAGCACAAAATATAAAAAAAAAAAAAAACCACCACAAGATAAATTAGCAATACAAGGCAGGGGTGGCAAGCCAGGGAGATCAAGTCTGAGTCCTGAGAGGCTGAAATTCCACCTGTAATTAAAGCGTAACTTCGGATGGCAAAACAACTGCTAGATGCTGAAATTATCTACCTATTCATAATTCATATTTTGTGAAAGAGCCCACCTAGTAAACTCTTTCACACTAGTCTGGCAATCATTGCAGTTACTTAGAACAAAAGTGCTATTCCTTTTAACAAAAACTTGAAGTGCAGAAAAGAATTCAGGGACAGGCTTGAAAGAAAACCTCAGAAACAATCTTAAGGCAATGTGAAAACTGAATTTGGTAGCAGGACCCTGCACCAGAGATTAGTACAAAGTTATTATTGGTTTCAGAATTTTTAATGCAGATTAATACATTGAGCATTATATAGGTTTACAGAGCATAGAATTGAGATATTTTTCCATGTGTTTTTCAAAAGCTGCTGTGTTGACCTAAAAAATAAATAAAGCGATTACCAACAACTCAATGTGTAGCTTAGTGAAACAGGTTTCTAGGATAACAACTGCACTGCATAAAAGCAGTGACCCTTAATCTTGCTGGAGTAACATTGCAGTAAAAGCAAGCAACTACAGACAAAAATAATCTTCTTATCAAACTTTTCACACACCCACTATTTGGATGATAGTAGAACACAGTTTCAAATATAATAAAATGCTGTTGATGTTGGTTCCCAATACAGGACTTCAGCACACAGTTTGAGGGCCACACATTGCTCTAAACAGGAAACACAAATACTCAAACATATCTAACACTGAAAACTCAGCCAAAAAATGTCATTGACTGCAAATACTCAGGATGGTAAACAAAATCATGATTCAGCCCTCTAAAACAGGTGTTGCTAACACAGCACCCTCACAGTATGTACCAAGTAGAAAAACTGAACCCAAATCCTTTTCTGAAGAAAGGTTTAGAACAAAGTGATTGAAAAGCTGCTTCTTGACCAAAACATAAACAATGCATTTCATGTTTCCACTAGTGAATTTTATCAAACATAATTTCCTCCAAATGCTTTAAAAGCACCTACAGTGTTTTAAATATGCATATAAAATAAACAAAAGGACTAATTATAGATTTATATTCAGCTGAGATTTGCTAAATTTTAGCACTGTGTTTGTTTATAAAAGTATGATCCAATTATCAGTGTGTGTTAAAAGTCTCTTTCTGGGCTAGGTTGCTGAGGTGTTATTTTTAGCCAATAGAAACCTGATCTTCTGAAGTTATTCTGCAAGGTAGCCAGAAAAAAAGCTACCATTGCACTTATTTATAGAAATTTTTGTTTCCCATATGACAACAATAAAAATGTTAATTTTGGATAAACAACTCTTAATCAGGCATCTGCAATGGTGAAAAAGCCATGATCCAGGCAGCTATAATCTTTCAATTCCAGTTCATGTGCCATTCTACCCACATCTTCTTCCTTCAGACTGTCATGCTATGTGTGGTGTGGGACAGAAGGACTGTGTATATCTTGTGTCCCACTGCAATGGTAAGGAATCACCAAAGAAAAAAATCACTTTTGTTTAATATTAAGCAAGAACTTTAGTATCAGACTTCGAAAAACAATCTTATCCCTAAATTTAGCCCATCTCTTTTTCTGCTGTTCTGCAGCACTTCTAGTGTCTCCAGCTGTAGCCAGAAGCCATCTCCAGTTCTGAATGAGTAGATAAGCAGATGTCACACATCTTTCTGCCATTCACAAGAAACAGGTGCATCCAGAACTGAAGCAGAATCTAAGTGTCAAATTTTATCTTCCCCTTTGGGTACATATTCATTGTAGTAAAAATGCCACACACCACTATTGACTGAGTTTTTACAGTAACATGTCTTGACTCACCACAAGCCTTTCATTGTGCTAAGCCATAGAAGTCTGTGCATCCAACTTTCCATTTCCTACATGTGAGCCAGAATTTTATCAACTTCTGTTTTACTGTGGTCCTTGTTATGTTATTAACAGGAATCAACAAGTAATGGAAAACTATTATGATCATTAAAGTATGCAGAGGAAAAGTAGCCAACTTATGCTTATGCGTGTGCCAGAAACCAGAATACACATTTTTTCCAGTTCACAAACACTTTAGAAAGGAATTTTGATCCTGGCGTTCTTGGGAAAAATCAAATGCCTGAAGGACATTTAGTTCCAGCAATGAGGAGAGGTTTTTCTCTTGGTTTAGGGGTGTGTTGGCAGAGTTATTGAAAGATATCATTTTAAAAGTGAATAAAATCAACACATTTTATAAATGTTTTTAAAAAGACACACATTTCAGGTAGCCAAATACTGAAGCCATTTTTCAAAAATTGCTCAGGAAAGTTTATAGAAGTCAAAAGGAGTTTTGATGACTGAGGACTACAGGATTTGTTTCTAAGAGTCATCTCAATAGTGTATTTATCACTAAAGCAGTAGAAAAAGAAGCAGTCACTGTGAATTACCCAAAATAACTATTTCCTTCAAAGAGTGATACTCAGCCAAATAATTCTATTAGATCTTCATGGACGTGGATGGAGTGGTCTTCAGCAGACATTTGAATAACCTACAAGAAGCAGATAGGCACACTGGAATAAGAGCATAGATGTTGCCTTTAACTAGAAAATGATTCTTTACCTATTCTGAGAGGGGATATTAAGGACAGTGGCAAGCTTCTGCCAGGATGAAGGCAGAGCAGATTTCTGGAAGGAAACATGTTTTTACCAAAAGAAAAGTGAAAAAATAAACAAGGTGGAAAAAGAAGCCAACACTTTCCACTGAAAAGAAGAAAAACTGTCAAAGGAAAGAATAGGTAAAAGTAAGAATAGCTCCTTTGAAGACTTGTCACTTCCTATTGCTTTTCTTCTTTGGAGTTGAAATAATGAATTTACTTTTCACTTTTGAATTTAAAAGCTGTATTACTTTGCTCTTCCTTTATTCCTGTGTTTGCTTTTAAATTCTGCTTGCTTTCACATTTCATTGCCTTTCCTCCTAAAAGAGTAGGTATGGATATGGATTTCCTGCTAAAGAGATGTTAATGCCCTTTTTTTTTTTTTTTGTACTTTACAGCCTTCTCAAGAGACTGGGGATAAGGGGGAGTTTTAGAAGGAAAGCAACAGATATCATTGATTTCTGGCATCAGGCAGTTTCAAGATGCATTTGAGGAAAGCACTGAATCTCCCATTCATTGACAACCTGACCAGAGGAAAGTACATTTTCAATATTTATTTATTTACCACGGTTGTTCTTTCCTCTGATTCAATCCTTACACTGGCATGTGTTAACTTTTCCTCTTTATTTGCTAAGTACCTGATTTATGGTTGGGGCTGCTAGGCTTCATCAAAGTACAGTGCTCATAGTCTGGCAATAATTTTCCCTGTTTCTTGACTCTCCCATAGCCCTTGTTTAGGCAAGCATCAAAACTGCAGCCCACATGTTCTTTTGAAAATGGACAATATTCAAAGACATTCTTTTGCAAATGCCACTTAAAAAAAAAAAGAATTAAGATTGCAAGAAAAAAAAACTTACAGGAGCCAAAATGGCTACCAAGATTCTTTTTTTTTTGAAAAGTCCATTTTCACACTTTGAGATGTCATATTTTTCTTTAAATACTATTAAGACCACCACAAATATTTCTGTCAGGATCTGGCATGTGATCCTAAGAGAAATCACATTTT
The DNA here is from genome assembly GCA_013396975.1 of Bucco capensis. Taxonomy (NCBI): domain Eukaryota; kingdom Metazoa; phylum Chordata; class Aves; order Piciformes; family Bucconidae; genus Bucco; species Bucco capensis. Next base: position 73,838 of record VWZO01018423.1, on the reverse strand, counting down.
AAATCCTAAATTCAGCAGATTTCTCTGCAACTTTTTCTTGTGAAGAAAGATGTATTGAGTTTCTTATGTAGAGTATATCAACCTACTTTCAATCACTGACAACCAAATGATGATACATTTCTAAGAGATTTAATCTGGGGAAGTGTTCTAGAGCCGGGTCAAGTGATGAAGCAAGAACGCTGAAGTCAAAGTCCCTCTGCTTGAGGACTCATCTATTATTTAAATGATATATTTAGTAAGGTGCATCCTAATCAAAGCAATGCCTCAACACAAGATGTCTCAAAATATGGAATATTGGACTTCAGACACACTTGGCACCATGTAAGTAGTCAGGTTATGTAGTCTTTTGCTGATAAGTCAGTGTAATTATTTTAATGTGTTTTTAAGAGGTGCACAGTGCATTCCCTTGGAAGCCCCACTCTCAGCAATACATTAAGAAATTTTTTTCTACCTGAGCTGCACTATCAGTCAGAGGGAAACACAGAACAATGTTCTTGCATGTAGATAACCACAAGGCACTTGGTTAAACACAAAGCACCAATGTACCTATTCAAGATGTGTAGCAACTGTGTTTACTATGTGGATTTATCCTTATTGCACTAGTCTGTGTGCAAGTATTGAAACACTGAACATCTATCCCTTTGCATTATCTCATGGATACTTAAAAAGCTCAGCTTGATGGCTTCTTGAGAAGAAAAATTTGTGTCCTGGAAAGAATGACTGTTTTCCAGTAAAATCAGATTTTGTTGATATATACTGTATCTGGTTCACAAAGAAGAAGTGTGCCATGGGACAGACCCTGGCTAAGCTAGCTTCCTAAGAAGAAACTTTCAGGGCAGTTACATCTTGTCTAGAATTCACTACACCTCTTTATCCACATTAAGAAAAGCAGCCTAGTCTCAAGGTGGTGAATGTGATTTGTGTCCATAAAACAACTTTTTTTAATAACTATTTTACCATGATCAGCAAGAAGCATTTGCAAGCCACATGTAGGCCTATTCTAGACCAAATGGAAACTTTCTGTGGAAATTCAACCTTGTCAGGAAATTCTTCTTAGATGCAGGATATAAATGAGACAGAATCCTCATGCTAGAAACTCCAGTTGTCCTGTGACTGCAACATTCATCTGACACTGAAGTGCTCTGTCCTTGCATCAGATCAGGCAAACAAGGACTCCACTTGTATTTCCCACTTCCTAGTATTGTCTGTTGAGTTACTGATAACTGCAGGTAAGATACGTCTTTCCTTCACTGAATTTCCTTCTCTCAAAATACTCTGAGAGACATAGCAGTGAGCTGCGCTGAGAGAGCATTCACCTCGATTGAGGAGAGCCGGGGGGAGATTTTTAGACCTGCTGTACAGGGGGTTGATGGCAGCAGCACTCCCTGAGCAGCCTGAGTTGCGGCAGAACCAGGAAGTCACGCCAGCCAATCAAGGCGAGGAGTGGGCAGAGCGGGGAGAGCCGCGGTGGTTCAAAAACTGTGTGGCCTTCGCGCAGTGCAGAGAGAAAAAAAAATTTTTTCTCTTTTCTTTTCTTTTCTTTTCTTTTCTTTTCTTTTTTCTTGTCTTTTCTTTTTTCTCCTTTTCTTTTCTTTTTTCTTTTTTTTCTTTTCTTTTTTCTTGTCTTTTCTCTTTTCTTTTCTTTTTTCTTTTCTTTTTTCTTCTTTTCTCCAGCAAGGAGTGTAACTTCAGGGCAGTTAGCATTTAGGAGCTATGGTTACTACACGGACCAAAAGCATGGCAAGAAAGAGTGCGGGAACTCAGACGAGCTCCCACACAACCATGTAGCTGTGCAGGTCTCAGGCTGCAGAGAGTGCTTGAGCCTGGCCCTACTGGGGGAGCTGGAGACCCCCCCTGTGTGAGGTGTGATCAGATCAATGACCTGTTCAAGCAGGTAGTTGAACTGAGGGAGGAAGTACATAGGTTAAGAAGTATCATGGAATGTGAGAATGAAATTGATTGGTGGAGTTCTACCCTGCAGCAAAAGCAACAGGCAGAGGCTCTACAAGTTTTCGAGGATCCCCTTCCCTCCTGTCACCAGGAGGAAGGAGAAGACATAAGGAATGGGGAGGAATGGAGACAGGTCCCTCCTCGGAAAGGCAAGTGTAAGCCCTCCAGGCCACCCACATCTTGCCAGTTACATTTGCAGAATAGGTATGGGGCTTTGGAACATGAGAATCAGGTAAGTGAGGACAGAGGTGATCCATTCAGCAAGTCCCCCAGGGCTAGTCACTCACCCCCACACCTTAGGACTTCCTCAACAAGGAAGAAAAGGAGGGATTGTAGTAGGTGACTCTCTTCTGAAGGAAACAGAGGGGCCTATTTGCAGACCGGACCCATCCCACAGAGAAGTCTGCTGCCTCCCTGGAGCTCGGGTTAGAGATGTTAAAAGGAAGCTCTCTGCTCTAGTAAAGCCCTCTGATTATTACCCCTTGTTAGTTATCCAGGTCTAACAGTGGCAGTGGTTAAGAGAGTAACTACACAACTACATGATGTCAAATGCAAAGGGTATTGCTGTGATTTAAGGGCAATTTCTATTTGCCACTTAGATGGTTCTCTGGAGAGGCGATCGCCAACAGGAAGAATGTTCAGCATCACTGCTGTCTATTTTGATTTGAGGACATAAAGGCTGTACAATGAGACACCCTCTCCTAACCACCATTGGGATATATTTATTTATAGCTGGAATGATAATTACATGGATGGTTCTTTTAAGCTGAAGTATGGTTCTTCTTTTTCGCTTTAAAGTAAGGGTGATCATACTAAATCTGTTATTACAAGTGGTGTTTTCTTTTTCCTGATACTATATAAGACTGCCAGCCTGCCAGCTCAGCAAAGATATCAACAAGCACTTGCTTTGTTAACCAGATGAAAACAAGTGCATTTCAGTTTAAAACCTTCAGCATTTAGAAAAACATACTTTTCAAGGAAAAAAGTAGCAGTATCTGGCCATCTCATCCTCCATGTGACAACGATTGCATACGACAGTTTCCAAGGCATTATTACAACAGTATATTAAATCTCTCCCTGTGGCTGGTATACAAAGAGAAAGCCCCACAACTTCTTCCTTGCCTTTTGTATCCTTGTGTCTCCAAATGCAGACAGATTCTGTCATATTTCATTTCCAGTTATGGACTTGATTTGAATTCTGATTTCTTCTGAGAAACAAGAACAGAAAAAGAATACAGCAGGGAGCTAGTTGCCCAAAGCAGTTGGAAGATATCTTCATCCCACATTAATCCAGAGACACATGCAGGACAGAGCATTTCTCTCAGGAAAGGAACACTGCTTGTTTAAGTTCTCATGCACCATCCAGAGGACACCAGACCTGCCTCAGAGGAAAGACTCACTGTGGCAGTATCCTATCCAACCCGTGGCCATGCACTGCAGTGAAGGAGCGTGTGTCTCTCTAATAAATAAAACTGAAGTGTTTTCACAATTATTTGTGAAAACAATGTGTCACAATGTGTCATAATTATTTTTAATTACTACTGCAGGGTTTAATCATCATTACAGACAAATTCTTGCTGGATGCAAGCATTCAGTTTCTCAACACATGCTCAGGCCCCAGATATTTGCTAGCTTGGAAAGTAGCTTTAAAAACTGTTCTATAATTTACTACAGACTATCAGTGTTACAGTCCTATATGTACTCTAAAAATCTATTGGTTTCAGTAGAAAAAAAATCTTTCAGCAGTTCTGGGGGTTTTCTTGTTTGGTTTTGGTGGGTCTTTTGGGGGGGGGGGGGGGTTGTTGTTGTTTCTTTTTTTATAGCTAGACTTCTATAAAAATATGAAAAAGACAACAGCTTCCTACTAAATTTTATAGAATATTTTTGCTATAAATCACTAAAAAAATAAGTCATAGTTCTACAGAAAAAAAACCCCATCTAAATAAGAAGAGTTGGAATATCTGATCTTGAGTGGAGGTCTGGCTGAAAGAGCTGTCTTCACTATCTTGCTTTCCAACAATTATAGCATTACATATTTTCATACACTAAAACAAGATCCATTAATATAAACCAGAAATTACTTCCATGTGTTCTATATAAAATATTCCCTCTTCTCATGTTTAATGAATTTCCTGTTTGAAGAGATGTAAACCGATATCCTCATCCAGCAAAGCACTTAAGTACATGTTTAAACTCATGCACATTAGCAGTCTTCTCCATCAGGGTCTAAATGAGGCTGCCATCATTCCTCTCTGCTGGAGTCTTTCCCTCACAGCAAGGGGATGTAAAACTGTTGAAAAGAGACAAAGTAAGTGTATTGCCACCATTTAATGTAGGCATTATTGGGAACCAGTAGTGGAGTAACTTGAACAGGAATGGTTCCCCCTCAGGTCCTGGATAACCAGAGATTAAAAAATGAAAATGGAGGTTGTCCAGAAAAGAAAAGTCAGCAGTGCTGAATACATTGAAAGAAGCACACAGGTGAGCACAACATGACGGGTTATGTTACCACCCTTCTACTCCCAGTTTGCCCAGAGACCACACATACTGGAGTTTCACCAAGGGGAAGCTGGTTATGCCTTTTGCAATAATTAATCTTCCTAACTTGGCTTTCTTGCTGAAACATTCTTTTGATCAGTATTTTCACTAAAATTAATCACTATGTTCACATTCATAACTGTAATATTTTATTCCTCATTTGAAAGCCACCAGCAGTAGAATCAAATTGATTTTCTTCCTCCTCTTTTTATTTGTTTTTCCTCTCTAGTCACCTTATCTTTTCATCTTCCCTTTCTTCACCTAATATATTATTTTATAAATAATCTTTTCTTCAATATGCTTCTCTTTTCTTTCCTTGTCTTCTTTCTTCCTCCTTTTTCTTTCTTATTTCTTTGCCTTCCCTCCCTATTTTCTCTTCTCCCTCACCTCTTTCCTTTCTTTTTTTCCACTTTCTCCTTCCCCTTTTTTTATTTCTTTTTTCCTCCTTCTCTTTCTTTTCTCCTTTCCTTTTATCATCCACTTTTCATCTTCTTCTCACTCTCTTCTGTCATGACATTTTTCTCTGTAGTATTAAAAAATAATATGCAAGAACATTTGTACATATATAAATTTAAAAAAAATAAATCACTAAACTGAGGTAATTTCTGGTTTATTCTTCTAGAATGTATTCTTTTAGAAAATGGGAATTGTCATTTCACAATGATTTAAGAGAGCTTAGAAGTGAAATTAGAAAGACTATGTTAGAAAAACATAAAGATATGAAGGCTCAATTTAGCATTCACACACACCAACCAAAACCCTGGTCTACATAACTGCAAGTTCAATATAAATATTTGCACACTCTGCCTGGAGAATAAATAAAATTAATTCTGCTGAATGGGCCTTGAGGATGTCTATATTTTGCAAGAATAAGCTTATAAAGTTTGTTTACATCTTGCACACATTACAACAGGCATCACAGGGAAACTACGAAGTCAGTGGCTCGAGTATACAAAGCAAAGTCAAAAGCTTGGCTACTGAAAAATACTTCAAAACCTTTGCTTTTGATACAGAAAATTGACATACAAGAAATAAAGTAAAACCCCTTGCAATACATTTTTGTGTAAGCATATAAACTAATCTTCATGTAGAATTTACTTAAAATAGTCTCAGGTCACCTGATGCTCATTTTGGTGAATTAGACAACACAATAGGATGCTAGATTTTGCAACTCACTACTCATCTTTGTTGTAGTCTGAGAGACAATTTACATACAAATAGTCCTTAGGTTCTCAGTCCATCTTAAAGAGAAAACATCATACGGCTGTATTTTTAAGCAAACAAGGCATTTTGGTTTCTTTGTACAACTGAAAATTCTGAAACTTGAGGAGAAAATAAATGAGCAGTTAGTTATGGTGTGACACAGTCACTGTTATTTCGATGCTTAAATAGCATCCTGTGGTGCTGCTGGTCAGCAGCAGGCTGCTGAAACCCTGTGTTAAACTAAGGTGCCCTCCAGACAGACAAGCATTGCAATGAGGCACCACCTGTAAAGAACAAGTCTTACAAGAAGATGTAAAATTGAGCTTCATTTTCTAAGCAAAAAGGGTTATGTCTATACCAGAGCACTGCTCATTTGTAAATGTCTATAAACCATACAGCTGCTCAGGAGTGAATATAGTCACTTTTAACTCAGTGCATTAAGAAATGCATGAGCAAGCTGACTTAGCCACTCAGTTAAAACCAACGTGACATTTAGTATGAAGTTGAGACATTGTATGAGACACCTTCATATTCTAGGACTCTTTAAAATACATATTCATGTTGCTATTGTTCGATATAACCCGTCTGTCACTTTTCCTCAAGCATTTTCTCCACAAACAGGAAATTAACAAAACCAAATCCCCACCCAATAGCTAGATAATATCCTAAGAACAGAAAACTCTTCACCTTAGGGACATGGAGGAGACAATAATTTAACTGCTCTCTCCCATCTTCTGGTCAGATTAAAACTGCAGGATATGTCACAGCTACATCTCTCCTTTAGGACTCCAATTATCACTCCGATTTTGTGTCACAGAGGCATATCCAATGACTTTGTACAACATTTCCCAGAAGCAGAAATGCAGGGGGGAATATAGACAATAGACATCCTTTAATTCATAAATAACAGGATTTAAGCCATGTGAAAGCTATTGCTATCAAACATTACTTCCAGTATAGAATCAATCCTTACAACCCTTCAGGGAAAAGAAGAACTAACCACTGAAATCACACAGTTAGAAATTGTCACAGGAACAAACACACTCTAAAAGTTCACACCAAACTTTGTTAGCTTTGTGACTAAATAGTCAAAATCAGCTAAGTGATTTTACCCTTAAAAATGGACATTTTTGCTTATGTTTTTGCAATGTGCCAGTTTACTCAAGTCTGAAGATCGGTCTTCAGAAGGAGATGTCAAGCCACCTCTCTACTTTCTTTGTCTGAGGCCAAACTTGTGCCTGGCAAATTTTTCAGTACAAATTTTAACATCCTGAAGGCTGCTATACTTTGCACCAGCTGGCAAGGCTCCAGTGGAGATGTCTTTGTGGCCACAGCTGACAGGGGTTCAGGAAAGCATCAGTCATGAGTCCATGCTGACACCGGCACCAAGACAGAATACAGCTTTTTCTGGCTTTTTGCTAGAAGGCATCCCACCCACAATTTTAGGAAAATATCAGCTATAAGAGTGGTGCGAAGTATTCTTGATGGTAATATTTCTAGAATTTGCTGTTTTAAGTTGTTTATAAACCTACACAAGTGATTACAGATTGAATTTACTGTGTATTGCGCCAGTACGCAGATAGTTTAGATGTACACTGTTCCAAAGAAAAGGGCTGGATCCTGAGGGAAGAGACCTGGAGGGAGGCAGAGTTTATAAAAATTTTTTTATTTTTCTTTCATAATGTGCAAAACTGAAATTTCAACTTGCTATTTATTTTACATTTATTTCCCTTCATATTTCTTTGTTTCATGAAAGCAATGTCTATGTATCATTAAATGGACTTCCTTTTTCTACAGACATGTAAATATAAGACAGAATTATAGGGCTTCTTCTGTTGAAAATAGTCATATTTTACACCTTTTTTCCTCCTGCCTGGTAGGTAGTGATTTTCTTCCTTAGCCACGGATTACTCTCTTTCAAGTTCATCATTCCCAACTACTCATTTGGTGGAGCACAACAAGCTTTTTCTATTGCTCCTTTTTGCTGACCATGCATATGCGGTTGAGGAACTCAGTCTTGTCCTCACAAAAGAATTGTTTTGGTACATGTAGTGTTGTTGTAAATTTGAAGTAAATTTGAAGTTACAATCTTACATGAGGATGTTCTGATTCCAATACCACAAAACCTTGTTGGCATCACATGGAAAGAGTTGTAAGCTGAAGTGAACACTACTTGTCCTCTAATAAAAGTGTTCATGTAGGAGATTATACCCATGTAACAGTTCAAATGATTTGTCTCCTATCAAAACAAAGTCCTAGACAATGATGTGCTCCATGCAGACATAGAAGCAGCATCCAGATGGTAGGTCTCCATATTGTCTTAATTCGTTCAGGTAACATGGTTTTCTTTTTCTTTTCTTTTATGTGTCTATGTTTTGTCAAATTTTAAAAGGAAAAATACCCTTTCAGCTGAAATCTTACTCCACATCATGAAGTTGCTAAGAAACCTTCCGAAGTTTGCTATCAAGGCTCACTAAGCCCCAGCCTCTCATAAAATTTCTGTAGTAAATAATTCCTTGTATTTTCCATATGCATGACACATTTTTTGTATTTTCAACCACCTAAGGAACAATAATATCATGTCACGGCAGTTAGATGAGGCAACAGTCCAAAGCACCACTACTGCATAGACTGCACTGACAGGTGCTTGGAGAGGAGACTCACATGCTAGAAAATTAAGTAAAAGCATCCTAGGCTTAAATTCGGGTTAGAAAAATAAATTCTTTCCCACTCAACAAGGAAAAGAACCCACTCATCAGAAAAGGCCGTAAATGAACTTTATCATCTGAAAGAATGAGCTTTCTTAGTAATTCAGTGACAGAACAAAAATTCAGTGAAAGATTCCTATAATGAGTTCCCCATGGATAGATTATTTTCATGTACATTGAGGCAGTTTCATTTAGAAACATTAAACAGATCTGCAAATATTTGCACTCTTTTCTCTTTCTCTTTCAATCCATGAAATGTGAGGGTGAGCAGTATTAGTTAATTATTTCAGAAATGCTCATATTGTGTTTTCTGTCAAGCAGAGAAATATTTCAGATAGTAAAAGTTAAAGAGCTACTAGAAATGGAATTTTAAGATAGCTGCTGATGACATGAATGCTAAACAACAAAGTATGCATCATTTTTAGGAGACTAGGTGAAAGAACAAATGAACAGGTTTAGATAACAAAAATTGGTCAACTAATAATTTTTTTTTTGCTCATCAGGCAATCACAAAAGTCTTTCCTTAATAAGAAATATCAATGTCCACAGTCTCAGCTATATTTACATTCTGCATCTTCCACAACACGATACCACAATGTCCACTGAACAGAGCAATTTGAGAATGTTCTGTGTTACTTAGCTGTTTCTAAGCTTATGAAAACATAACATGCATGCAGTATTTGTTATATTGGATTGATTGGTCAGGGCTACCTCTAGACATGTAGAAGACAGGAAAAGCTTAACTACATTTAAGGAATGATGGTGATACCCAAGCTATCCTTTCAGAACTGCAATACCAAGCAGTATTTTAACTACAATCACACACACAAAACAGTATGTAAATGCTGTCTAGAACTTCATTAAAAATAGATAGGAGTTTCCTTCCCTGTTTATTGCAACAGATCTTCAGCATTGATTTCTCTGACTGAACAAAACAAAGATGACTATGGGTCATATAGGAAAAGACTGCTCCTCATGTAGCTTCTGATGGCTAAAACCCTTAAACTCTGAGAGCTTATCCCTAGGCACCCAGCTTCACTCTGAAAGCTTCTCTGATAAATGTCTGATTTAATTTCTGGGTAATTCAGGGAAAGTGCAAACAAACTACATCTTTTATACTCTATTTCTGATTCACAAGTAATCTTTGACACACCATTTACATTTTTTCCTTTAATTTTCCTACCTGTATCCTGAAGTAATAATATTTCATGCTGCAAAGAATTAAGTACTGTTGAGTGCTATCAGAAGTCCAAGTGTGGTTAGAAGGAAATGGAACACAGAATTAGATCCTGGGAAAACAATACCACATGGACAATAAATAAAAGAAAAAAAAAACACAAATACACACCAAAAAACCCCAAACAAAAATAAACAATTTTTTAAAAAAAATTTGGAATAATAAAGACTTAAGAAAATCAAGAAGAAATTAATAAGACAATAGCTTCTAATCTCCTTGTTTCCTTTAAATTGTCAATTCCTTTAAATCAGGAAAAAGGGCAGATATGTGATGAGCTCAGATTGCATTATGAAGCCATACCTACCTGAAGGGGGAAAACAACTCATGAAAATGCATACAGAGCCCTCTAGCAGATGGGACTTCATTTAGAACTGCTAATTGAATCATTTTAGTGTTCACAGCTAAACATAACAAGACATTTCATCTCTACCATAGAGAAGGCTGCCTTTCTCCCACATTTATGCAAGCTGAATCTGTTCTGACTATAAGATGCTGGGAAAATAAAAGTATTTTAGTATTTCTACAAACTGCGATGATTGCTGAGAATTTCCACCAGTATCTGTAATTTAAGTCCTGTTTAGGGCTAGTATCAAATGTTTTTGACAGCATTACCAAATGGATACCTTGCTCCACAACCAGTGTCACCAAAATTTCTAACTAGAACATTATATTTCTACCTTTTCCCTAAAGAAGGAAAAAGTGTATGCTCCTGCAAATAGGTCTGGTTTTCAACATTGCACATCCTACTTCTCAGAACAACAAAGAAAAAGCCAGTCTCCTCTCTTTTCATAAGCAGAATATCTCATTTAGCAGCTGTTCTTTCCTTGTATATGATGCTTACAAGCAAGTGATCACTAAATAAATAAACTGCCTCATTCCCTTCACCTGCCCTTTGCTCCTAAAATGTCTTTTAAATTTTTTTACATAGTTGATCAGCGTTCTTTGGATGAATGTGTTTGCACAGCTTTGGCAAGCAAATGTGTATTTTTTCCTTCTCATGCTGAAAGGAACAGTTTATTTCAAAGAGTTAAACAGCCACAGGGACCCTTGAGATGTTCTACATCCTCTAGCTGTGGTATGCACTCTGCTAAGCTTTGAACGATACACTATGCAGCAGCCCCTTTGAGGATATGGCTATGTAAACCATCTAACAGACTCTTTTCCTACCTATACTAAAGGTCCAGTGTCTCCAGGAAAAAAACCTAACACTTCCTGTAATTGGAAAAAATTACTGCTAGAAGATTCAACAACAGGAAAGGATTGAAATGAATAGGTAATCCAAACATGTGCCTGAAATTCCATCATTAATAATATAATTGGCAGAAATGTTCTCAACAATGCTCCACTGTTAGTCACACATACCACTGTTTACATCATTGTGATGCTTCAATTAACACAGATAGAACTGTACCTGAAGTCTGGGAGGTTTGTGGCATGGCATAAGTCAGGCTCCCGTCACACATCCGTATATTTTCCTGCCTTCTAAAATAGAAGAGGGAGTCTGCAACAAAGATGCAGATCCCATATGTGTTGAAGTCCCAGAGCTACATGGTTTTCTTTTGGAAACTGGGATCATTAAGTTGAAAAAGCTATGAAATAAGCCCTTTAAACACAATAGCCAAATTCTTTTCTCAGTCACTAAGTGTAACTCAAGAATTCTGACTTTTTTTCAGCTACCACATGTACTCTACAGTAGGAGTACATGGTTGGTCTTATGAAAAAAACAAACACATCTGTACTGGTGCAAGTCTTAAATTCACTGAAAGAAACACAAACTATTATTTAGTGGAACCATTCGTTTTTCTCAGAGAATTGAAAATAGCATCTGCTGTGTGACCATGTCTGATTACTCTCTATTACTTAGCTTTGTGATATCTCCTGTGATCTCTCCCATTCAGTATATACATGAAGCCATGTAAAAACAGCAAAATATTTACCTGTGTACAGCAAAGATCTAATTTAGACAATGTATGTTAAATCCCACATTTCCATAATTAATTTACACAACATTTCACTTCTGAAAATAATGAGCTGTCAGACCAGTCACTCCCTGCTTCTTCATTTAAAGACAGACAACATTTCATGATCACACTTTACTAGCTACAATACATCAGGAACATTTTACCCCATTCTACAAGGTTCCATGGGAAGTGACCAGCTTTGTCTCCACAGACAAAGGGTGTTTTTAATTCTGCCCATACAGACTCGTCTCTGAACAGTCAGTTGGTTCTGTTACTATAAATTCTGATATCCTTTTTTGTTGCTCACATAATTATTATATCACTGCTATAGAGGGGGGACACAGAAAAAGCAAGTAAGGGAAGGAAAGCCAATCAAGGATGAAGTAAACAGCATGGGGGGAAAAAATCCTAAAAGGGTTTTACCTCGATAGTGAAGACAGGCATAGATTATATGAAGGGTACTGGGGATCAGTATTGGGGATAAAGGAATTGAGGGATCCATCTGCATAGACTGAAGAAAGGATTTCTGGATCTAAGACATTTGCTATTATTGGAAGATGAACAGAAGGGACAGAATGCAGAACCTCTGTAAAATGAATAGACCCAAAGGAGACTGAAACACAGCATTCCAAATAATTTAGCAAAAACAACATTGTGGGCAAACATTTCCTTTATATAACTTGGCAGGACTGTGCTAAAAAATGAAATCTGGATCTCTAGCACTTGGCAACAGCATATGGCCAAAAACGGTCTTGTGTGAATAACATGCAAAGCAACTGTGAGTTTTAATTCAATTTATCACAAAAGTTTTGAAAAGATTTTCTACTTTGCCAAATTTTGAACTATTTTTGCCATTTGTTTTTCTTCTTGTCTTTGTTACTGCTGTCAAGTCCTCTTAAATATTGCATACCAAGCACTATTTACCTATTAAAAAATATTATTCAAGAAACATAGAATTGATAGCACAATGCTGAAAATGTTCTCAAATTCCTGTGACTAATTTGGAATAGAAGGGAACTTATTGATAGGAAGACAGCCCTGAAACAGTAAGACTTGGAGGAGCAGACCATCCATTATTATCAATAAATGCACATTCCTTGTCACAAAGACAAAGTTCAGCCAAATTATCTTACTACTTACCAGTCCACTCAGGTTATCATGTTCCATTTTCCTAAACAAGAAATTTGCTCAGAGTGAACTAGCTCACCACCATGTCTGGAGATACCTCCCTATGAAAGAAATAAATTTTTGATATTTTATTTGTGCCACTTTTCTGTGAAATAATACTACGATCCATTTTTCCTAGAGAATATGCGCTTCTGATAACAAAATATTAAAGATTTTGAGCAGTCACAAGATCTTTTTGCACATACAGGTTTTGCTCGAACTTGAAACACAACAGTAAATTAGAAATTGGTCTGCCTTAATGCCACTTGTAATAAGACAAAATATTCTCAGGTTAAATCAGCAAATTACAATTGACTAAAACATTGAATCAGAAAAACAGGAATTGGCTTAACTTACCTAATAAACCAAATCATGTCTGGAAATTGTGGGGAATAATTCTAGGTGGAGCAGATCAAATCCATGACACAGATCCTGTTAACAGTTTGACAACATTGCCTATCCCGAGACATTAGTCCAAGCCTGAACCTTAACAATGCTTACCTTAGAAGGTAAGCAACTCAAACAAAACTTCTTAGTTTATTTACTCTTAGTGGTTATGTGTTATGAATTACTTGCAAGAACAAAGAAAGATGTCCTGTCAAACCAAGTTTATCAGAAGAGAAGACACTGTAGATTCCTCCCTGCTGCAGGGAGACTGGCCTTAACAGAGAACTTGAAGAAGAGCCAATAGTGGACGTGGGGCAGGATAAGACCACATTTTGGTGCACATGGGTTGCCTCTACCCTAAACCAGAAATGACTTCTTCCCTTTTCAGTAATTTTCTAGTCATTTTATGTTGCAGAATCTAATTTTTACTTTTAAATATTGTAATTCTATTATAAATACAATTCCAAGGGCAGGGTAAACCAAAGCATTTCTCTTTCAGCCTAGTACTAGAACACAATCACACCACTTTGCACATTCTATCTGCTTGTTCTTCATTTTGTCATTTCATCCTCTCCACTATGAATTAGATTTCACAATAGTCTCACGCCATACTATGGACAGTTGTGGCAAGATTAGTTTTTTTGCAGAAAGAGTACATTATTCTGTTCTTTTTCTTGAAGTTCATCATGTAATGCACTAAAAAAAAGAACAAAAACAAAACAAAAAAAACACCAACCCAAACCAACAACTTAGCAAAGGAAAGAGGTTACTATGAGGTTTTAATACAGAAACTTAAAAGTGCATTTTTAATGAAACACTTTCTTGTCCAGTAAAAAGCAACTTAGTGGTACACAAACTCTTCTTCTTTGTTTGGGTCTCACCTAGTAAAAGAGAAGCTGTAAAAGACAAAAAAGGGAACTGATTGAGAGATTACCAGACAAGAAAATGATGTCCAACAGTCTTCTCCATTAATTGCTGAGCAAATCTCTACCTTCTTTTCTGTCACACTTATTTCTCCAAAATATGCATTTAAATTAGTTTTTAGTTCAGACAAAGGACCTTTATGAGGTTTCTGAATAGATGTGAAAGAGGGATGCATCAATGACACTATTTCTGCCTTTGTTCTGAACTATCTTTTCTTTAAAAAAACCCTTACTTTCAGCTGCAAGTATTAGTCAATTATGAATGCAAAAAGCCCATGTAGTTCAACAGAGCAAGAAACTGGCAGATTGTATGATCTGGGACATCAAAGTTTCTGAAGAAGCATCAATTTTCATTATAAGAGCTAGAAATTTGTCAGATCTTACTAGATACAATTTCTTCACCATCCAATAAAAAAAAAAAATCACTTATTTGTCTTCTCTTTACTTTTTCAGAGGCCCAGATTACTGCATTGAATCTCTTACAATTTATCAGCTACAGGTAGCAAATACTGACAAAAGTTAACCATACAAAGCCTGTTAGGAAATTATGACTTCTTTTCAACTCAACTCAAAGAAAAGAAAAAGAACAGCGTGTGAAAAGAACTGAATGTGTTTCACATCGCCAAAATACGACCATTTTTAGGACCTATTGATCATGAAATTATAAAGTTATTTTTGCAGCTTCGCAGTGGTTGTGGGGAAAGCCTTGGAAATAGTTGTTAAAGAGCAAACGGAAGAACTGGCAACATCTCTTGAATCAAGGCTAATGAACATGGCCTCAGGAAGGGAAGGTCATGCCTTGCTTACTTGCTGGAATTGTTTAAGCCTGTGGATGCCAATACAAATACGGGGAATGCTCTGGATACCTCACTTTTGGATTTTCAGGAATGCTTGCCAGAATTCCTAACTGTCTAATGTACAAAGCCATAGAGCTGGAATTGATATCTCCTTCACTTGGAGACAATGAGTTATGATACATCCAGAGGCACAAATAGAACACTGTATTATTAAACATGAAGACTAATTAATAAACAAGCTGCAATTTTGCTAATTCTGTAAATTTTAAGATTAAAGAATCTCAAGGCAAGGGACACAGCTATAAGCTCACTCACCAAAGTCCTGCAAAGCTTATTAGAAACATAGGCTTGAAATACAGCAACACGCTTAACAAGGCTGAGAAGCTGTGACTAAATTGTCACTTTAGCTACAGAATTGAACAGAAAAATCCAAACTTGGTTTGACCTGAGATGATGGTTGAAAAACAAAAAAAAAATTAAGGTACAAAAATTATTGGGAACTAGGAAAAACAAACTGATTCAATCCTTCCAAAATGTTGTATTTCCAAATATTAGTAAAAAAAACAAGGGAACAAAGGTATGAAATAAGAAATAGGCAAAAAGCCTCTTTTATCTGCTGTGCAATTGAAGCACTCACTCAGAATTAAGAAAACACGTATCCTCTGCCATATTCCTAGTCCCTGGGAGTCTGACTTTAACACATGCACCAGGAGGTTTTCTTTATCGTTGGATGTATTTGCTTTTCTGTTGAAACTGTTCTCCGTGAAAAAAGTATTTACGTATTCATTTCATTGTGGGGGGAGGAGGAAAAGTACTTACTACTCAGTAGGGAAACAGTCTAGTCCCTGGCTTAGTTATTATTTTACACAAATTAAATTTAGTGAATTTAACACTGACAGCTTCAGATTGGACTAGACATTGTTATAAATGATGTGGCTAACACCAGAGTTAGCAGCCAATTTTTTTATTGATAAGCAAGCAGCGCTGGGTGAGAGGGGAGTCACTGCTCCACCAACTCTCACACCTATTGTTATTGGCACATTCCTTTTATATGATCTAGGTTATACATATGCAGTAGGTTTCTTATACATATGCAATAGATTTCTTCATGACATGTAAAATAGTTCCAGGAAATTATTGCTACATCACGGTGTTTTGTGCACTTGCGTCAAATCCATATGGGGGTCTTCAGATGTCCCTCTGGTGGTCGATGGGAGGAAGATCAAAGTCTTCTTCACAGTGTCCCCTCGGTGACCCGTCCCTTGCGCCTGCATACTTATTCAGTATGTTTCTACATTTCAACGTATGTTCCACATTTCAACACCTGCGGTCAGCCAACTTCCTCCTAGCCATGCTTAGCGCCTGCGTATCTTACATATTTTACAACACCCCAGCAAGTGCAGTAAGCCAATTTCCTATTTTGACACGAATCATAACTCCTATCAATCTCTTACAATCCCTCCCCTTTTACCAAAGTTGTTTTATTGTATTGATTAGTGTCTGCCTTTCGAATTTGCTTAATACCAATTTAATATGCTCATTATGTAGCTCAGTCTCTTTTTCTTTGATTAACAACACCTTATGCGATGCCCCTGAGGCGGCCGTTTTTGAGTCCATTGGCATTACCACTACCTGCATACCTTGAACTACAAAAACAATTAATCATATAAAACAGGGGATTAGGCATGGTAGAAACAGTATTCCACCTACAGCACAAAAGAGGAAGAATCCTAACTTTCTCCACCAAGTTTTTCCAAACACCTCATCCCACCAACTTCCTTTTAACAGGGAGTTCCATTTCTGTACAGGAACATGTGCTATTTTCTTAATATCGCTGGCTATTTCCATTACTGCCTCTCCATTATCATCAATCTGTAAACAACATTCGGAAGAATTAAACTTCCCACATACTCCCCCTTCCTCTGTCAATAGATAATCTAATGCTAACTGATTCTGATATACTGCAGCTCTTGTTTGTGACTGTTGTTTTGTTATTAATTCTAGAGCCCTAGCTGTTTTATTGCTTACTAAGTCCATGATAGCTTGTAATCGTATAATCCTATTTAACATGTAAATGGCAGTTCTATATCCCCAGCTGCTATCCTGGGCCCAAGTAGCTGGACCATATGTCTGTATTATTCATTCAGGTGGCCATTTGTCCTCTCCCCATTTTTGAGTTCCCCCTATTAGATCCCTCTTTTGTCTCTTTCCATACTCTTCATATAAAGGTACTCCTAACTGCTTTCCCTGATCTTTTGGCAACAGAAAGAATCCTGGTTGTATTATTCCAATCACACATGTACCTTTCCATTGTTTTGCAAGTCGCGTGTATACTCTTTTCCCACAGATCCAAAACATCCCATCTGGTGTGGTCCAATCCATAGTATCATTTTCTGGATTTTCCCAATATTGCTTTAGCTCTCTAATTCCCTCAAATAGAGTTTTGCTGATATATTACACCAAGTCAATTGTTTTTCTAAGTCATAAGTACAATTCTTATTTCTATTCTTGCTGCTTGTCCAATATCCCATGGGTTCATTAGGCCACCAAGTTCTGGCTGTGCCATTGGTGGATACTAGTCTATTACAAAGAGAATCCCCCATTTTCTTAGTGAATATCCTTCCTGTCCTTTGAATACATTCTTTCCCAATTACCTCTGATGTAAGTATCCATCCTTCTGGTCGATGTTCCGCTCTAGATATTTCAGTGCGATTCCATCTCAAAACTTCTATGGCCCCTAAGCTCTCTCCTTTCCATGGCCATTCTTCAGTCATTAGAGCCCCTCCACATATCAAACAGTTTGTTGCATTCAATTCCCCTGCTATTCACTGCATCAAATCCACAAATAAATTTTGTCCTAATCCTGGAAGGTCTAACTCTAACAGCCGGGATTTTAGTCCTTGATACAGATCACTCAATGGTCTCTTGGCTAGGGGTCTCCTGGCCAGATCCGATTTCTTTAATTGGTCTGTTGCATTCTTAACCAGTACTTCCTTATACTGATCTACCACTCCTCCTTGGTTGGAGAGGTCCCACTGACCCTGTTTTAGCAAGCAAATTGTGTTTTCCCCTCTCAGGCATAGTTGCCCCATCCTGGTTCCTCCCTTTNTCTTGGGCATAGTTGCCCCAGTTCCTCCCTTTCCCAGATTTGTTGTAACCCAAAACTCTTGTCCCTGTATTTTACAGGTTTTTAAGTCCCTGGGGTTATAACACCCCATATTAATGAAAGTATGACCAGAAAACACCGTTTCCATTTGAAATACACGTCTTACCAGTTTGAGACACAGTTGGCATGCTGGAGGTACCTGGAAGGCCCCTGTGGCCTGAACAAGGCATAACATCATTATCATCCTGATAAAAGGTCTGGTATGACATATCCCTCCTCCCATTTTGCCCATTGGAGTTGCCTCCCAAGGCCGGGTTTCTGAGGCAGGGGTAGAGGTCAACCCGGTCTTGCCCCCTTTTCTCATTTTATCAACTTGGATAGCCCAAGGTCTCACCAGGTAAGCTGTTTTCCTTACCACTCCTTCTTTTTACTTTACCTCGTCCTTCTTACTAGTCTGTGTGACCTCCCCGACCTTTGGAGTTCTTTCAATGTCCTTTTCCTACTTTATTATCTTTGTGGAGTGTCAATTGCTGCTTTAGCCTCACTCATAGACTTCCTGGGTCCAATATGATGGTCCACTCCTTCGATTCTTCCACTGGTCCTTTTATCCGGCTGTCATGAGTCCACCCTTTTTTCTGCAGTTCGCACCACCGTTTCTGTAACTAAAAGAGCTTGAAAGGGTCTTTCCCATTTAAGGATTAAACTTTCTTCTTTCCAGGTTTTAACCAGCACCCAATCCCCAGGCTCAATTCTCTGGATTTTAAATCCTAATGGTGTTGATTGAGCGATCAATCCCATCGATTTACTCTTGGTAATTCAGTATAATCCACTTGAATTTGTTCAAAGGGCCTATGAGCTAATTTCCTTCCTCCTGGTGGCACTTGTCTCATTACTTTTCTATTAACCTTTTGACAGAATACACATCCTTGAGTGATTTGCTTTGCTACCTCCACAATTCCTATACACGCATGTGTTGCAGGGCTTCAACCCCCAGCGTCCTTCAAGGGAAATGGGGTATTGTCTCACTCTTATACGGTGATTTGGGCTAGTTATTGTAATACTTAGGGGTTCCATTTGCAGCCTACCAATACTACCCTTTTGTGCCCATACCTCTGGGTTGATTTCTGACTCGTCTTTTGCAATGAGCTTCAAAACCCTCACTTCCATTTTTCCTTCCACTGGCATGATTCCAATTCCTAAGGATACCATCAGGTCCCTTCCCATTAAATTACATCCTGCCTCCGGAATCAAGAGTAGATCTTGCACTGTGAATTTGGCTTCTGACTCTGTTAGAACTTCCTTAATTATTGGGACCTGAAACCCTTCACCCTTTGCTCCTATTACATTTACAGTGTTATTCCCTATCTCATATCCACGAGGTATGTTCATTATACTTGATATGACAGCCCCCGTGTCTACTAAGAATTGATAAGTTTCTCCCTGGGGT
Organism: Bucco capensis; assembly: GCA_013396975.1. NCBI lineage: Eukaryota > Metazoa > Chordata > Aves > Piciformes > Bucconidae > Bucco > Bucco capensis. The sequence continues at coordinate 54,414 of VWZO01018423.1, read as the reverse complement.
CCTATTTTTAATTTTATCAAGGGCTCACTAGGTGGTTTTGTCCCCAGGTAATAGAGTCCCTGACTTCCTTATTGTTGTTCTACCTCCTGGAACATTTCCAGGTCCTTCTTTCTCTTAATACAATCTCTTCTTATATGTCCTCGCTGCCCACAATAGAAACAGCCATTGCTGAGATTATTTTGAATGACCATTCTCTGGGGCTTTCCAAGGGGTAACTTATTCTGGACTTTTTCCCTAACCTCCCCTCCCATTGGTTTCTTCCCCTGTGTCTCTCTTACTGCAGCAATAAACATCTTAGCCTTCGCCTTGGCCTTCTCTTCATCCATTCTGATGTATGCGTTTTGAGCTTCCCTCAGCAGCTCCTACAATCCCCTATCCTTCCAGTCTTCCATCTTTTCCAACTTCTTCCTAATGTCTCCCTATGATTGGCCAACAAATTGGTTTTTTAGCAAAATTTCCCCAGCCGGTGTGTTAGGGTCAATTCCTGAATACAACTGAAGATTCTTCCTGAGTCTCTCTAATCAATCAGTAGGAGACTCATCTTTTCCCTGGTGCTCACTAAAGGCCTTATTAATGTTTTGACCGCTTGGCACAGCTTCCTTAATTCCCCGAATTATAATAGTTTGCATATCTGCAATCTGCTGTCTGTCAGCGGCTACATTATGGTCCCAATTAGGGGGCTGAGCTGGCCATTTTTGGTTTCCAGGTGGGCCTGCCTGGTTTTCCCTTTCCCAAATTCTCATCCCAGCAACCCTAATCATTTGCCTCTCCTCCACAGTAAAGAGGATTCCCAATATTGAATTTAATTCCTCTCAAGTATAGATGTTAGGTCCCAAGAACTGATCTAATCGTTCAGCCACCCCTAAGGGGTCCTCCAATAGCTTCCCCATATCCTTTTTAAAGGATCTCACTTCACCAGCGCTCATAACTCCTATCAATCTCTTACAACATCTTCCTTCCAAACACGCAAAAACCAAAGGTTTGTGTAAACCTTCTCAACAAAGAGGAAAATCAACCTTGGAAGCCCCCTTCATTTTAAGTATCTTAATCACTACTGGATTAAGACAGCTGTCCACTTCAATACCAGGCAAACTTGGTGAATCACTTCACTGTGAATCACATCACTAATTTCATCTGTCTGGTTATCACAAACATCTATTCTCATTCTCCCAGAGCAGAGAGTATGAAACACAACATGTAAAGTATTAGTATTTTTGCAAAGACTGGTGTATGGGTAGGCATTTTAAAGATGAATCATAGAAGTAAGAACTTGGGCTTAATTTCTGCAAAATCACCTAAAACCTTTGTTTTAGCCTTCTATAAAATGAAGGGGGAAAAAAGAGGCTAGTCATGGTAATTGCAAGGGACACTTGTAATGATAGATGAAATAACTTTTATTCTGTAATACTTCTGGAGACCATTAATTGGATTTTCTTGTACTTGTTTTTGTAAGTTAAAACATGTTTATGATGCATTAATGACACAAAATACTTTTATTTCATTTTAGTTCTTTCTTAAAAAACAAATAAAAAACACAACCAAACAAAAACAAAACAAAAAAACTCCAACAAACTTGTAAGGCCTGGTTCTGTGTAAATAAGTAAGGGTAACACAGGGGAAGTCACAGCCCCCACTGCCTTAGAAGAATTATGCTACCACTCAGTAAGACTTCTTTACAAGGTGGGAACACCTCCACTCCAGCTGTCACTACTAGTTAGAGAAGAAAAAAATCCACATTTCACCAAATCTGCAGCCTTATAGAGTAAGACCACAAAATACCAGACACAGGAAGGAGCTCTGCAGCAGCTGATTCAGTGTTTTGCATGTGTCGTTCAGCAGCAACTCAGTTCTTCCTATCTACACAATGGGACTAAAATAAACAGCCACTTATATCAGTGATTCATCTGCATCTTGAAGATTTCCCTGAAACCCTCACCTTTCCTGGTAACACCCAGTCCTTATATTTCAATGACCTTATAAAGAAAAAAGACTATTGCCACAAGATTTTGTGGTTTACTTCTCAATGCATTTTGCACAAATTCAATAACACCTTTATCATTCCAAAACCACAACACTAGGATTGGGGTAAATCAGCAGTAGGTATTTAGGAACCAAAAGTAAACATCATGCATTGCGTGTTTATACTACCACTTTTTTTTGCCACACACAATCAACTATGTGGGAATGAAATGTTAAAATAACTTTTTGCAACATCAAATTTGGTTTTAGGTTGGGATTTCTGCCTCAAATGACAATGAAGTGATTAACTGAACGAATGAATGACAAGTTGATTTTCTGTACACTATAGAAAATTGCAGTAACAATGGAATGTTATTTGGCACAAGAACAGAGAAATACGCAGTTGCACTTATATCACTAAGTAATAGTGTTTACTATCTGTTCACTGAAATTGTGTCATAAATCATGGATGAATGTAACTGCATAATTACAGTGCTGTACTTTAGAAAGCCATGGTACTGTGATAATTTAGAGATTATTTATGTAGTAAAAAACATGGCAAGCTATATAATTCTAGAGCATCAGATCAGCAAATGCAAAAATGGCAAAAGATCACTTTAAGAAAGGTTTTTAAAAACCTTACTGGGATAGCTGTAAATCCAGATTTTAACACAAACCACTAAAGCCTCGGGAGAGAATGATTTCCTCAGGATGGCCCTAGTTTGGGCACAATGCTTGCCATTTGAAAAAGACACACAGAATCTGTGCTTTCTTATAACAAAAACTAAGCTGGCAAATATTTTTTTTCCAAAAACAGAAGAGAAAATGATACCACATTCAGGATCTGTATCTCAATGTTTGGAATAATGGAGTCATTCTTTGAATGCAACTTTACAATATACAACAAGTAGTAAGATACAGGCAAATGGCAAGTTGGGGGCAAATCGCCACGTGACTCCTCCACTCAGGAGAATTTAGCTTAGCATATTGCATGGTTGTTCTCGTTGCTACAGAGACATATACAGAGAAAGCCTAGCCTGAATGTCATGTAATCACATCACAGCCATGGGTATTATAATTTAAAGCATGAGGCTTTAACTTCATGAAACAACTTGTGAGAATGCTGCACTATCGCACGTAAGATTTAAGCTAATGTTCAAAATTAACAAGCACTATGGCTCTTACATTTTTTTTTTTAGCTGTGTTAAATTGTCACACAGAAGTCTTCTATTGTATCCTCAAAGAAAAGGGGTATTGTTTAATTGTTTGTAATTAACCAAGCACAATTAGCAACTTCGCTTATCTTCACTAAGTTGAAGCAGTTTCTCACATCTAGAGTAGTATCTTTACAGGACTTTCCATTGTTACGTCCTGCATTTCTTGCCACCCACAAGAGCTCAGAACAACTGCAGGCAAACCAACACTGGTACAGCTCCAGCAGCATCTCAGCCACACCTGGCATAGTGCCACGGATAGGGCCTTAAAGAAGGAAGCCATCAGCATGCTCCACACACTCAATAACAACTCAACACCTCCTTCCCACCAGAAGCACCAATATTATAGCCACATCCATCTTCAGAGTGATGGGCAGAATGCATCCATCATAAGTAAATTGGTCTAGACCTGTTTGTTTGAAATGAATTGCTAGAACTTGGTGCTTATCTCAGCCAGTTCAGTCTCTCTCCTTACAGTATTAGGATAAAACATTTGTTGACATAAAATCTCTTCGAAGGCAAATCTTTATAATCTTATGTTGTTTTAGACACAGCAACGAGGGCCTAAAGGTTTGTACATTAATGCAAAAAAAAAAAACAAAACTGAAACTTTGAAACACTGTAAAATTGTGTTTCCAATGCACTCTGCATTTCCTGAGTATCTCCTGTAAAAATGACCAGATCACTTCACTTTTCCATTCCTGGATACTAAGAACCAAGGCTAGCTGAGCTACTGCCTCCTCGACAGACCTCTGTGGGTCTCCAGGAATCCGCTGAGTCTTGTGACATGGACGGCAAAGCCAATCCTTGACAGACAAGGTGTAAGCACTCCCACCTCCTGCTTCACACTGGGAACCCTTAACCTGTTTTAACAGTGACGCGGACAGCAAAGCAGTTCCATGACAGACTAGGTGCAAGCACTCCCACCTTCCATTTCACACTGGGAACCCTTAACCTGTTTGTTTTAACAGTGACACTCACAGCTTTGTTCTGTGGGATAATTTTCTTTTCAGTCCGCTTTTCACGTGAATCACAGTACAGATGACAAAGGACGCATTGTGAGAATTATAGTCAGATTGCTGGGTAGTCTTGTGTGTAAATGTATGCTTGAATAAAGCAGGGCTGCTTGCTAAAATCTTGGGATTTGTTCTCTTTTAGATGTGTTTATCATTAAAAGGTTCCTTTGTGCCATCTAATGTGGATGCGGATGGAGGAGAAAAACAAACATTCTTAATTTATTGGGGTAAAACAACTCAGAGTGTGTCTGCTTAAGAAGTTATTGTCACTGTTAGTAAGACTATGGTAATATTAATTAATTAATTAAGGTAGTATGCCTTAGGCTTAAATAAGGAATACATGCCTATTTTTTAGAGATATTCCACACAACTCCAGCTCAAGAACCACTGGATTACAAAACCTAACTCTTCACTGTATTCAAAGGTACTAAATGCAAATTTCCCTAGAAGATGCCATGCAACATTTGCTCAGAGATTTTGTTGCTGAGTTTTTAAAAACATTTAATTAATTAATAATAATAATACAGAGCATTTGATATGTATCTTGTTGTTTGACAGGATAGGAAGTGGGCAAAAACTGAAAACAAAAACATCATAAATTTTTCTACTAAGTTCTCTCTAAAATGAGTAACTTCAGTTTGAAGCACAGATAAAGGACTACTTTACAACACGACACAAAACAGCAAGAAGTCATGACAAGCATAGATGTTTAGTTATGTATCTTAAAGGCCAGCATCCAGTAATAGAATTGCTCCAAGAGTGCTATAGTCCCAAAATGACTCTTTCACCTCAGCACATGTACCAGTCTGGCTATGCTCCATCCCTGTTTTCCATTTATGCAGCAAACATACCCAGGTCTTACTGTGCCTAAGGCAGGAAGCATACTACATCCTGAAATACCTTCCAAATACAGTCATCATCTCTTTGCAAAGAGAACCATTCACCTTCTGACACTGAAACACCCTGAATTACAATTCTCTGCACACGCCAACTTCCGTGTAAGAAGGAGAAGTAGGTTTGACAAAAAAACCTCTGCTGAGCATTAATCCCCTGTTGACAGAACTGTCATACTCAGTCAAGTACATTTGATGCTGATAACGATTTAAGCTCTGTTAAATACCAATGTTGATAGTCACCATTTTTAGCTGTCAGATTATACTCCTCCACTAGGAACCTGTTTTCTACTAAAAATGCTGTTTGTCTGAATTATAAAGGCAGAACAGTGAAACAGGAAGATACAGTGGACAAAGCTGTAATTACAAATGGTTCTGGTGACAAAAGCAAGCTCTGGAGCCTTGCTCTTCTGGTTAATTATAATGTCATCATCCCCTCAACGCACAATGTTTATAGGACTTTACTTCAGGGTCTATCATTTATTCTATATATTAACATCTAGAACTAAAACCATGATATAACCTAGTCATTGGGAAAGGCCACAAACCCTGCTATGGTATGTCTTGGTGCCAGTGTTGCTGCTTTACTGCAGCTGAGACAGAATCATAGAAAACACGTGGCTTTTAAAACTGATCTCGGAGGTAAGCCAGAAAAGTATTGCTAATTGGAGGTGCAGTAAAGTAACTGATAGGTCTGTACTTCTGATGCTGTGCATTTTTAGAAGTGTCTGCAAAGCATGCTAAGTAATTAACCTGTGCCACCTCCACAGTAGGCAAGTCAGTCCCACTGGAGATATGTAGATATGTCTCAGTTAAAACACTAAAACGTATGGACTGAAGTGTAGCTGTTGAGTTTCAATTCCAAGCTAATATTTCCCATGTGGAAAACCAGAAACAGATGTGGAGTATCTGTTTCTTATTTCTGCTGCGCTGTATAGATTGGGGGGGACTGCACTGAGTAAAGCCATATTACAGCTATGTGAATTGCCTTGTAAATATTGCAGAGGATGTGGAATTAGAGCCCTGAAACTTGTTTCAGACCACAAGATCTCCCCCCCTCTCTAATGTCTCAATAACAAATCTTTCATATCTCTATTTCCAAAATGGAAGATGGTATTCCCAGTCAAAACTAACCCTGCCCAGAAGCAAACAAATATTTTTAAAGCTTAAACACAAGGGGTTTTTGCTCCAGAACTTCCCATGCCTGTGTATCAATTACCTGGCATATTGTTAAAGAAAAAGGCTTTTAAAAAGAAAAGTATAGTATTAGAAAGTAAAATTCTTGTATTTGACAGAGTATTTGCTATTGCTCTTAAGAATCTTTCACTTCAGATTCAAGACATTGGAAATGCCATATTGTGACTTCCTCTACACCAAAAAGTAGCAACACTTGTAGATAAAATATTAAAAACCCTGCAGCAGTAGAAAACACATAGAAAAAACTCTCAGCACCAATAGAAATGATCTTCACATATAGGCTTAAATGAATAACATTTTTAATAGTTTGGATATAGCCTTGAAATAAACACATGTAGTCACACAGAACCATTACTGTGCCTGGTTCTTCCTGTGCAGACAGCATTTTTTTTCTCCTACCTTTTGCTATTTACACTTGAAAGATTTTTGAATTATTATATCAGGAGTTAAGACCTGAGAAGGTGTCACCAGCTGAGCTGTTTGAGTGGCGGCAGATCCCGGCGACAGTTTGAAGAGACGACATACCAAAAGCAGCACCAGCAAAGGGAGATCCGAGGCTCAGGTGCAGAGCCGTGCACTTGTGAAGGTTGGAAATGTTCCCGGTCAGAAGCATTTCCTGAGCCCGGCGGCGGGCGGGCCACCAGAGGCACATTGCCTTCACGTGCGCATGGAAAGGTGCTTAAAACGTGCGTCATTCAATTCATCTTTATTTCATCAACGCTGTGAACTACCGTCGGTGAATTCTTACAGGCAGAGTATCTAAAGGCAGATTGTTGTGCAGCCGGAACCCACGGCCCGCAGAGTTTCTCCCCCGTGGCAGTGGCTGCTGGGGGCCCCAGTGGGCCCCGCGAGGCGGGACAGGGCCTGATCCCCAAGACGCGACTGGCGCCTGTTCGCGCGCGGCGGCGGTGCGCGAGCGCCCCCTGCTGCCGCGCTGTAGGAGCGCTCCCGCGAGCCGGAGCGGCGCCAAGGGCAGAGGTGGTAATCAGAGTGTCATAGAATGTCCTGAGTTGGAAGGGACCCGGGGAGGATCATCGAGTCCAAATCCTGACTATGCACAGGACGACCCCAAAACTGACACCATGTGTCTAAGGGCGTTGTCCAGGTGGTTCCTGAATTCTGTCAGGCTTATTGTCATGACTACTTCCCTGCGGAGCCTGCTCACCCTGTGGGTGAAGAAATTTTTCCTAATATCCAACCTAAACCTCCTTTGGCACAGCTTCTTGCTGTTCCCTCAGGTCCTGTTCCTGGTCACCAGAGAGCAGAGATCAGTTCTTGCCCCTCTGCTTCCCGTCGCGAGGGAAGCTGTAGACCACAGTGAGGTCTCCCCTCAGTCTCCTCCAGGCTGAACAAATCAAGTGACTTCTGCAGCTCTTCATATGGTTTCTCCTCTAGACCCTTCACCATCTTTGTGGTCCTCCTCTGGATGCTCTCCAACAGCTTGATATCTTTCTTCTATTGTGGTGCCCAAAACTGCACACAATACTTGAGGTGAGGCCACCTCAAGTGTAGTAGAGTAGAGTGGAACTATCACCTCCCTTGACTGGCTGGAAACACACAACACGGGCAAATTGAGAACAGTTTAGAGTTTCATGGGGGTCAATGGTTGTGAACAAAGACAACCAGAAGTTACCACTGGGTAAGAAAAATAACAATTTTCCCTTCAAACGAAAGGTAAAACTGTTGCAAATGGAAGGTGAGAATGCCACTGCAGTGTTAAAAGATTCCTCAGTGCACCAACATGTGCTGCCTTTGTTCTAATAGCTAACTGGTGCCAAAGATGCTAAGAAGTTGTCAAGCTGATGTCACACCAATGCAGAGACAAAGACAAGTGTTGGTAAAGACCAGTGTTGGTCTCTGGCCTCTTACCTGACATGTAAGTGGTGGCTAGGCTTCGCGAACGAAGATCCAGGGAGGGCTCCATCCATGCTCCTCATCAGTGCCTTTTCCAAGTGCGCTGATAAAAAGAGGATAGCGGATAGCACCCTCAAGCATGCGCAATGGATTTTTTTTAGGTGAGACACAGCATCTGACATGTAAGTGCAGCAGCCACTAAAAATATAATTCAAGTAGTAGAGTATATTCAAGCAATCATGTCATCTAGATCTTCTTCTCCTTCCATATTAGCACATCCACCTGATGGAATACAAGGTGTGCTGTTTCATGTTTATCAACTCAAACCCAATCTGGGTTAGTAACAATGTAAACTCTTGCACTGAACAGATGATCAGAGAGGCACTGATTTTCACTGGTTCAGCAAAACATCTGGGGTAACTGCCAGTGTTCAGATTCAGGTAGTTTGTTGTTGTTGTCTTAATCTTGATAAAGGGACCAGACAAGCAGAATGATTATGGAAAATAAATTCTTATTCACAACATTTTCTACTTCAGTAAGGCAGAGGTAGTGGGCAGGCAGCATCCTACACTGAATGTGGAATGAGAACTAACAGACAGTGTCAGCCCACAGCATTTAATCCAGTCTGATGAACAAGTCTTAAAGCAAGATTTTCAAAGGATTTATAACATTGACAAAAATAATTCACAGGTCACTTTAGGAAGGCTATATCTGGACAGTGAAAATACAGGAACCTTTGAAAAAGGGACCCAAATTCTTTCATTCGTATCAATTGTCTTAAATAAACAGTGTACTGAGATGAAGCTTTATACTAAATATCATAATTTTAATGGTTTTCAACAGAAGGAAATGGAAAACATTGGTGAAATTAACCTGACAAATGAGGTAGCAGAGCTGCAGTTTTAAAAGTAATATCATTCTACAAGTTCCAAAAAAAAGAAAATACTCTTGTGTTTTTCTCTAGGCTCCTTATTTTATTTTCTCTTGCTTTGACTGGCAAGCCCAAATATTTTCGCATGAATTTTATTACCAAGGAAAAAAAAATGATTACTTCATGAAGATTACGTTGGAGATGCATCTCATACCTCTAATAGCGTATTATTAACTTTAGAGGAAATGTTTATGCAGCTGTTCTTCTTAAAAACTCAGTAGATCAACATGACAATTATAACTGAGATTTTTCCAGTGCTTTTTGAAATTAACATTCACAGAAATATTTCTGCAAAATATTTTACCTTTGCTGATAAAGATTCCAATCAAAAAAATGTAGAGTGGGCATCAGTCAGAAAGATATTCTACTTGTACTATATTTGTATGACTGATTTATCATTTTCCCTGTTGATGGTTATTGTGGCCTAAAATGTGATTGGACCTTGTAAACACATTTACTATGTGAATTCACACACTTCTCATTTACACTCCAAGACTTACACTTCAGTCAACCATAAGGACTCAGTTGCAAATTTAGTCAAAACTTCTTAATGACCTATTTTAAGATATTAATCAGATCTGCTGAACAGTGGCACAAACTTGCCTGGAGGTTGTCATCAAAGACAGCAAATCTTTCAACAAGCCTAAAACACGGGACACTTGCCAAAGTAAATACTATTTAAGATCCTTCTTTTTTGTAATGTCGCTGTAAATGTAATGATGATTAGAGCAGTTTCAGGGACAGCTATTCCAGAGGAAAAAGTGAACATTAAGAGGACCCTGCTCACTCCCTGATAGCATTACTTGGAGTTACCAAAACACCAGAGAATGGTTGCATCAATAACTTGATTGTTATGGATTGGGGCAAAAAAGGTTGTTTTTCCTTCCATCTAGATATAGCATAGGAAGGAACTTAAATTATTTCTTCATAGCTGATGCAGTCATTTACCCCTGCTAAATCTACCAACACAAATGTTTGCTGTAGTAGGAAATGCATTAAGGGGTTTTACACCAGATAACAATAGATTTCCACTTCTAACTGGACTGAAATAAATTTATTATAATCCATGTAAACAGCCTTTCAGTGGTATTTAATTTTCTAGTTAAGGCTGACCAGACAGAATTTGATCTGTTAACTAGAACAGTTAAATGTAACTAGCAGAACAGTCCCAAGTATAATAAATAAGAATTTATCCTGAAAAATTAAGGAGGTAGATGTCTGGCTGGGAAATAGAGACAAGAGAACATGAAATACCTGAACTGCAGATCCTGTGTGACAAAAGAGCAACATCACAGAATGGTTTTTTTGGCCTCCAATAAAACATTTTTTTCCAAAAAGTGTTCCTTAATTAAAAGAAAATAAAATATCATATTCCCCTGATTAAAAAAACATTCATAACCAATACACTGCAGACTATTTGTTTTCAAGATTGAATTTTACACTTCACACATATAGACAATGCAATCCTTTTAACAGGTAGTGTAAAGCTCCTTAGCACAGGACAGTATGACATCAAACAGCAGCTTCAGTAATCTTAGAGGCCTTTTGGTCCAAGATTCTGATTGAGGCTGAAGCTGAAGCTGTTCTGTCAAGACTGAAATTTTGTGGGCTCTGCACAAAGAGAACATATGTTTTGCATCCTGCATGCAGGGTTTCATGCAAAACCAGATATGGTTACTTCAGACTGCAAAAGGTACAAATGCTTCAAGTTCAAGCATTAGGGAACAGAATGAAATACTTGTGCTCATATGGAGCTTCTCCTTTCAATGGAAAAGAAGAAATAATCACATTCTACAGAAGGATCTCTCTGGACCTGCAGTTCAGTTGCTGCAGTCCATCATCTCCATTACCTTTGGAAGTAGACTATTGAAAAATTGTTGAGCCACACTTATGAAGAAGTGGAGGAGAACTATGAAGGAGACAATGCCGTCTCCTTGCCTCAGTCTCAACTAGGGCCGGAATCTAATAACTCGGAACTAGGGATTTCCTGGCAGAATATTATATTTCTGCTTACAATTATTCTTTCTGGGAATTGAGGTAGTGCTGTGGAGAGCACTGAATCCCTAACTGTGCAGGCTGGATTAGATTTACTCTAATCCACTGTTTTAAAAAAAATATTTACCTTGCCTTAGTGGAATTTTAGCTATTTCCTTTATCACTTTGATAATACTTCAGAGATAATTCTAAATGTGGACAGGAAAAAAGAAAAAATGTTCTATGGTAAATTATAGAAGTCTATATAAACATGACTTCCTCCAGCATTCCAATATATGCATGTATATATTTATATATTATTTATATATGTACATAACATAAAATCTATTATGAAGAAATAATTTTTTACAAATATTTAAGTAAAACGTGTTGAAGCCAAGAATGTGTGCTATTTGTCATATTCTGTTCTCATTATTGAATGAATATTGGTGCTTTTCTAATGTATTGTTGGTATGAAGGCAACTGTAAGGTTAATCTTCCAGGTTTCTAACACTCCAAATCTCCTTCACAAGGGACAACACAAAATGCATTCAAGTTTTTATATTCTTATAATAGATCTATGTAGATCTAGCAAGCAACAACCTCTATTAACCAGTCCTGAAATTATTTGACTAATATCAACCCATATGCAACTTGGAGATTTATAAATACCAGTGTAAACATCAAAGATAGCTGTCACCATGTCTGGCTAGCACAGACAATTATTAAAATGAGGGAGAAAGCTATTTTTGCCAGTACTTGGACACCTTAGTAACTCAGAGTTATATGTTTAGAACAGAACAAGGAGTTACAACACACAATATTTTGAAGCTGTATTTCCACTCGCTTTATTCCATTCAGGATTTCAAACAGAAATCCTAAGCTGCCACAGGTTTTGTTTTTGTGTGCACAGTTCTTCCATAAACAGGGCAGAAATTACTTTCAGACAGGAGTCATTACTTAAATAACACATGATTCCACCCAGTTACAAATACACTGGCTGAGCAAGAAGATTAAATTAAGGGGGAAAAGACTTGGCATATTTCACCAGTTTAAATGATTATGAAAAGCAGAAAACATTCTAGAGGATCTGCAAACCCAAAACACCACAAAGGTCTCTTATCCATAACTATTTATGTTGCTATGTTCAGTGACAAGTTTTGAAAGCAAACCATTTGTGAAGACTTTCATCCTGAAGAAACAAAAATAACACAACTTAGTAGTTATATAAAAATCATATATGTTTGAGGAGACATACAAAAATAAAGTGATGGTGTTTTTTCTCATAAACTTCCTTCTAACTGATACCAAGTGGAAATGAGATGCTGCTCAAAGGATTCAGGGCTAGTCAAGTTCCCACCTTTCTGAGGGGTAACAAAGAGTTCACAGTCATTCCTTGAAATCCAGAGGATCATAAAATCAGTCTTAGTCTTTGTCCAACCTGGAATTCGTTTGTTCTTGGCTCCTTGTGTTCAGGATGATTGCTTCTCCTCTGCAGAAACAGGGAAAATTAGATCCACCTTCATCTCTGCAATGCTTGCTGGCCTGAATCCCTACCTTGTCCCTTTGATCTCACATGTTAAGCCTCTTTGAGGCAGTTCCTAGCCTGTCCATGTATTTCCATGGACAGTATTCTTTATACAGCACCTGATTTTAGCAATCTCTGTGAGCAAAGCTAGGGACATAACTAGGCCCTCGGTGGAGTCTTGTATGCAGGGGTACTACATACCCCTTTAACAGGACAGAAAAACCATCCTGAAGCTAAAATATTCACAGTCTCTCAGATTTTGTAAGTGTGGACTTTCCCAAAATTTTCCACTTGGCCACAGTTTTCACAAGAGATGATATAGCAGTGGATCTATTAAAAGCATATTTATATCTTCTATATAAAGAAGTGAAGGCCTTCAGAAGACCTCTGAAGTAAAAGTAGGAACACTTAACTCATCAACATTCTTTCCAGTTAGGAAGTTTACATTGCCAGTACTAAAGAGCTCCAGAAGATAAAGGAATCAAGGGATACCATCAAGGATATAAAGCCATATATCTCAGCTCTTGCTGACTTGTAATGAATCTTAACAGTGATTATCTTTTTGTTTGGTTGGGTTTTTTATGATTTCATGGAAAGTTATGAGACATTCATTCTGCCTCTTGGAGACCAAGTCTTTTATAAATCCTTAAGCAGATGCATTGGTCTATTTAACAGACTCTGCTGCTTTCATTTTTCTTGTGCCTCTGCATTTCCTGATACCATCTGGGACCACAGGTGGAGTGTTGAAATAAAGCAAGAAAGAGCTTTCTACTGATGAGATGGCCAGACAGATATGGTTAAAGAGAAGTTCTAAATTGTTTTACAATACCTCACCAATATTCCTTTTTCTTTAACTTTTTAGACACTAAGCACTTTCTTTAATTTAAATTAACTCAATTTAACTAAGCAGCTAACAGTAACTATAGCCACATTGTGATCTTCTGTGGTAATTGCCCATAAGTGAAGAGGGTAAATGAATAGGTCACTAGCCTTCTTTGACCAAAAGATCTATCCAAATAGTAAAACTAGCCCCAGTTCTGAGAAATTTCCTGAGAGACAAAGGATCTTATCACAACTCTGGCAATTATTAAGATATTCTTAAGGAGATGTGAAGTATTTCTTTCATTCTTCAGACTTTAATTTGTGCACACACTAGTAGGTGAATAGAGTGTATGTATAGATGCTGTGTACACAGATAATCTTGATTTCACTTTATCTCTGAAAAACCTGCCCCATTTCACTACTCAATAGAAGTAGAGTCTGTTTCTTGACGCTACGCCTCTTTCTTTCAGTTCCCATCGCTTCTGTCTCATCCTAATTCATAACAAAAATGAATTGCCTGTGAGATTGCAATGCCATTAGTTCCTGGAAATACTGCTTTCTGTTATGACTGCTAGTGAAGAAGTTTTTACTCTGGAGAAAGGCTTTTAACATCTGATAATTTTTCATTACTGAATGGAATTGACAGTCAAGGCAGCAAAAGTCCAACCATGTAGCTGTCAATAATTAAGAATCTTGCAAACAAAAGATCATGGATTCAAGGTCAACAATCCACAATCACAGTACAAAGGATGATTTCATCATGGCCACAGGAAGGCCTGTTTATGTAAACACTCTGCCATACATGTTTTACAGCTATAGTTACTTTTCCATGTTCTAGCAGCTTTGCTAAATAGCGAAAGAGCTGCTTCTGCTGTAACACATCTCATTTATGCCAAGATAGGTATATATTCATAACAATTCATAGACTGCAACAGAATTTTCATTGGCCCATTTCAAAGTTATTCCCTCCTGGGCTTTCTGGGAAACCCAGAAATATTGAAATGAATTCTGCAAATCTGTCACAAAGTTCCATCTATGGATGGTTACTTGGTCACCTATATTGTTACAATGATAGAGATGAAAAAGCTTATGATATTTTAGAATACTTTATTCACTTGTCCAAAAAAAAAGAAAAAAAAAATCTCAAAGCACAACTGCTTCATAACAATATCATCAGCTACAAAAACATCTTATCATATGATTTTTCTTGTCAAAGGCATCTTGCTCCACAAGTTAATTCCTCTTCTGAAAATGAACAGGGCCTAAAGAGAAGTCTATGACAGCAATATCAAATAGGACCAAATGATTTAACAGTTGTGCATCCACAGAATATAGCCATCAAGATCTGCATGAGGGGACCCCAGTTAAACTGTCTCTTTAGACAGGGACGGCGCAGGAGCTCCCAGAAAAAAAATTTCTAAGTTAATATATGCCTGAACTCACAAATTTCAGGAAAAGAAAGACAGGTTGGGAGAGACTTGATTTGACCACAGATTGTCATAAAGCCATATTTTAAGATCTAAAATCCAAGTTTATCTTTTTTCTGTCTCAGAGGTTTTTCTCTTGTAGTTCCAGTACAAATATCTCTTCCACATTATCTGGAAGGCCTAGGAACAGCTGGCAAAATGAGTTTTCTTCTTTGCGTGTACAAAATATTTAAGAAAAACTGGTTTAGTCTCCATTTTCTTTCTTAGCACAAAGCAATGGTAGATAACCAGCCTTCAGGTGTAATTTGGATCACAGAAAAATTCCAGCTGTATTTCTTTGAAGGTCATCCTTTGAAAACTATGTATAGTATGTGTCTTGTGTGCTTCTATACACAATTATTACTTTCCTAGGATTTGTTAGCATGTCTCAGCTATCAACCGCAACTCCTGTTTTGCTTGGCAAGCCTCCCAACAGTCAACAGATGTTCTCTCCCTCCTATCTCTCCAGTGAGAGAATGACTTCCAAATGATATCTATCTCTTCTTGAACACAGAGTGACTCCTTTTGTCCTGCAGTTCTCTTCTGAGCCTTAGTTTTTAGAAATTTGGTAAATAAAAAGGACTTCTTTTCAGACAGCATGCACACTCTCATTTTGTATTTGACTGTGTGATGACTGCCAACACCAACTGCTAGGATTCAAAGAACATGCATAGATCATCTGATGCTACTTCTTTTCGTACTTTCATAACTGGAGACAATGTAGGAAATGGAAGGAAAATCAAGACTTCTCAAGCCTGTGCTGAATTGAAATATTACAGTTAAATAAAGTGGCCTAGCTTTCTCATACTGAACATCTAAAAAAAATTGGACATTTTTCAGAGCAGGTCAAATTCTGACACATAGGTATCTTCAAGGACAACCTGATATGCAAGTAAGATTGCTACAGGAAATAAAGTGCAATCTGCAACTGGAAAGCTAAGAAGCTATTAAAGAAATAATGCAGATTTCATCTGCTTGATAACTGACTATATCGGCTCAATACAGACTTGATGTGGGCTCAGGCAAAGTAGAAGGTTTTCTATGGCAGCATACTCTAGGATGTTAGCAACAGCTTTGGTCTGATTGCTTCATTTGCCTACACCTGAAGTCTGGAAAACCAGTCTGGCTTCTTCTGAACCAGTGTGGGTTTGGCATAAGCTTATTCTATGGTGTGGAGAGGTCCCTCCAAACAGCAGCAGTCAGACCATCCTTTCCATGGCAGTGGGAGCAGCCATCCCTACTCTCCAAAGTCCTCCTCTATATCTGGCTTTCTGTCCTCACCTTTCCCTATGGTAGGATCCTCCCCTGAGACAGCAAAATTCATGTTTTTCTACATTAATGAGAAGCATTCGGCCAGCTCTGGGTCAGTATTACAATTTTTAATGATCAGTAAATGATTAGTTAAAAACTCTTTACTCTTACAAAAGGCCTATTTTTTAATCCTAAAGATGGACTGGCACTAATGCAAGGAAAACCACCACATAGGTGCCATGTCTTACAAGCAAAAAAGCTGATCTGCTTCACTGCCTGCCTCCACCTTTCACTAAGTTGACTGCAACCATAGACTCTGGCTTTACTGTGATTCAGAGATGTCTAGTACATCTTTGAGATCCATATAAAAATTAAAACAGACTAACATTGTAAACCAGACATAAAAGTTCCTAGAAGTGTAATTAAGAGAGTATTTTTCATTTTGCACTTATTACAGTTAAGGATCATAAATATCTTTTAAAACTCACCTGAGGTCTCTTTATTAACTGAGAAAGCTGACTTAGTTAAAAATGTAGTTTCCCAATCTCTATTTTTGAAATTTGTGTTCATAAAATACAGTAGGTATGCTTTCAGAAAAGGATGTATTTGTTAGCAATTGAAAAGCATACATTTCACAGTATCACAGTATGTCAGGGGTTGGAAAGGACCTAGAAAGATCATCTAGTCCAACCCCCCTGCCACAGCAGGATCACCTAGACGAGATCACACAGGAATGCGTCTAGGTGGCTCTTGAATATCTCCAGAGAGGGAGAATCCACAGCCCTCCTGGGCAGCCTGTTCCAGTGCTCTATCACCCTTACTATAAAGAAGTTTTTCCTCATGTTAATACTAAACCTCGTGTGATCCAACTTACTCCCATTCCCTCTTGTCCTAACATTGGATGACATTGAGAAGAGCCTGGCTCTCTCCTCCTGACACTTGCCCTTAACATATTTGTAAACATTAATGAGGTCTCCTCTCAGTCTCCTCCAGGCTGAAGACACCCAGCTCTCTCAGCCTGTCCTCATAGGGCAGATGCTCCACTCCTTTAATGATCTTGGTGGCCCTGTGCTG
>VWZO01018423.1:0-37052 GCA_013396975.1 Bucco capensis | reverse complement strand
TCCTCCAAATGATTGGAGATGGTGGCTAGAACAAGCTGTTCCATCGCCTTCCCAGGGATGGAGGTGAGGCTGACTGGCCTATAGTTACCCGGGGTCATCTTTCTTGCCTTTTTGAAGATTGGGATAACATTGGCCTTCCTCTAGTCCTCAGGCACCTCTCCCGTTCTCCAGGACATCTCAAAGATTATGGAGAGCAGCCTAGCAATGACCTCTGCCATTTCCCTCATCACTCTCGGGTGCATCCCATCTGGGCCCATGGACTTGTGGATGTCCAGTTTGCTCAACTGATCTCTGACCCAAACCTCATCAACTGAGGTTAAAACTACCTTCCTCCCATCTTCCTCCGTAGTTTTAAAGTACTGGGACTGCTGGTAGTTGGTGTTAGCAGTAAATACTGAGGCGAAGGTGGCATTGAGTAATTCTGTCTTCTCTGTATCCTCGGTCACCAGTGCACCCATTTGATTCCTCAAAGGGCCCACACTACCTCTAGTAAATATTCAATGAATATTTGAAAGAAAAAATTCTACCTAGTACTTCTCCAAGCATTTTGCATTTCTGAAAATGTGATTGGCAAAATGAGAAAACATGAGGAAGAAATTTGTGAAGAAAAAGGATTCTGTGTATCTTACTTTCTTAGTTTTCAGCACAGGTAGGTATATTCAAACCAGAATACTCCATTCTCTTACATAGTGAGTTACTCTTCTAGGTATTCTGGTGTTAGCAGGATTTCACCTAACCCTTCTCAGAATAGGATCTACCACTATGTTAGCCAAACTTCTAGACTCACAGCCCCTAATAAATGCAAAGCGAAGTTGCAGTAAACAAAATACTCTTAGGTGCAGACACAGCACAGAGTGTGGTATAGGAAGAGCATACACAGCTTGCTGGTCCTGGCTGAGTGTTGAGCATTTGCCTTACAGATGCCTTCAGTGTCAGCTCAAAGATTGTCCATGGCCTCTTCCTGTACAAGAAAACATACATCTTCTGGCCTGGAGGTCCCATTGTTCAATATAAAGTTTCGTAGACTTTAGAGCTTGGTGAGAAATCCTCCTTCAAGGATTTTCATTGCCTTACATTCTCTGCAATGGTTCCAATACTACCATTTCAACTGAGCTGGTGGGCTCTTTCTGTCTTATAAGAGTTGCTGTTTGGTGAATAATCTGGCAAAAATTGGTGTTACGAGAGAAGAAAAGAAATAATCACCCATGAACTCGAACAACACCATCCAGCACGAAATATGAAACCAATCTCTAACGGGTACACTCTGTGCCACTAAAATTTGGCAATTATATTAAGCTTTATTTTTAAAACCCTTTACCAACATTGGCAAATGCTAGCCACAGTCTTGTGAGTGATTGACATATTGTGAAACTAGAAAAAGGTGCAGAAAAATTTAAAAATTACTTCTCCAGACCACAAAGGCTGACAGTGTTTCAAGCTTAAAAAAAGAAGAAGCAGAAATTCCTGGATCGCAACTGCATAATCAACCACAGATCTTCTTTGCGCACATACAACCAGATCAGACAGGAAATGTAAACTTTACACAATATGTGCTATTATTAATATATCCAATGCATTAGATATCCATATAGAATCATAGAATGACCCAGGTTGGAAGGGACCTTAAAGATCATGTAGTTCCAACACCCCTGCCATGGGCAGGGATGCCACAGACCAGAGCAGGTTGCCCAGGGCCACATCCAGCCTGACCTTGAACACTGCCAGGGATAGGGCATCCATAACCTCTTTGGGCAACCCGTTCAGTGCCTAACAGTCGTCATCGTGGCTAGGCTTCGCGAATGAAGATCCAGGGAGGGCTTCATCCACGTTCCTCATCAGCGCCTTTTACAAGCGCGCTGAGAAAAAGAGGACAGTGGATAGAACCCTCGAGCCTGTGCAACGGATTTTNTGGCCCTCCTCTGGACCTGCTCCAACAGGTCCACATCTTTTTTTCTGCTGAGCACCCCAGAACTGGATGCAGTACTCCAGGTGGGGGCTATATGTTTCAATATTTCACAGGCTGATTTTTGGTGTTTGTAAAAATTCGTTCCAGTGTCCATGCAGATGCAATCCTGTATCTCCAGGAGCAATGTCAGATAATCATCTGATCTGTTATCATTTTTTGGCCTGCAGGAATGCAAACATCTCTGAAAGCAGGTCAAATTCTGACACATAGGTATCTTCAAGGACAACCTGATATGCAAGTAAGATTGCTACAGGAAATAAAGTGCAATCTGCAACTGGAAAGCTAAGAAGCTATTAAAGAAATAATGCAGATTTCATCTGCTTGATAACTGACTATATCGGCTCAATACAGACTTGATGTGGGCTCAGGCAAAGTAGAAGGTTTTCTATGGCAGCATACTCTAGGATGTTAGCAACAGCTTTGGTCTGATTGCTTCATTTGCCTACACCTGAAGTCTGGAAAACCAGTCTGGCTTCTTCTGAACCAGTGTGGGTTTGGCATAAGCTTATTCTATGGTGTGGAGAGGTCCCTCCAAACAGCAGCAGTCAGACCATCCTTTCCATGGCAGTGGGAGCAGCCATCCCTACTCTCCAAAGTCCTCCTCTATATCTGGCTTTCTGTCCTCACCTTTCCCTATGGTAGGATCCTCCCCTGAGACAGCAAAATTCATGTTTTTCTACATTAATGAGAAGCATTCGGCCAGCTCTGGGTCAGTATTACAATTTTTAATGATCAGTAAATGATTAGTTAAAAACTCTTTACTCTTACAAAAGGCCTATTTTTTAATCCTAAAGATGGACTGGCACTAATGCAAGGAAAACCACCACATAAGTGCCAAGTCTTACAAGCAAAAAAGCTGATCTGCTTCACTGCCTGCCTCCACCTTTCACTAAGTTGGCTGCAACCATAGACTCTGGATTTACTGTGATTCAGGGATCTCTGGTACATCTTTGAGACCTATGTCAAAATTAAAACAGACTATTTAAGTGCATGGACCACCTACCTGGAGTTAAACTATTTGAAATTCTGTACTTCTTCTATGATGTAGTGATAAATCCTTACTGTTAGTACAGTTTAGCTTCTTCCAGATTACAAATTGTCAATTTTACTTAGCATATAAAGCCTGGAATCAGGGAAGCCATTTTTCACTATAAGCAGTATTTCTTCCATTTGATATACTAGGAATTACCACTGAGCAAGCTTTTCCCTCATCATTACTTCTTTTTTCTCATAATAGAGCTGTTGGATTTGAAACAAAAATGTGATCCTTTTACCACAAAAATCCAACACAGAACACAATGCCACAGAATCCTTAAAAGGCTCCTGGTTTTGTTTTTTATTTTAAATACAATATTATTAAAGCACTTTTAAAATTAGATGTGGCAGAAATCTACAAGCAGAGCACCTAATGTAAACTGAAGGGAGCCTGAAATCAAAAGGCTTCATATGCAACTACTTTGAAAGTATCATTTTGAACATAAAAAGTAGAGAGATGAGGGGGAAAAGTTGTGATATGTCCGTATTCCATCCCATCTCCTCTCTGCAGAAAGTACTGGCATAACTCTTTGAAGCTTTGGTATACATGTGCCTTCACATCCATTAAATGAGCTGTAAATTTTACTACAGTTTTGAGCTAATGTCTTAAATAAAATAAAACAAAATGAAATTACTATCCTTCTAAGTATACATTATAGATTTTAATGGAATTGAGCCAAAATTAAAATATAAAAATCCCTGCGAATTAGTTTCTAAATAAGAGTTTAGAGCTCATGTGGTGCTTCCTCAACTGTTTGTTTGGGGCATGAAGTGCCACATTTTTCTGAATCATGAAGTCACATTTAAATTGCCCTTTTGCTTGATGCATATGTTTCATTATACTATACTTTAGAAGAAAATACATTACTGAAGAAGACACAATGTTTTCTACAATGTATACTTACTGAATGCTTTTTGGCAAACCAGATGAAAATCTCAGGAGTTTTGACAGCTTTTTCATTCCATGTCATTCAAAGATTGTTTTCTAATAACCTGGCACATTTCATAGATTCATAGAATAATAGAATGGCCAGGTTGGAAGGGACCTTAAAGATCATCTAGAGCCAACCCCCCTGCCATGGGCAGGGATGCCAGTCACTACACCAGGTTGCCCAGGGCCACATCCAGCCTGGCCTTGAACACTGCCAGGGATGGGGCATCCACAACCTCTCTGGGCAACCTGTTCCAGTGCCTAACCACCCTCTGGGTGAAGAACTTCCTTCTAATCTCCAATCTAAATTTCCTCTCCTTCAGTTTCTAGCCATTCCGCCTTGTCCTATTACAATCAGACCACCTAAAAAGTTTCTCCCCTTCTATCTTATAATCCCCCTTTAGGTACTGGAAAACTGCTATAAGATCTCCTCAAAGCCTTCTCTTCTCCAGGCTGAACAATCCCAACTCTCTCAGCCTGTCTTCATAGGGGAGGTTCTCCAACCCTTTAATCATCTTTGTGGCCTTCCTCTGTACTCACTCCAACAGGTCCACATCTTTTTTTAAGCTGAGGACCCCAGAACTGGATGCAGTATTCCAGGTGGGGCCTCACAAGGGCAGAGTTGAGAGGCAGAATCACCTCCCTGGACCTGCTGCTCATGCCTCTCCTGATTGCAGCCCAGGATGCGGTTGGCTCTCTGGGCTGCGAGTGCACATTGCTGGCTCATATCCAGCTTTTCATCTATCATGACCCCCAAGTCCTTCTCTGCACTGCTACTTTCAATGGGTTCCTCACCCAGTCTGTACTTGTACCTAGGATTACTCCTACCCAGATGCAGGACCTTACACTTGGACTTATTAAACTCCATTTCAAAAAAGTGCATAGTCACACAAGTCTATATTTCTGCGTTCACTGACTTTAACAGAGCCATACAAAAGAAAAACAATTGCCTATTTTTGCTAATAAAATGCTAGCAGAGAAGAAGAGGGGTCATACAAAGAAAAAAAAATCACTGACTCAAATGGTACCCCATAGTCTGAGTTTGTTCTCTGTATTTGTGGTGTTTTCCTGGATTATTGGGCCAACAAGTAAAGTATGAAACAGTGAGAGACCTATGGGACAATCATGACTACGTCTCTAACACCCCCATACACTCAGAAAATGCATCTCAGTCATATAAGAGTTCCATGAGATTTGAATTCAGAATTTGCTATGCATAACAATCACAAATGGTCTGGACAGGAAGTCTTGATATTTGTGAGAAAAAATTTAAATATATCATTGGTGTTGTGACAGATACATGCCCTATTTAGTTTCTTCTCAGACAGAGGTTTCATGGCCCACATAACTGCTTTATTTCTTCTTTCTGCCTTTCATAGGCTATCTAAAATGCAGAGCAATGGCACTCTGCCATGTATCTCAGGATATCACTTCCCCATCTGTCCAAATCAGGTATGTGTCCAGAATGAAAAAAAGTCTTTCTCTGTCGCACGTCTAGACTTAATTTTGAGGGAAATCCAGGGCTGTGAATGATGGGGTATGCATCTGCATCTGACTCCAGTGCAGAATCAAAATGCTGCTTGGGCGCATGTCCATCACCCATTCAGTGTGTGGCAGGAAGTTCTCATCTCTTTCACATCTCTGTAGCTGCTGTCTCTTATGGATGCCTCTTACAGAGGTCAGCCAGATCCTGTCAGATCCTGTGCTGGAGACCATTTGTCATGTTCCTCTAAACTCTCGTCAGCAATACAAATTCAATTACCACTCATGGTGCCACTAATGGTTCTGTTTCTTATCAAAATCAAGCATTGAGTTTTCTTTCTAATAGATATTCTTGGCCACTGAATAAAGCTCATCATGAGTAAATCAGTTCTGAATCATGTTCCACCATGTTCTCACTGTAGACAAATGCTATTTCATGTCTGATTAGGACACCTAAATTGGACTTTGCTTTTGCTGACCTGACTAGAATTATTCCAGTGTTTAAAATCTGCTATCAGAAATGAATTTATCTATTCCGTTTCTGGATCTAGAATAGTTCTGCTTCCCAAGTCTTAATAAGTTCCATAATTTAATTATTCATTCTCTGAAAAATAAAGTTTTTACATGTTTACAAATATACTGACAATTTCACTGTGTGCCACATACTTCTTGAAGTGTGACACATATAGTAAAAAATAATTCTGCAGTTAAGAATATAGTACAATCAATGAGCAGCACTCCTGGGCTGTCCTAGCTTTTTTTAATCAGAAATTTATTATGGTTTTGTCAATGACATTTGGAACTCACTGTGCTGTCCAGTCTGTTTTTGAATCTTGTATTCCTTACACACAGGCTTTGCAATCTCACAGAAGACATCCGTTTGTTTCTGATACCATGTCTGACCTTTGTCATAATAATTTCTCATCTAATGACACCATCACCAATTTTGCTGAAGGGGGAATTAAACATAGTTAAAAGGCATTTAATCAAACAGTCCAATGTACACTTTAACTAGCCACGCTACCCTTGGTAGGAAGCAACAGTGGCAAATCACACCTATACAGCTCAGCAACACCAGGAATGCCAAAGGACATCAATGACAGAGTCAGACTTACACAGAATTTTCTGTGTCTACTCCTGTGCTCAGTCCACATCCATGAGCACTTGCAGGACAGAACTTCAGTGTCTCCAAAACTACATATTTGGAAATACCCAAGATTCTTTACAGCAAAATCATGTGGGTGAAGTTCAGGAGCAAAAGGTTCAACGTATGAGTCTTAGTCCAAAATGAAATTGGTCTCCAAGGCATATACAGTAAGAGCATGATAATAAACTTAACATAAAGACACTCTTTGTAATGCATCTTTGGCCCCTACAAAGTTGTTCAGGTTATTATCTATTCTCAATACCTTTCTACATTTTACAGTTCTAGAATACATCTGAATTTTTGCCAAGCATCTCAGTGAATCTGTACATCATAAAAAACTTGAAGAAAATGTAAGGCTTAATTTTATTATTAGGGTTAGCCAGTAGAAAGCATTCAAATATGCTTTCTTCAATATTTAGACTAGTGCCTAATCTCATGGAATAAAAAAGTGGAAGAAATTTTCCAGATGGACCAAAACACCCTATTACTTGTTTAGCCTCACAACATAAACATTTGAAGTTGAACAGCTGCCAGGATATGTGTGTTTGTGTGTGTGGTGAACATCGATGTGTGTGTATCTCTCTCTCTCACTCTCTCTTTTCCTATTTTCATAGTCTGCTCTCCGGATTTGCTTTTTTTTTAGAGTTTTTGCCAATCCAAAATATGTAGACACTAAGTTAAATCACTCATTTTGTTTATGTGGCAACAAGTTCAGACTTCTTGCTGAAAAAATGTTCTTGGCTTTGGACAAAGCAGGCTTTGAGATGCTTCCATCTGTTTTAAATACACCGCAAATCGTAGTATGGAAACCATTGCCCTCAACTGGTAGCCAATTTGCTGAATAAACCTATATTAAAAAAAATAATTCAACTGCAGACTGTTTTCATATTTTTATATCATTTAATTTCAAAGGAATTCAATCCTTGTATGGAAGAACTTTAAATACTTGTGAATTTCTTACAGGGTTAAGTAAATAAATCAACAAAAAAACCCTTTCCATTGCAAGAATTGCTATCATCAACCCAAGAAAAAGGTTTAGGCCCTTTAAATTCTTACAAAGTACCTTCTGTAATGGGACCTGAGCACTGTTGTAAATGTAAGCTTTCAACCTCTTAGCACTTCTTCTTTTTTAGTTCTAATACTGCTTGAAAGGCTTCTGAGAGAATTTGTGAGTCAACTGCATACAGCAAAAAATATATATACAGTATACAGGAAAAAGCAAGATAATCTCTGCCTTGTCTTTGGTCTGCTCTGGGAATCTGGGCACATCTTTTTACTCATCCTCTTTGCTAACATCCTTTTTTAATTCCACTGTTAATTATGGGAAGGGAGAAGGGTTTCTTTAACAACATATATGGACAGCACCCACACTAAGGACTCCCAAACAGTGAGATTTGTCTCTTGAAGGAGGGAGAGCTCATAAGAAGTGATGCATAACAAGGAGGAGGTTTAGCATTTCCTTTCCATTCTTCCTGCTTAAATATTTGTATTGGCTACCTGCAGTGGCAGAGACAGCAGCTCAGTACTGCCTACCAGGTCCACACCATATAACACAGCTGCAATGAAGACTTCTTGAGGGGGCAAGGAGGAAAGCAGAAGCAACATTCCTGACAGACTTCTTTCCTTACAGTTTCATGCAGACATCCTCTGGCACAGAGCTGAGTCTGAACCTGCTGAGGTTGGATGTTACCTCTCTGCTTCCTTCATTTTGTTGCAGCCTTTAGTCTCCCCACTGATCTGCTCCCATTTTACTTAATATTATCTGGCTCCTTTAATTTAACACTTATACTCTCCAAGCACACTCCTCACCCTTCCCACTCACTCAAGACTCTTCCATAGTATATCACCATGCTGAAAAATTGACAGTAGCTGCCAGGGAAGCTAGCAAGATATACTGCATTTTGCCAAAAGAGTATGGCACCTTCGACTTCTATGAGGTCTGGAGCAACCTGATCTGGTGGAAGGTGTCCTTGTCCATGGTAATTTATATCTTTCTGATATACATTTCTGTCTTGTGTTCCCTATCAAGCATAGTCTGTTTTCAGATGTAGAGGAAACTGAAAACATACAAAGTCTAGAAGCCAAGAGCCAGGAACAAAGGACTCTGTGACTATTGTGGTAGATTGCCTGTGATCAAATCTGTCAGCTCATGGCTGAGTTCCAAACTTATTGCAGAAGAGCTTGGCTTAAGACAGTCAATGATGGCAGGAAGCACCTCATACTGCAGCATCCAGCAGCATTTCCTAGTTCTAAATCAAGGTGTATGTGATACAAAGTATTTAGCTGAACTTCAGAATACCCTGAAGTTTGACCCTATCACCAGAAGCACAATCTCACTGCACTGAAAAATCAAGCCATATGCAAACCCTGATGTGTAACAGAGCTGCTAATAAGTACAAAACATTGGTTTCTTTATGCAGTATTTTAAAATACACCAGGAGAAACTCACTGGAACAAGGAACTTCGCTGTAAGCTCTCAGTCAGCATCTCACCTCTGTCAGACTTTATGCCATTTACATTTTTTTACACATAGCCAAAGAATAATACCAGGGCTGCATGACTTCAGTAAACAGCAAAAAAATCCTGTTTCCTCATTTGATAACAATTCTTACATGTCCTAACTCATGTAAACCCTCTCTCTTATTCTATCTACATGCTTTTTATGGTTGTAGAGGGTGTGGAGTATACTTACAGATAATGCAGGTATGCAAAATTAAAACTATGACTTGCTACTGCTAGTAACTGACCTTTGATGCTAGTTTTCCATCGCCTTCTCTATTATGTTTCTACTTCTTCAGGTCTCCTAGTGTTGCCTGAACAAACTAGATGAGAAGCAAGATGTGGCTCTGCTCTGGACCTCAGATAGAAGTGCTCCTCCCCTCAGCAAAGTGCAAAGCGGGACAATGCTGCTGCACGCATGGAACCAGTGGTAATCTCTGAGGGATGCAAGGAGCACAAGATAGGTAGGGATTACATACCTTAAAGATATAAAGGAGAAAAAATCGTACTTCCTCTACCACGTGGATTCGAAAATATCCCTTAAAGAACAGACACATGAAATGTTGTAGTAAGAATTCAATCCCATTCACAAGCCCCCATCACATCTTTAACCCTTTGGCCAAAATATTTATTAGTTGATCCTTTCTGCTATTAATGTAATTGCAAATTTAATTGATGAGATCTTTCATTGTTAATTTGCCAATGCTATTACTGTTTGCTCATGGGTTGGGACTTGGCCCCCTCTTGCTTTCCAGCAATTTATTTTTATCTGTTCTTAGTAAATATTTATTGTAATTTCTTTTGAGGGCAATACCCCATACCACAATAGCACCAAAAACATGAAGAGAGGCATTAGTAATTAAACCATGTTTACCCTCTCACTTCTCCAAATTTGCATAGCATGGATTAGGGACAACTGGAAAGTATTCCCATACAACAATGAATTGATTCATTTCTTCACTTATTTTGGACCCTGAACACCACATATATAAACTTTATATAGTTGTAAGCACAGCTCAAACCCTTTTGCCTCTCTTAAGAAAGGTATGAAATGACTTCACATCAGTAACTTCTCAGCACAGTAAAATCTCTCACGCCATAAAAAGAGACCTTCAAATGACTTTGAACTAAGCTGCAATTTTCACTTTGTCACCTCTGACTACTTCTCAACAGATATCACTGCTTAAATCTCCAATTAGATATATCAAAAAGGCATGTTTCTGCTATATTCCTAACTTTTTA
This sequence comes from Bucco capensis, assembly GCA_013396975.1. NCBI lineage: Eukaryota > Metazoa > Chordata > Aves > Piciformes > Bucconidae > Bucco > Bucco capensis. Next base: position 26,750 of record VWZO01018423.1, on the reverse strand, counting down.
TTAGCTTGATGAAATCCTTGGAATCTGTAGATTTACTGAGTCACTGCTCCAGTCTGGCAGTCAGATGGATCTAGTACTCCTGTCTGGGAGCAGACTGAGGCTCTGGTGCTTAGAGTTATGTCCTTATAAGGCATCTTGGTTCACTTCAAATCATTGCTTTTCTATACAGCTTTTATATTGCAGTGTATTATTTATGCCTAGCAAACCAAAAGCTCTCACTGTTGTTAGTATTACAGTGTTGTTAGGTAAGAAATAATAGCTGAGATCCTGACCTCTATATAACTCCACAGACAAAGTGAGAAATGAAGAAGCTCTCTGTCCTTCCCCTTAGAAGATAGTTGAAGCACAAATGACACTGTAAGCTGAGCACAATGCACAAGGAAACCCTTAGACTTTGGGGCTTTCAGTAGATTGTCAGCTTGTGCTCACTCACGCAACACTTTTCTGTTTGACACATCTTTCCCCTAAATCTACCTGCCAAACATCAGTAGGCAACTATTTTTCTCTTCTGAAGTTCTAAACTATAATTTAAATGAGGGAGGGGAAATAAACTTGAAAGAAAACACCTAGGTTAAAAGAAGGGCTGTCCTCCCACCACTAGCAGGGGCTGAAGGAGAGCATGCTGTGCCTTCCCTCTCCTCATCCAACCAAAGTTGCTTCCACCTAGAAATCCCTCCAGCCTCTTGATTTTAGATGCCAAACTTAATAAATGTGTGCATTTTTCTCCTGTGCTCTGCTACATTTTTTACCCTAGCATCTCAATATCAAGGGCAGAGACTTACAGTACAGATGTTGGGTTTTTCTGTGTGTACAGTATATGCACATTGAATTCTCTCTGATCAGGGTCTGGACTACTGCAACATAAATGAAAAAATCCTATCAGCATATTGGAAAGTTCTGGCATCATCCAGCCATATCTAACTGGATGACAAATATGACAAACAGGTACTTTAAGAGGCTTTCTGAGCTTTGCCAGCAGTATCTGCTATCTAGAAAGAAGGGTAAGTAGTGCACCATAAATATTTAATATAAATCCTGTCGTTTCTTCTGATCTGCCTACATCACTATGTTGAAATACCAGTGAGTACATCAGGAGATGTGCGTATATGTCTGTGATTTCGTTTTCATGCAGGCAGAGTATCAACATATATTTTAGTGAGAGGAAGGTTTCAATCTTATTGGTAATTTTATAATCAGAAAAAAAAATCAAAATGCAGAGTTTTATAATTATTTTTAACAAGCAATTAATCAGAACTAACTGGGAAAAGTCCATAATATCAGATTTTAAATTATGAAAAATGCATTCAGTCCTTTTTTAAGCAGATCTATGTGAAGTATTCTGGCTGCCCTTTTGCTTCAATAGAGTGCTGTTCCTGTGAATTCACTTCACTTTGTGTGCTTTGTTCTCTTTTCCTACAGCAACCCCTACTGTTAAAATAAAACTGGAATTTTCAATTACAAGTCCACAAGGTTATTTTTAAGTGACCACTAACTAACAGCTCAAACTTTCAAAGTGATCCTAATCCTGTTATACAATGTGTTTTGTTTCCCCAACAACTTTTTTAGGGAGTGATCTCATATCTAAACTGGTCTCTGGGTACAAAAGACATGAATTAGAGATTTTTGAGACAACCCTCTGAACCAAACTCAGGGAACCTGACTGAAATATCTGAACTGGCATTCCATTCTGTGCTAGGTCAGGAAAAAAACTCAGATGCAGACTAAGATTTTTAAATCCAGCACTCAACCTCGCTTCTAATTTACAATAAAAATACTGAAATAAAAAGCAGATATCCAAAACAAGCCTAACTTAAAGAAACATAAAGCCATTCTATAAAATTGGATCTGTTTTTACTTTATTATTTCATTTCAGGGGGATATCATCCCAGGTTTTGGATTCAGTTCTATCCTTAATTTCACCTAAATTGTAAGGTAGAAGATTAGACATAATTTAGTAGTGTTCATGCTTTGAAAAGAAGTGATATGGCACAGAAAATTGAGGTCTACTGAAAGCCCAAGTACTGTGTCAAGTTTGGTAGGTTAAAAAATTAAGTGAATATTTAAAATGGAATAATAAAAAAAAACCACTTTTTGTGACTTATTAGGAGATTTTTTTTGACAGAAGACTGCTTCATAGCCTCAGTTCCCAGATTTACAGAAACTGGCAGCAGAGTTACCACTGTTTCTTAGTTTGAAAAAATGTATTCAATGTTTTTCTGTGACTAAAGGTCACTGTGTGTCATCATGTTCCCTAGAGCATACTGCAAGTAAAGTTCAGCCCCAAGCAGCCTGTTAGCAGACTGTTTTTCTTAGGTTGTGTACTATGTCTGTCTTTTAAACCTGCGAGGATTTAGACAATTTTTTTAGATAGAAACACTCTGTGACTATGTCATACTTTGTCTGAATTTGAATTACTCGTGTACTCAAAAGATAAGCTGTTTAAAAGCACATCCTTTGACTTGAGCTAGCTGCAAAAAGATGTGATATTTTATTTTCAAATAAAAGTCAAAAGTTTTAACAATAGACTTTTACTAACCTTTAAAGATATAAAAAACCTGCAAACTATTAGGAAAAGAAGAGGCATTTTTTATTGCCCTCTTAAGTCTTCCCTGATGTCCTTTGGATATGAACTTAACTTTCTTTATGCTGATGTATCATTTCATAAATGCATGAAAGTGAGAATTTCCTATGGAGAGACACAGTGAGAAAGGTTGAATAACACGATCAGTGAATAGATGGTAGCCCAGTAACACCATATGTTTGGGTCAGCCAACAGTTCTCAGAACTTTTGGTCAGCTTCCCCTGAAGTCTGCACTGCCAGAGACTCATTGATTTTAGTATCCAAGCAATCTCTGTTTACCCCTTCAGAGAGAAGGGTATGTGTCACATATGCTGGAACAGTTTTCCCAGAGAAGTTGTCTGTTCCCCATTCCTGGAAGTGTTCACGGTCAGGTTGAACACTGCAGGGCTTTGAGCAACCTGATCTAGTCAAAGATGTCTCTGCCCATGGTAGGGGGGTTTTGGACTAGTTGAACTTTAAAGGTCCCTTCCAAACCAAATCATTCTATGATTCTATGATTTGCTGACTTAAAATGTCAGTCCTCAGCAATCCCACCTAGTAGTAAAGCAGTCACTACTGGAAACTTGGCTTTTGTTATCTTCATATAGTAAGACACTCATGGCTCAAACTGAGAAAACAACTTCCAGGGAAGAGAAAGGCAAGAAATACACGTCACAGGAACTCAACACAAGACTGGACAGATGCTGCTTATCACTATCAGTTGAAATAATTGCCTTGTTCATATTGCTATTCCAAACCAGACTCAAAAAAAAAAGAAAAATACAACAGACACAGAGTTGCTGAGCTGCAGGCCATATCCAACTATTTACATTGTCTGCCTTTGTATAGTAGAGCTCCAAAACAAATTATCACAGACCTGTTTAATAATCCATATGTTCTCTGAAGCCCAAACAAACCATTCATTTCTAAGCAGGACAACTGGTTCATATTAAGAGAACCCTTCATCTCTGTGGAGTAGTTTAACTAGACCTCATCACAGTTTGTAACTTCCTCGTGAGGGGAAGTGGAGGGGCAAGAGTAGATAGCTTGTCTCTGGTGACCAGCAACAGGACCACAGGGAATGGCATGAAGCTGTGCCAGGATAGGTTTAGGTTAGATACTAAGAAAAAGTTCTTCACACAGAAGGTGGAACACTTGAACAAGCTCCCTGGGGAAGTAGTCATGGCACCAGACCTGACAGAATTCAAGAAACACTCTCAGGTACATGGTGTAAATTTTGGGATTGTCCTATGCACACACAGGAATTGGACTCAATGATCCTTGTGGGTCCCTTCTAACCCAGGACATTCTATGATTCTATGATTTTATGACTCTATGAAATATGCATAAGCTTATTCTACAGTGAATGCAATCATAAGATTTTATCAACGGAAAATGTGCAATATTCATAATTGTTTTACTGCAGCATAATGGATAAACATGCCACTGAGTCTTACACAGACCACAATCTGCTATAGTTTGTGAATTACTTATTTAATTTAACTGGTAATCGTGGAGCTAGAACTTTGATTGAAAGAAAGCCTGCTGCAGTCCTTGTGAAAACTTCCAACGACTTCAATATGCTTTGATTCAAGCCCTTTTAGCTGAGCAGCTATCTCCTGTGGATTTACACTGATGAAGGCAACATTTGTATGTGGATGTGATTTTTTTATGTAAACATATGATAGAATACTCCTTCTATGGGTTCTTTGGCTGGCAACAAAGAATCTGGTAAACATTCACCCCTTCAGATTGCAGTTTCAGCAACTGGAACTTTTGGGGTTTTGTGAGAACTGTGTGAACAGAAGCTCAAATTTCTTAATAGCTTTCTAAACACTGCTGTCTGGTTTCTGTTAACATTTCCATTACCATGGCTTCTCAAAAGGATTCAAAACACTGCTGAATTCTTAGGGAGGCAGTAGGGAAAGAGATTGTCCCAGTGGGCATTTTCACTACGCAGCTCACCTGTCACAGTGGAGATTGATTTTTACCAACTCACCTAGGGAGAGTAGAATCACCTAGGGACCCAAGTCTGGCCAGTAATAAGCATGTAGTAAATCTGCCAGCAGAACAAAAGCTAAATGCCTATTGTTGGCAAGAAATGATATACAGAGGGTGGCACATGGCTTATCAGAAAGGATTGTTATGAGAACTGGTTGTGTATTTGTGTACTTGGATTGGAACAGATGCACACAGATAAATCTTTGTACCTTGTGTAATTTGTACCTTGGTAGACATCAGTAAACTGTCTAGTGTGACCAAGAATCTTATTTTTTAACACTTCTAACTGGGAAAAAACCCTTCATTTTTTTCAACCAGTCATTTCAGCAAAGCTATAATAGTTAGCTATTATAGTGTATTCTGTAAAAAAATTTCTCTTGAATTTTGGCCAAGATCATCTGGTAAACCTTGTCTGCACTGACTAAAGACATAACACAATGGACTGGGGTAGCATTAAGTTTTATCTCAAGGATGACTTGGAACTGAGCTATTTTTTCTCTATGTAGGTAACCATAGTACAGAGGCATCTCTAACAATAATTCCACCGATTTGTGAATGCACTGCCTTTGTGCAAGTGAATTGACTTGGAAGAAAATTAAGCCAGGCTACAAGATGCAACCTGGAAAAGGTTAAAGAATACCTCTTTTGTATACACCTGGATAAAGCCAACAAAACAGAGTAAGCAAGCTGCCTACAGGGAATGAGTCTGTCTCTGGCTGATGGATGCAGAGAAAAGCTTCTTATAATACTGACCGTTGCTTTCAGCTTAAATTACATTCTAACTATGAAAGAATAGCTATAGGTAAAAGTTATATTATTTCCCAAAACTTGTTCTTCACTAGCACTGACAAGTTCTTCATTTGAGGTGAAATTCGCCTTTCAGGGACAACAGCAGGTTGCAATTCCAGTATCTTGCCTCTGCAGTATGAGCGGAATTGATCTCAAAATTTGACAGAAGCACTAACAATGTCTGAAAGCATTAAAAAGCATAATCTTAGAAGTAGATGTGCGTGAACCATAGATCATAAATAACATCCCAAAGGAACCTCTGAGAACTTCCACAGACATATCTGTGATTTGCATTGCAGTAAGATGTGAAATGCATGGGCATTCACGTGCTCTATAAAAGATATGTGTTGTGACAGTGTTGTAAGTATAATCCTGTGGTGAAATCATATTTGTATCTTCTCTACCTTACTCTATTTCTATAAACATTGTTAAACATTTTAGTGAGACAGCAATTTCAGCAGAAAAGGAGAGGATCTATCATTTGTAATGCACTTACATAAAGATTTACTATAAAGAGAGATGGTGAATATATTTGTATTACTTACACGGATAAAAAGATAAAAATACACACTTGTTCACAAACATATATATATAAAAAATACACTATATATGAGGCTAACAGAAAGACAGTAAGTTATCTAGATTAGTTTAATATTGATTGAATAATTTGGATATGAGACTTACATACTATTTAAAAAATAAAGCAGCACTATAAATGGTATACAGTGCTTTGTTTTCTGCAACAACTATGATATGCTAGACTTTTTCCCAAAATTCACAAATGTCCAGTCCCTGTCCTTAGGTGACCACATGGCAAACTGACAACTATACAAAGGTTAGTAAAAGGATATCAATATTTTTTCATACAGTCTGTCAGAAATATTTTAACTTTTGAAGCATTTCCTATAAAGTACTTAAAAAAAATCAAAAATTCATAAATTAATCCTTATGCTTCTCTGCCAGGGACACTTGAAGGAAGCTTTGAGAGCAGTTTCAGACACTAGGAAGTGAAAAATTCTGTTGCCTAAAAGAGGCATAAAAATGCCAGTTTCACAAAATAAATTCTGCTAAAGCAATCAGACTGCAGACTGAAAAATCTAGTTCACAAGTCAAAAATGTAATACCAAACCAGGGCAGCACAGACTAGATATAACATTTTCAGTACCAGACAAAGAGGACAAATTGGCTCAGCAGCTGTCTTAAAGGAAATTCTTGACTGCTCTGTAGTATCTCTGAGAAAAAATACAAATGCTGGAAAGTGACAAGAGCTTCAGTTGCCTTCCAAAAGGTGTGTTTAGGCTGCTTTACACCTTGCAAAATCCACACACAAAGTGCTGCCAGGGCTATTCTGTTTAGCCTTCTTTTGTGTCTTGCTACTGTAGCGGTTCAAATCTCCTTGCCTTTTGTTTCTTCCAAGCCTACAGTTACGTTCTCATCCGGTTCAGGATATTCATAAAGTCTGGTTTTAAAATATTATGTTTTGTATGTCAGTACTTAAGAAATATAATAAAGTTATGAATTTCCTGTAATTTCTTCTAGAGTAAGCATAATTTCTTACATATTTCCTTTAAACCATTCCATGCCAAAATAGTGACCTTGAGGGCACAGTCTCCTCTATTCATGGAAATGTCGTCTTAAGTGAAAACAAGGAGACTGTGGTTGCAACCTCCCAGCCTAAGAACATCTAGAAAAAAACAGAAGGAAGAGAATGCCTTGTTAACTAAGGCAGCAACTTCTTGCAGGTGAAAAATGAAGGTGACATCTCTGTTCCATTACAATGGTGCGCCGGTTACAAATTTGATATAGCAAAATATAAACAAATTAATGCATGATTACTTTTGTTTGTAGAAACAAGCAAAAAAAAAAAATCAAAAATGTAGTGTCCTCAGCTGGCATTACTTGTACACTGTCTGGCAGCCTCTGCAGAGAGAACAAAGAATACTAAAATACATTCAAAGGTGCTATTTCCAAGTCACTTTACAGATGTGCTGGCCAGGCAATGTGGGAAATAAGCCTTCCACTTGTCTATGACACCCCTATCAGATTTAGAAGAAAAAGTAAAGGGACTAGTAGAGTTTCTTCTGAAGTGTTTACTGTTGTAGATTTACTGACACAATTTTCCTCTGACAATGGAAACATACGGAGTTCTTTCCCAGAGCACAGAATGAAGTCTTGAACCATTTTGGATTGTCCTGCAGTGCTAAGCTGGATGTTTGTTCCTCTCAGGCAAGCATAACAGCAGAAAATAAATAGATACCATCTTCTGCAGGGGTTAGAGGAAAGGATACACTGCTGTAAAGCTAAGATATATTACATCATCTAATTCTATATCATGTTTTAAATTCATTTTTTTTATTGCTAGTCCAAGTATAACTGTACTGCAGACATAAGAGGCTCTGAATTTCGTCAGTCTTGAGGGTATCATAGATGTTATGGTCTTGCAATTCATCTTTAATAAGTTGTTTACATGGAAATCAAACAGCCATGGAATTCCTTGAAAATAGCTGAGGTTGTTCCTAACTCCTGTCCAGGAGTTCAATTCTCTCTTAAAAACAACTTCTGTGGCCATACATCAACTATCACTGAGTGAGATTCAGAGCTGTAATAAATCTGTTTACTGTTTCACTCTGGACATGGTTTTCTTATTCATGCGCCCCAGCCAATAACTGCTAAAATGTATACAATCTGTTACTCCTGTGGTCTGGAATTTATTAACAGTAACAAATAAAAATTTAAAAGGAACTCCTCTCACTTCTATTCCTCTCCGAGAAAGAGGCTGGGAACCTCCACACATCACTGTCTAAACTTGAATCATTCCCAGATAAAAATATTATTTATGCTCTAAAGTGTCCTAGGAGTTGTACATAGATAGGATCTGCCCATTTTCACATATGGGGAAACCAGGTAAGATTCATAATAGAAAATTTCAGCCCAGATCTGCATTTAGGAGAATCTGGACCATGCACATGCACATACAAAGTTCAGCTAGCTGCTTGAGAGGATATTAGTCCTTCAGCATGATCACTTCAGGAAAATGCTTATCTTTCTCATTGGTTTTGCTGAATCATTTGTTCCTATGTTCCAGTTTGTTCCTTTTTCAAGCATCCCTTCTTAGTCTGACTATACTTTTTCCAAAAATTATATATATTATATATTGTTATATATTGTTGATTTTTATTTTGGATATCAAAAATTTTACCTCAGTTGTAAGATACACTCTCCCAAGCAGTGAGCATGATAGTATTGGGTGGGTGGCTGGACTTGATGATCTCAGAGGTCTTTTTCAACCATAATGATTCTATAATTCTGTAATTCTAGAAAGTGAGTGTACTTTGACACTGGATACATTCCAGGATGAAATATATAACACCTGGATATTCACAACAAATGACACTCAGCAAATTCAGTTCTTTAACCTTATACCTCCTAGTATTTCTGATTATACTTTATGTGCTAGGATTTTCATGCATTCAGTCAGTAAAGGGATGCTGAAAGAAAAACAGTTCAGAGAGTAAAGAGGCAGAAGACAGACCTTTTTACTGGAAAAGCTAACAGGAGACAACAAAGCTGTTATGAGTTACCTGTTTGCTTTCAATAGTAGGAGCAGACAAGACTCATTGCTACAAAGCAAAAAAAGATGGATCTGCCTCATGAATTAGAAGGCTCCTCTGAAACTCCTCTGAAATTTTCTATTCTTCTTAAAGAAACGGTTGTCAAAACATAATGGTTTTAATTACTTTGAAAGATTTTTTTTTTGCTCCCCTTAAGTGTCTACATCTGTCCCTTGCTCAATCATTTCAAAAAACAGATGAACTCTCCTAAAAACATTCTGCTTAGAAACAATTTTTGTATGTCACATATTCCCCATATTTTTATTCCTTGACCGTTTCAGTCCTTTAAATTTTGCAGTGAAAGAGAATGATTGCTTCATAAATAAGGTTTTTCTCTCTGCCACTTATTTAGTCATTTGCATAATAATTAGTTGGATTTAGGAATATGATTAGGTTTAATATATCCCTAAAAATAACTAATAAAGCAATAACATGATAAAAATACACAACACTGTCAACTGCAAGTGTTCCATTCCCCAAAACAGGCAGCATGGGATAGACTGAACCAGAGGAAGAGCTATGTTCTTTTCTTTGTGTACAGAAATGAACCAACATAACATGTCAGCACAGAAGACAGAATACACAAAACTTTGGACTTTCTAACAGCTTCTAACAAGGGTTTAGAGAATCAGTATCAAGGAAAGGACTCAGAACAAATTTTTCATGCAGTATTTTGTATCTTGTACTCTGAAAAAAACTGTGTGCATCCTTCAAGAATCATGTCAGAGAACATACTAGAGGCAATATAGCTAAAAGCACTCCTGAAGTCAGGCTGTTCCTCAGCTACTCTTAAGACATGTAGCACAGCCATTGTACTTGAATATACATGTAAAGCCGTGAGTACTTCAATAGCATGTGATGGGACCTGAAGTATTAATATTTGCACTACCTTAGTTGAAGTCTTGAGCTGAAGTACTTCCTGGCTTCCTGGCTTCTGACTGTAAGTAGAAAATGGATATCAGGAATATATATTTATATTATAAGGAGTTATTCTTCCAAATACGTGGTTACAGAAGAAATAGAGTGAAAGAGAGAGGAGGATATGTAATTCTCAAATACTACTTTTAACTGGCAGAACTCTCAGTTTCTATTATTCACATTAACAGAACCCAATGCGACCTCAACATGAATCAAGCCCACACTATGCAAGGCCTTGAAACATAAAAAATAAATAAATAAAAATGGACAATGCTTTTAAAAAAGGATATAGCAAAGAATTTGGTGGTGTTTAAGAGGTATCAGAGTATAATCATATGGATTCATAGACAATCAACATGTACAGTTTTCAACAGTGATACCTAGTGATATTAGTTGCTTAGTTAAGCCTTAAAAGACATATGACATTCCATGGCAAGCTTCTTTCTTCTTCATTTCTGCAGACATTACACCAGGCCACAGTTCTCTTCTTTATCTCTGGTCGTATCACCCACTTTTAGACAGAACTCTGTGTGGTCAGTAAACAGGAGTAGGATTGTACAGAGAATGAAGAGACCCTTTGCTCATTCCTCTCCTTGGTGCCTAGACTACCAGAGTCATGCCAGAAATCATAGTCTGTAAGAGATAGGGCCAGTACAGTTCTGAAGGTAGCCAAAAGAAAAGTCATAGTCCTGTTGCTGGCTGGTCCAGCAACCAGCTGGCAAAACCAGCTGGCTGGTTTGAAGTTGAAAATAATACAGCGATAGCTGACCAACCCCCTATCCTCCCACATCAAATTTACAATGCATTAGCTACCTATTGTAAAATTCATATTATTTAGTTACACAGCATTTCTAACTTCAGTGGCAGATGTTCTAGAGGTACAGTTGCAAATCAATCTGTGCCAGTCTTATATGCTTCTTATGAAAGAACCAACAATTTCACAATTATTTAGAAGTTTAAACAAGAAAAGAATATTGTGTCTGTCAAAAAAACCTGTTTTCTGTGCAATTATTCCCAAGAGGCTGCTTGCTGATCTCTGAACTATCAGACACATTATTCTGCAAGCTAGCATAAAAATGAGATTTTAATCAACTGATCCTAATTAGTAGAGACAATAACAGCATTTTACAAGACAGACATTTTGTCTGTCACACTCTCATAGCAAAAATTGTGCCTCCAACTGTGGAACCTTGGCCTACATTCTGCAGGAGACTTATTCATCCTAAGAACATAGTTAGAGTCATAAAGGCAGATACTGAGAAAAAAAAAAATTGCCACTGAAATGGGAGATCAGTAGCAGAAAAGAACCAGAACACTGCACATAAGTTTGTAATTAGGGGACTGATTCTCCAATAGTCTGAGTATTTCCTGAATGGTTTGGTGCTGAGTACCTTTAACTCATCAAGTGATGTCATGGGTTTAGTTTATTCAATAACACATCACTGTGGTAAGAGGAATGAACAGAAGGTTGCTTAATAGGAGAAGTGTTTCAACTGGTTTTCAAAGGCAAAAATTCAAGTGTTAGACAACTGGAATTTTTTGGTTGGGACTGCACACATCCTGTGCCAACCAAGGTACTAGAGCTCCTCATCTGAAGCAGAGGGAAGGCCACTTCATGAATAGCTGGACAGATACCCAGCAGCTATGCATATAGAGTGAAAGCCACAGGCTCACTTTCACACTCAAAGTACCCTCACAACATTAAAATATGTTGTCCAAGCCACAGAGCTATTTTCTTGATACTGATACATGTGCAGCTATGTTGTTAGGGCTTGAAAACTGTCCAGATTGGCTCAGGGTTTGTTTTTCTTCAACTGTCTAACATTAAAAAAATTCTTCCCTCATAAATCCGTATCTTCAGGCATGCTGCCTTATCAAGCATTACGTTTATACTCATGAGGATGAGATTGTGCTATGTCCTAGAAAGTACAGAACAGTAAGTTCATGCAAACTTTGGAACAAGTTGGTATGACCATCTAGTTGTGTATGAAGGATGAAAGAAATTAAGTAGTGTACCAGAATTACATCTGGTGAATCCTACGCTCAGTTTTCCAGTAGTTAAACTTTTTTCCTCATTGAATTAAATAGGATTAGTAAGGAAAAAAAATCTTATATTTTAAACTAGGCTTTTGAATTCTATTAAGGAATTTCCAAAATTTCACATTATCTCCTTGTGTCAGGACAGGATTTTTTGATTCAGTGTATCTTTGCTATAAAGTACTGAAATAGAAGTTAGCAGATGCTCCTTTGTTTGGGAAAGGTCCATTTAACAAGGAAGGACCAAATTTAGTTCTGAATTCTAACAGCTCTGTAATATCAGGTTTATTTCACAGCATTTAATTATTATAGGAAATCAATTCATAGAATTAGCAGTTAAACATATTTCAACAACGAAAAATATGTTCGACAATGAAAAACAAACAATATTTTTCTATTCCCATCTTCTATTTATTGTAAAACCTTGAAGTCCAGAAACTTGGATTGCAATCATGCAACTCTGATGCTTTTAAAAATCTTACAGCAGATTAATAATTATAATTATTACTGCCCATCTTCACTTTGCTAAAGCAGAAAGGCCAGCAATGGCATACTATTCACCAAACTCTAAGGTCTTCTGAGCCCAAGTGAACCTCAAAAGCACATACAGTCTGTGAAAAATACAGGATTACTTAACAATTTCCATCTACAAAAGGCAATTTTAGGACATTCAAGGTGAGGCTTGACAGGGCTGTGGGCAACCTGATCTAGATGGGGACGTCCCTGCCCACTGCAGTGGGGTTGGACTAGATGACCTCCAGAGGTCCCTTCCAAACCAAATGATTCTGTGATTCTGTGTCATGTGAGTTTACATTCAAAAAGTGACAGATCTTCAAAAGGATCTTGAATTTTTGCAGTTAGTCAGTGTGAACAAGATTTACTGAACTATTCCTCAGAAAACTTTTCCTATTTCTTCCTCTCAACTGAGCAAGGGCTGTGAAAATATACTACATCTTCATAAATACTTTATTACTTACATTCTTGGTTTCAGTCCTCTTCCTGGGTTTCTTTAATTTCAAGGTTTACCTCAAACTATGGTTCATATGAGTTGATAATAAAATAATATATTTGGATTGCTAAAAGATTGAATGTTCTTATATAAAGAAAATTATGAAATCTAAGATGAGTCACCATTATTTTTGATCCATCATTTAAATTTAAAATGAATAGTGGGATTGACATTTTGCCTCTTTTATGAGGTTGTCTGGTATGTTTTCTAAGTGACTACAGATAGCGCCCACAGCCAAGGTAACGCCTATCTGTCTAGCCTGGATTTTCAGCTCTCCTTGTTACAAGCCTGAGAATATTAGGAATTACTTATGTGAGGCTGCAATGAAGAGGTCAGATGAATTCTTTCTACAGTGTGAAAAATCCTCATAATCTCATATGAATCAATCATTGGTCATTAAATCTTGAACTTTTTATTACTCTATGTTATTAGCAGATGATATGAAATTGTGAAATACTATTATTTCCTGAAGAACAATATAGCCTTCTACATTATTAAGAAGAAAAGATTATATTTGTCTTCTGGCTCAGAATGTTGATGTTCATTCAGCTTCTTATGGAATAAGCTACAAGGCCAACCAGGTTGAATAGGACCAAAATACAGTATTTTTTAATTATAACAGAAATTGCCAAAAAAAATAGGCATTATTTTTCATTTTTTAGTTCAGAAAAATATTTGTCAGTCTGAAATAGATTTTTCTTGCACATTCCAGAATGAATACCGGCGATTCCAGTACTCGTTAATGTTCACTAACAAGATCTAAGGATTTTAGTTCAAGCTACTCAGAGTATACAAAATAAGATAAAAGTGGCCACCTCTAACTTTGTTAACATTGTTTACATGTATGTGAACAAGTGTAAACATTTATGAATGCACACTAAGCCTTATTAAACAGCAACATGTAAAACTGAGATACAATTTCCAGTACACTTTTCTAACCAGTGCATTGACTTCAAGCAGTGGAAGCTGTAGTTTCAGAGTCTATCCTTTGTCAACTTCGTGCCCTTGAAATGTAAAGGAATGTTTTCATAAGGGAATTGTCATAGGATGACTAAAGCTGAAGAGAAAGGGGCATCAGGGATCCTCTTGACATTTGTACGTCATTTCCCCTTTTGAAGACATTAGGCTTGTCTGTCTCTAAACAGACAAGGGACAGAGATGTTTCCTTTTTAAGAAAACAAAGTTGGAACTGTGCCCCCCCCCCTCCTTTGCCCACAAAAGAATTTACCGAGAGAAACTGATAAGAAAACGAAGTTGGAACTGTGCCCCGAAGGGCCAAAGGCTGTGACCCGGAACATCATACAGGGGGACAAGTCAACAAACAGCCAATTGTCACGTGAAAAATAACGTATCCTTGTTTATATAAGGAAGTGACGAGAAAGATGCCTTCTTCTGGGTTTAGCCTTCCTTTCCTTGCGCTTCAGATTATCTCCTCCCTCTGATTGCTGGGCCATAAATCGATAAGTATATTGCTTTAATCTTTTGTCCAGCTGGGTTAACTCCTATTTCCCCTCCCCGGGGTGGGAGTGAGGAACTTGCTTCTGGTAAAGAGCGGGAGATTCTGATAAGGAGTGGTGGTTGATAGGCCTAAGGCCTGTGTCTGATTGCCGGACCTGTGTGACTCAGCAATTATAGGGGGGCCTGAAGCCATTTCCAATTAACAAACTTTTCCTTTCCTATCATTTCTCTTTTCATATTGTGGTAGCATTTAAATATAGATAAAGCTATTCTTATAATTCACTATCTGTGGGCCCAGTGTTTTATTTTATTTTGCTGTCCCCATTTGGGGAGAGGGGGCATCTGGGAGGTCCTCTCAAAGAGATTGTTCCTTTGATCCTAACAAATTCTTAGTTCTTCTGGTCAAACCGAGACAGAATCCTCCAGAAAACCTTGGTTTCCCTGTGGTCAATTACATGGAAAAGCTATTTGTAAAAGGAAAGTACTGAACTGTCTTATTATTTCACAAATATCTATTTCAAGTAAAGCCACCAAGCCCTAAACAGAACTTTAAATGTATACTATAGCCATGACTAGTGATTGGTTGAACGTTTGCTTAAAAGAATGCCACTGTATAGACATAAACCAAATAGTCTGACAAACAGTTTAAGTGAGAGCTAAATCTGATTATTTGTTTGGATTTGATTCATATTCTTGCAGTCATTATGGCACCCATTGTAAGCTACCAGTTATCATAGATTTGCTCCACATTCAATCCATATCACTTAAGAGCAATCCAGGTTTGCCGAAATGCTTTCATATTGCAATAAACAGAAGAGAAACTTAGACATTTTCTCTTACAAACCTTCTCTACTTAAGGTTACACCACCCTCACAATTTTAAATTTGAAAGCATAAATAAATTGTAAAGACAATTTGAAGCCATCCTGTGATGCAATTTTTTATATAGGCAATTTAATACAATGCACATACATATGAAGTGCCACATGGTGTCAAACAATAATGTATGTAGAACAGTGACTTCTCTCTAACAATGGCTAGGAAAGACAAAATCCTAGTACTTCTAGTCAAATTCATTAGATATTATAATAAATTAAAGAGCAAATATTTAGTAAACGAAAATGAACTTCTAGATCTCAGCATTAAATAGCTTTATAACCACCTGTATTTTTTCCCTTATATTTTCCCTTATTTTCTGTTAAATTCCCTATTTTTGTTAGTTTTGTAGACATCTTATTAACCTCTCCATGTCCATGACAAATCCTCATACTGTGTTTCAGATGTTACTACGTATTTACTTAATCATTTTCTAATCATCTAACTTTCAGATTAACTGAATGTGGAGAGTTTTTTGCTACTAAAAAATTATGATAAGGAGAGCTCTATGGGTTTATTCTATATTTCTCATTACAGATTTTTATAACACTCCTCATTCATCTGTTTTTAAACATTAACCTTTTCTATTTCTCTCTATGGAAAAGACTTTGCATATCATGGATCATTTGCTGTCTTTTGGCCTTTTTTATTTTCTGCATAAGTAAAAATCTGAAAATGATTGGTCACTTTTCACTACCTGCTTCCTCAAGGACTCTACTTGTACCCTATGAAAAGCTTATACAGCACTTGGAGTCCAGGCACAGTCTGAAAATCACTTGGGGTCTTCTGTGGCCCCTGGTGCGATAACTGTGCCGATAGCAGAGGGAGCATTAAACTCATTGCCCATGGTAAAGTGTGGGGAGTGATACCCATGTTCCTATAATCCTTGTATGGGTAGGATGTGCTTTTTAGCCTTCTGGCAGTCATCCTAGGAGAAGGACAACTCTAATTCCAAACCTGGGCAGATGGAGCTCGTTTAGTCCTGGAAGGCCTTCCATCTAAGAGAAGGACACTCTAATAAAACCTACGTCCTAAGGACTTGGCTGCCAGCGTCCAAGCTTGCTAGGCCCTGACAGATGAACCTTAGGACTAAAGGGTGGGTCCAGCTCTGTGCATGCTGTGTCTCACCTAAAAAAAAATCCATAGCGCAGGCTCGAGGGTGCTATCCACTATCCTCTTTTTCTCAGCGCATTTGTAAAAGGCGCTGATGAAGAGCATGGGTGGAGGCCTCCCTGGATCTTTGTTTGTGAAGCCTAGCCATACAATACTTGGAGTCACCGGACATATGTATGCACTTGTGCATTAGCAAGTTAATGGTACATTTGATTTGTATAGGACTGTGATGAGGAAGGACAAAGAACTGAAGCTACAGTGAGGTCTATGAAATCATGAATGTGTTAGACAAGGTGCAAGTCTATCTGATTTGCTCAAAGCTCCAAGACCCTTCATTCAGTCTAAAGTTAAATTCTATTTAGTCTTAATCCATCACAGCTATGTTAACTCACATAAACAGATCATTACCGCACTTTTAGGGAAATCAAGTTACGAAATGAACAATTAGAAGAAGAATTGCCATAAGAAGCAATTAGGGAGGAAAAAATAAATGTGTTTAGTTCATGTCTGTGATTAAGACTAGTTTATTTCTACATAGTTGGTATTTGGATACATGTAAATGAATATACGATAAATGCAGATGGCAAAAAAAAGAGACTTTTTTTTCTCAGTCACAGATACTATCTTCAAGACAAAAACAAAAAGATGATGGTGTTCAGACAATTTTTTTCAATAAATTTCAATTAAATTATAGAATCATAAAAAGGACCTTCAAGATCATAAAGTCCAGCCAATAGCCCAACACTACTGCTATCCCTAAACCATTCCCCGAAGTGCCACATCTACCTGTTTCTTGAAAACCTCCAGGGATGGTGACTTCACCACCTCCCTGGGTGGCCTGTTCCAACACCGCCCCACTCTTCCGGTGAAGAAATTTTTCCTAATATCTAATCTAAATCTGTCCTGGTACAACCTGAACCCATTCCCTCTGGTCCCATTGCTAGTCACAAGGGAGAAGACTCCAACACCTGCACCTCTACAACCTCCTTTCAGATAGCTGAAGAGAGCAATAAGGTCTCCCTTCAGCCTCCTCTTCTCCAGGCTAAACAGAATCACAGAATCACGGAATCATTTGGGTTGGAAGGGACCTCTGGAGCTCATCTAGTCCAACCCCCCTGCAGTGGGCAGGGACATCCCTGTCTAGATCAGGTTGCCCAGAGCCCTGTCAAGCCTCATCTTGAATGCCTCCAGGGATGGGGCCTCAACCACCTCCCTGGGCAACCTGTTCCAGTGTTTCACCACCCTTGTGGTAAGGAACTTTTTCCTAGTATCAAGTCTAAATTGACTCATCTCCAATTTAAAACCATTGCCCCTTGTCCTTTCACTACAGGCCTTTGTAAATGGTTTGTCTCCAGCCTTCTTGTAAGTTCCGTTTAGGTACTGGAAAGTCCTAGCACCCTGAGCCTCTCCTCATAAGACCTGTTCTCTAGACTCTTGATCAGCCTAGCTGCGTTTCTCTGCACCCTCTCCAGCACCTCAATGTTCTTCCTATACTGTAGCGCCCAAAACTGCACACAGTATTCAAGGTGTGGCCTCACCAGCACCAAGTACAGGGGCAAGATCACCTCCCTGTTCCTGCTGGCCACACTATTCCTGATACAATTCAGGATGCTGTTGGCCTGCTTGGCCATCTGGGCACACTACTGGCTCATGTTCAGCCAGTTATCAGTCACACCCCCAGGTCCTTCTCTGCTGGGCAGCTCTCCAGCCACTCCTCTCCAAGCCTGTAGCACTGCTGGGGGTTGTCGTGACCAAAATGCTGCAGTGTAAAACTATGGTTTTGCAAATTGCTAGAGTAATAAGCTTATACAGAGAAAAATATGTCATTCTTAGTGTATTCTAACCAATTCTTACTCATATGTTCCTGATATTTTCCACTGTCTGAGACTTGCACACAGAAAAGGGCAAAAAGTTGTCCTAAGTTTAACTATCCTCAGGAGGATTAGAACTTGGCAAGTGTCACAGTGGGAAGAAAACACAACAGCAAGACACCTCGCATATCTTTCTTCTGGACTTGAGCCCTTTCCTGTGATAAATAACATTTCTTTAAGTAACCAGATATCTGGGAACACTAACAGTGATATTGGTCAGGCTACCTAAGCAGAGGAAGACCATCTGATGTAGTAAGCGAGAGAGCTGACGATAGAAAATTCCAAGCTAGAAAGCTCTTTGTTGGCCTGATCTATAAGGTAATCACTGACAATGCTTCAATAGGTATATCCTTTCAAAGAAAGCAGCAAACCCCCAAGAAATGATCAGCAGTAAATATTTTGCAGGAGTTTAAGGGTTAGAAGCAGCAACTTTTTAGTAAGTCTTCTGCAAAAACAAACAGAATTTGTGTAAATCATTCACCAGGAGTTAAAGCAAACAGAGCAGAATTGGAGAGAAGTCTATATTCTTATGGTCTCAGTATTCATTGGCTGTTTCTTGAAAGGGACTTCCATTAATGCTTACTACTTTTATGCAAGGGATAAAGTATTCTCCTATGTGGCCTAACTGGACCTAGTAAATAGTTTGTGTTTGTTTTTCAAAATGTTAGTGCAAGTGATATCCAGTATAAGTTTCTTCCCAGTTCTGCAAATCAATTAAATATACACAGTCTATATTTGGCTCCAAACACAAGCAGGGAAGTTATATAACTAGAGGTGCGATTCAACTGATATATTAACTGCACATTTGTCTAAAATGGACGCATAGCAAGTCAGACATTGCTTCCAGAAATGAAACTCAGGTGTCTAACATTTAAAAGATAAATAACACTAGCTTGAATTCTTACATGAACTGCTTCCCCTCATTAATGGAGGCAAAGAGTTACTGAAAAGTTCATTATCCATATGTATATGGACTTAATTTCAGGAAAAGCTAACTTTTCAGTGTGACTAGTTTTGACATCACCACCCCCTTACTCTTCACACACAAATCTAAAGACAAACACAGCCACAGCTTTTTCAGAGACTGAACTTTAGCTGACTCTTTTTTTTATTCCTGTCATCACCCTCCAACCACTTTGATGTTATTAGAGATTACATTGAGGTATGATTAGAAGGGATGTTGGAATTGTGCCCACCACTCCTCCCAGGATTTTTTTAGAAAGATAAGAATAGATGATATTCTTTGACTAAAGATGAAAGACTAAAAATATGAAGCTCGGAAACGTTAAGGGGTCACCACACTCTCTGTAACAAGTAGAGTCCTTGCAATTTTCTTCAGTGGAATACCTAACTGGAGAATCTCCTCAAAGGAAACAGAATAGTTTAAAAATTACACATATACTATCAAGAGTCTAGATCTGTTTTGCAAAGAATCTTGATAGTGAATGGTTTTGCCGACTTCTTTAACTGGGGCTAAATAAATAAATAAATAAATAAATTGATTCACTAATAAAGCATTGTGTTATTCTAAGGGTGAAATACCTTGAAAAGATAAAAAGATATTTTGGGAAAAATTTCTAGTAGAAAAACAGACCTTTCCTCATAAAGACTAATAGAATGCCTATATTTATAAAGGAAAGAGACAGGTTGCATTTTTCTCAATCTCCACTGTTTCATATGGTGAAGGAAGTCTGGTTTGGGATGGATTTTAACAGTCTTCAGCTGAACAGCCATCCTATGTGTTCCAGGAAACTCAGTATATATTTATTTATACAAGCACATTGACTTTCTCTTCCTTCTCCGTCAAAGACTACCTGCATTATCACTGTCACACAAACAAAAATTTATTTCACTCACTTTTTCGAGGCTATGCAAGACCTAGCACTTTTCCAGCTCCTCTCCTTCATGCCACTGGAACAGGGAAACTTAATTAAAATTGGGGATGGGATTATGTTCAGAACAGATTATTTGAAATAGAGAAAGCAAAATCCCTTTATGGAGTCTCTTAAGGAACCAGAGAGACAAAATAAGTAAAGCCTCCAATTCAAGCACAACTACATTTAAACAAAAGGTAAGTATACTGTGAAGGTTTAAGCATCCAGCGAAGCAGAAGGCCCTGAAAGCAGAAACAATAAGGTAACCCAGGAACAAGTACCTTTACTAATGTGTCAGGAAAAAAGATGGGAAGAGGTTTTTGTGGCTCAGGTTGGTTGTAAAGTTTACAGAGCTTTGCGCAACTTCTACACATTGTCTTCCTCTTGTCTATTACTTATCTATTACTGTCTGACTTAGAGAAGTTTAAGTTCTTACTGTATTTCAACTGCACCACAATGGAATAGAATCATAACATTTTTCAGCCATTACTGGGATGCCATTCACATCAAAAGGAGGCAGTAATCAAAAGTTGCAATGCCATCTTCTTTTATCCTGAATCCTGCTACTGTTTAAGACAGTTGAGGAATGTATTTAACTTAGCCTTTGCTTGTGTGGAGCTTGCATTGTCATCTCTGTTCATAAATACTGTAAAATTTTGTGCTGTATAAAGATTATATGAAAATAGTAATTTTCACATTAGAATCTTAGCTTTGCTTTTGCTATCAAATATCCTCTCACAAAACAGTCAATAAACACAGCATTTGAAATACACTATCCTGCAGTGTGATGATAAGCATTCTTCCTGAGGAATAAATAACCCACACTGGATGCCAGACCTTCCAGTACAACACAGGAGCTGGAAAAGAACCATATAATCTGCAGGTACCACAGCTCTTCACAAAAGTCTTCACAGAAAGCTGCTGCTCCCTTAATCTGTGCCCACATCTCGTTGCTCACATTCTGCAGTCAACAGAAAAAACTCCAACATCTGAATGTACTTCCTTTAGGTAATACCTTGTGACCAAGCATTGCAACCAGCAATAAAATTTCTGAACTAACCATTAGCTCACAAACTATAGAGTGCACCACTAAGGAAATTATTTTTATATATATAATGAAAGTGCTAAAAGTGAACTTTCCTCAGTCTATCAGAAAATTATGCTTTATCCAATTACTGCATGAGAAAACTAATTCTATCTAAGACCTGTTGAGTGAGCAGTGTTAATCCTCCATTTTGATCATTTGCCAGTGTACATCTTCTCTCAGATTAACATTTATTAATACTATGGGGCCTGTGTTGGAAACAAAATAAGAAAACAGTATCTAAATGTAATCATCTATTTTTTAATTGGCTTCAATTTTTCCAGATCACCAACAATGGTAGGACAATAATAGAAAATATCTCTTCTTCATGTTTTATGAATGCTGTGGATAAGTACAGAGATGAACATATTGCTGCATATGGTGCAGTAACATCATGCAGCAATTATTTCCATGATACACACAGTTTTTCCTGTTTGATGCCTCAGCTTAAGTCTCAGACATGATTCCATAAGAATCTTCTCAGATAAGAATTTCAAAGCAGTCTGGAGAGAGTAGGTTTTGAGCAGAGAATTTAGAGTCTCAGCTTTCTGAACTTTATATGCAGCTCAACTCGTTATTTTCTGCATGACTTTGGTCAAGATCACAGGTATGCATTAGGTTACTCACCACGGCTTCAAAGGACCATGGAAATTAGAGAAACAAAGACTAATTAAAGACTAATGTGCTTTTCTTTCTACCAAGCCAGTGGTGTCCTAAATATGGCTCACAAATAACAGTTTGCACACAAGAACCTTCACCACATCACATACCGCAAGCAATTAGAGAGGTAAAGCTGAGGACGCTAGATATGCTTTGAGCAGCAGACTGGACTAGATGACCTCCGGAAGTCTCTTCCAACCCACAGGATACTATAAAAAATGTCACATTTCAATAGAGTGATACTTGTTTAGTACTGTTACTTATAGTCCAGAAGTAATCATAACTATAATTAAAGAATCTGATACAAATACTGAGATCTTCACATTTAGTAAGATTCTGATTATTAACAGTTTTCTTCCTAATTTGAGCAACATTTTCTTAACATATGACTTTCACAAGTGGTGAGATTTAGTCTATATTCCTTGAGAAAAAAATACTATCAAATATCTAATATATATGTAGTGATTCTCAAACTCACAAATACTTTCTCTGAGTGTAACACAACTTACAGACACTGTAAAGCAAAATACTTGAAAATATCCAAGTTTGTGCATTTCATTGTTGCAGTGAGAAATGTCAAAACAAAAGAAAGAAAGCTTTACACCAGCTTCTTCATGCATCTTAGCAGGGTCATTTGAATATGAAGTTGGGTGCTTTCAGTTGTAAATTGAATAATCTAATATTTATTCCAGAAGAAGATAGGAAACTATGGGAAATTAGAGTCACAGAATCACAGAATACACCAAGTTGGAAGGGACCCACAAGGATCATCCAGTGCAACTCCTATTTAGGCACAGGACAGCCCGAAGTCACACCATGTGACTAAGAGCAGTGTCCAAGTGCTTCTTAATCTCCTTGAAAGTTGGTGCCATGACTGCTGCTCTGGGCAGCCTGTTCCAGTGCTCCACCACTCTCTGGGTAAAGAATCTCTTCCTAACATCCAAGCTGAACTTACCTCAGCACAGCTTCATGCCATTCCCCCAGGTCCTGTTACTCATCACCAGAGAGAAGAGGTCAGCACCTGCCCCTCCCTCTCTGGTGAGGAAGTTATAAACTGTAATGCGGTCTCCCCTCAGTCTCCTCTTCTCCATGCTGAACAGAACAAGTTATTTCAGCCTTTCCTCGTAAGACTTCCCCTCCAAGCCCTTCACCATGTTAGTGGCCCTCCTCTGGACACCCTCCAACAACTTCATGTCCCTCTTGTATTGTGGTACACAAAACTGCACACAATACTGCAGGTGAGGCTGCATCAGTGCCGAGTAAAGTGGAACTATCACTCCTCTCACTTGGCTAGTGATGGAGTGCTTGATGCATCCCAGGATCCGGTTGGCCCTTTTGGCTGCTAGGGCACACTGCTGACTCATATTTAACTTACCATTTATTAATACTCCAGATCCCTCTCCACAGTGCGGCTTTCTAGTATCTCATTCCCCAGTCGGCAGGTGGTTTTTCAGTTGCCCCTACGCAAGTGCAGAACCCAGCACTTGCCCTTGTTAAACTTCATATGATTAGTGACAGCCCAGTCCTCCAATCTGTCTAGATCTCTCTGCAGTGCCCCACTGCCTTCACTGGAGTCAATGGCACTCCCCAACTTAGTGTCATCTGCAAGTCCTTCAAGTCCTGCATCCAAGTCATTTATAAAGATATCAAACAGTATTGTCCCTAAGATGGATCCTTGGGGGACCCCACTCATCACCTGTCACCAGCCTGAAGTAACTCCATTTACCACAACACTCTGAGCTCTATCCCTCAGCCAGTTGTATACCCACCTCAAGATTTTCTTATCGAGCTGTACACTCAATATTTTATCCATTAGAATGCTGTGGGAAACAGTATCAAAAGCCTTACTGAAGTCTAGACTGGTCTCCCTTGGTTGACTAGATGGGTAATCTTATCATAAAAGGAAATCACGTTTGTTAAGCATGACTTCCATTTTGTAAAGTGTGTTCTGCTCTTAAATGAGTGACAGGGAATATCCCAGTATTATGAACACTTCACCAAAAACAAGTATACTGAAAACCAACTGCTCCTGAAATGACTGATCATTTGTCTGGACTTTCAGGTGAGCAGATACTGGAACACATGCTAGTGTAATAGGTTTTGACTAAATCATCTGCAGTGAAAACTAGGATTACAGTAAGAAATATGTACATTGAATTACTTATCACTTTCCAGACACTGTCCTGAGTTCCTTATATATTATGGTAAAATTCATAAGGCCATCTATTACTTCCCCCAGGCTTGATTCTGCACATATGAAGACAATGGGTATCTTGCTCTTGACTTGATTTACCTAAGGTATGAAAGAAACTCTAGGTTCATCACAAATCAAAGGCTTGGCTAACATTGTAATGTTATTCTTGCTGTAACTCTTGACCTTGCTAACTACAGCTACAGTCACAAGCCCAAAAATTGTTCTTAATAACAGCAGTGAAAACCCAGTTTTCCCTGAGGCCAGGGAACAGGAGTAGATCCACATCTGTGAAATTTCCCAGTGGAGGCTCTAACAAGATCCATAGATCACCCAAAACCAGACTGTCCCTTCCATCATAGGGCATCTGAGAAGAGACTGAATCATCACAATAGCTCTGGCAAGCACTGACTTCGTTTGCAGCAGGAGTTTTTCTTGGACAACACTGCTCTAATAATTCTCAGAATTATTTTTTTCTCAGCAAGACAATGTCAATTGGAATCATGATATATTTTGGGGAGATTCTCTAGAGAAGAGCAAGAAAAATATGCCTTCACATTCTCTATGTCTTTGGCCTATTATTGCTCTGCCTCTTCTGACAGAGTGGTATCTGCACACAGAAAAGTCTTAAAATCTAATGCACTGAATCCAGTCAAGCATAGGTAAAGGTTTCTCTTGTCTTAAAACTCAGGAGGAACTCTGCCTCATAATTTTATTCTGAATTTTCATAGAAAAATTGGTGGTGTGTTTCTTCAGGGAAGGTAGCAAATGCCCAGGTCTAGCCTACTGATCAGGAAATTCTGTTGGATGCAGGTGAGAATACCTTCCAGAAAAGCTGAGAATTAAATTCAGAATGTGCTCCAGCTACCACTTTCTATTCATGAAAGAAAGAATAAGACTAACTTGCACTTTGAGGAAAAAAAGGACATCAGGGGTTATCTCCAGGAGGTAATTCAGTGCTGCAGACAAGGTGTAAGTGTATGTATTCCTGTAGATAGGAAAGAACAGTCTGAAGAATGGGTTTTCAGATTGTTCTTCCCCCCAGTTTAGCTATCGGCCTAGGTTCATTCTTAGCAGTTGACCTTTACAAGTCTTTCCCTTCAAACCCACTGTTAAGGGAGTGTAATAATAAAAACTGGGAAGTGCCTAAAATCTAAGTGTTACGGTGTCAGATTTTACTGAATCTGATCTTTATGTTCTTTTTTGTCTTATTACCAAATAAAAACATCAAAGACAAATCATCAAGACATTGCCAGCATTGAAATAAAGCTGTATTAATTATTAGTTAGGTCATCTAGTGCAGACTCAGATATACTTTTCTTCCTAAGGTCAGTCTTGATTTCTTTAAATAACAGAAATACACAAGAGGAGCAAAATATTTGGGACAAAAAATGTTTGGAAAATATTTTTGTAAAACCTAGTTTATCTTACAGGTGTAAATTTTGTATTAAAAATATGTAAGACAGAAGCCGAGCAGCTGAAAAGATTTGACAGTGGAATTTCTGTGGCTGCTCCACCCTGTCCTACATAAATGTTCAAATGAACAGTAGCAGGAAGGCATGTGTGCTCTTAGTACAATTTCTTCTTGTTTACAATTTCAGTGGCCTAAAATGACTCATCCTTCTGTACAGAATGAGAACTGTGCTCACAAAAGATGTTTTGGTACTATCTGAAAAGTTTCAGTAAATTAGAATGTCAAAATAATATATGCAATTTCTTTGAATATAAATTTGAAAATCATGGTGTCTAGAATAATGAGAAAAGATATACAAGTTCTTGGAATTCTGTTTCATGCTGATAAGCTAGGAAACAACATCTGTTTTACTTCATAACTGCTCAAAGGGCAGGTGTTACAAAACTAAATTGAGACCATTGCAATACTTGGCTCTCAGGAATTTCTAAAACAGAAAGTTTTCCAGAGTTATAAAAATTATATGTAGCATTTTGGAAAATGTTAAGAACTGTTTTCATCACAACTTCCTCCTTACACACACAATAAATATAGAGAGTTTTTATGAAAATATCTTATATTAAAACATAAAGTGTAAAGCTATAGTTTTCATAAGTTCCTGTGCTAACCATATGTGTGGCAGTTTCAGTGATAATTTCAGAGGTAGTAGAATAAGACAAGCAATTTTTGCTTGAAAATTACTCCAAAAATTAATCGGAAAGTGTAATTATGCTCAGGTTGTGTTTTGACAGCTATTATAATATCTGTATAAAGAATGCATATTTTCTCAGTTTAATTTCTTTTCTCTTAAATCTTAAATGGCTAGGCTTTGTGAATGAAGATCCTGGGAGGCCTCTATCCACATTTTTTTCAAGTGTGGTGATGGCTGCAAAGGCCAATACGAGATAGACAAGACCGGTTGCAAAAGGCACAACAGAAGGACTCCTTAGGAGGTATATTCTGCAAGACACGATTCTTTCTACGCTGTCTTTTCTCCTCATGAGTGATCCTGCATGCTTTCTCAAAAACATCAGCTGCATTAAAAATAGTATGTCTCCAGACCTCCCGATTGGAGGCCAGAGTAGAGCAATTAAGTTTATCAATATGGCCAAGACTGAGATGTTTTTTCAGGGAGTCCTTGTATCTCCTCTTTGGGGCTCCTCTCTTGTGACAGCCAGTGGCAAGTTCACTATAAAGCATAATTTTAGGAAGGCAATCGTTCTTCATCCTGGAGACGTGACCTGCCCAA
>VWZO01018422.1:523-18224 GCA_013396975.1 Bucco capensis | reverse complement strand
GGAATGGGCTGCCCAGGGAGGTGGTGGAGTCACCGTCCCTGGAGGTGTTTAATAGAAGATTGGATGTGGCACTGAGTGGCATGGTTTAGATGTTGTGGTGTATTGGGTCCATAGGCTGGACTTGATGATCCTGGGGCTCTTTTCCAGCCTTGGTGATTCTGTGAATGCTCCCTCTGCTGTCAGCACAGTTATCGCACCAGGGGCCACTGAAGACCCCAAGTGATTTTCAGACTGTGCCAGCTTCAGATGTAACAAAGGCCTTAAAAACATATTTACTAGGGCCTTTGTAACCTATCTTTCACAGATCTATGTGGTCTTTCCAGGATCAGAGCCTTCTGAACCTCTGGTTAAAGAAATGATCTTCTGAACACCTTTAATATTGAAGTCTTCAGATTTGGGCTCCGGGCAACCTGATCTAGATGGGAATGTCCCTGCCCACTGCCTGGGGGTTGGACTAGATGACCTCAGAGGTGCCTTCCAACCCAAATGATTCTATGAGTTTATGATTCTATGATAATTAATGTGGTGAAAGCTACATTGTTGTGTTTGGCTTAAGCATGTAGTGTCCAAGTCAATCCAGTGGGGAGCTTTGCTCACGAGTGGAAGCTTACACCACAAGTATTTTTAAAGATACTGAGAAAACGTATTCCTTCTGTCAAACAGAACTAGCTGCATTTGTTCTTCCAGCTCGTTGGAAAAAGCTATATAGAAAGAACGCATTTACTCTGAAGTTGTCAGGAGACTGAGGAAATACCTTGGAAGAAACAAGATTACCAAGCTGTGAGGTTTGATCTCTGAGTTGGGTAGTAAACCACTATAATTATAGGATACAGATTATAGGGCCTCAGTGATATGCAAAGAACCTTTGTTAACATTCAGAAGAACATTGAAAACATTTCTTTCAAATATTCCTGCAGTAGCTATACCAATGTACTGCCTCTCAATGCTCTGATTTGCTCAAACCCTTTTAAACTGTCGAAATTACAGCACATAGAACAAGAACCTTTTGTCACAGGTTCCCAAGGGAGCACTACACTTGTTCAAATCTGGGCTCATTGATTTCCTAACAGTATTTGTCAAACAATTAGTTCCTTTGAATATCAGCTACAAAGTTACACAGCTACAGCTTATCAGAATTCAAGACATCATTTGTTTCTATAGAAGTTCCTTTAAAATAAAATAGTCTGGTCACAAAATAGAATAGTGTGTCCTTTTGTACAAAGAAAATCTTAACATAAAAACACAGGAAAATAATTCCACAGACCTCACAGCTTTATAAAGTTAGAAGAAATAATACCCCCTAAAAAGTTATTCAGAAATGTTTTGCAGAATTTTTAATTTAAAAGCTTTATTATTACTTTGTTAGAATAAATTCTTCAATGGAAAGTGTTATTTTAAACAGTTTTCAATCACCTCTGATACAGATCAGAAATTTCTGAAATTACACAATGAGGAGCCAAAAAATTATTTGACATCAAAATTGAACTCAGAAGAAAAGGGAGGAAAGTTGGGATGCTTGTTTTCTCTTTTTTCCTGGCGTAGTAAAAGTACTCAGTATTTTGAAATCCTTCTCAGTGTATGAAAACAGATTTCCCACTGGCTGTATTAAATAAGTAACACCTAAACCAGTGTGATGCCAAAATCTGGGTCATTCTGTAATTACTGACCCAGTACTGCTCTCTTGGAAACACACAATTTCCCCAGGGTCATCACCACTTGTGCTGGTAGACTGGAGCTGAAGGGATGCTCCCTCTAGGCTGCTCTCAGGAGAGCTGGAGAACTGCATCCAGATCTGGGTCCCTAAGTAAAAGAAAGACATGCACCTGTTAGAGCAGGTCCAGAGGAGTGCCAGGAAATTGACTGAAGGGCTGGAATGCCTCTCCTGTGAAGAAAGACTAAGAGAGTTGGGGTTGTTCAGCCTGGAGAAGAGAAGACTCTGGGGACATCTTAGTGTGGCCTTTCAATATATAAAGGGGATTTGTAAGAAACATAAAGAAGGACTTCATACCAGGTCTTGCAGTGATTGGAAAAGGGATAATGGCTTTAAACTGAAAGAGGCTGATTTAGGTTAGAGATAAGGAAGATTTTTTTTATATATGATGAGCAGTGGTGAGACATAGCAACAGGTTGCCCAGAGAAGATGTGGATGTCCCATTATTGGCAGTATTTGAGGTCAGGTTTGATGGGGCTTTGAGCTACCTGTCCTAGTGTAAGAAATCCCTTCTTATGACAGGGGGGTTGAACTAGAACATCTTTAAAGGTCCTTCCAACCCAAAACATTCTTTGATTCTATGGTTTTGTGATAATCTGACAATAGCACAATTTTGTGCTACTTCCACAACCTATGAAAAATTAAAAAATGGAGTCACAATTTGTCATTACAGAAAATAATATAGTTCAGAGAAATAGTTACACATTCCTGGAAAATTCCCCCTTTTTTCCCTAAATTTTTTTCTCTAGCTGAGGCAGTTTCACACCTTCAGAAAATCAAGTATCTCTTTATTGACAATTCTATGCTAAGACATACTGTACTTGCATCTCAGATTAATGTCTCTATATGCATCCTGAGTGAAAATACAGAGGGTTTAAATGTTGTCAAATATTTAAAAAGTCACTTTGAAATAATTGCTCTGTGTGTGTCCACTTCATCGCTAAGCTCCAACTGTTTCCTTACAGGTAAATGAACATAAGTAAATAAAGTGAAAACAGCATTTTAGAACAGATGTATAAATAATATTTATCTCTGAATCCATACGTCCTTTTAGATTGCTCATTGCTTTGATTATGGAAGAATCTACCCTTTTTTGGCATCCAAATTGAGGATTCTTCACCTACCTGACCACAAAATTAGGGATAATTGATGCTTGGAAAATGTTTTCTGATATCAACTTGCACAACATATGCACGATATTCTTGCAGTCTATTGACTTCCTGACCTGGAGATTACATTAAATAATTACTGTGAACAGTTATACTGAGTTAACCTTAATCATAGAACCATAGAATGGTTTGGGTGGAAGGGACCTCTGGAGGTCATCTGTCAAGCCTCACCTTGAATGCCTCCAGGGATGGGGCCTCAACCACCTCCCTGGGCAACCTGTTCCAGTATTCCACCACCCTTGTGGTAAGGAACTTCTTTCTAATATCCAGTCTAAATCTACTCTTCTCCAATATAAAACCATTGCTCCTTGTCCTTTCCCTCCAGGCCTTTGCAAACAGGCCCTCTCCAGCCTTCTTGGAAGTTCCTTTTAGGTACTGGAAAGTCACAAGTAGGTCCCCCCGTACAATGATTCTATGTGATTCTGTGCGAGTTGCTCCCTCAGAAACTTGGCTATTTGCTTTTTGAGCCAATGACATCTCTTGTCATCAGCACTGTGACAGTGGAATTCAGAGCTGAATTACCCTATATGTGCAAATTGTTTCTTCCTTCTGCTGCCTGATAACAATTTGATGTTCCTTTGTTTCTATTTACCATATAAGGCAAAATTTCTATGATTTCTCTGTTATTTTATACATGCTATAGTCTTACGGAGTTATACTTTTTCCCCTATTTTGCATTATTTTAACATTCTTTCTTGTAACTGATTGCTGGTTGAAATGTTCTGTTCTTCTTTTCTTCTTTCCTTCCTCCTAAGCATGTATTAAGGCTTTCTTACTTACAGTGGGTAACAAAGGAATGAAAAGTGGCCTGTGCTGATACTTGAACTATCACAAATATTGAAGAATGTTGTTATAGTCTAAAAATTCACATGATATAGAAATAATTTGGAATTAGTTAGGCCAAACTCAGCATTTTACATTTCTATTCATTTCAGGTCTATTGAGGATCTCAAAGAATTCACTTTCCTTCAATCTTACGTTAAACTTTTATCTTACTGAAGAAATTGAACTCCATGACAACATGATGAATTTAAAGCTAACAAAAGATTTTATGGCACAGGAATACATGGTAATTCTGTCATGCACCTTAGAATATTATTAATATTAAGGATTTTAATGTCTTCATTTTTATGATTTATACTCACATTAATGGATAATCCCTATTTTTCATTTTATATTGCTTACCAATTTATGTAAGAGGACAAGGTCATAAAGTACCCAACTTTCTGTTCTTTTAGAGTGTTTTAAAATTTAACCTTTTGAGATTTCAGTTTGAAAACCACTTTCCTGTACTCACACAAAGGGAAAAGAAAATCAGTTTCCATTTGGACCCAGAGTGGTTGATTTTTCTTATTCACGGGCTTAATAATTAGGCTTTTGCACTGTGAACAGCAGTTAATTGCAAGAATATTAGCAATATAACCCTCTGCCTTCCTGATATTAGTATACTATTTCTGTTCCTCTCTCCAAGAATTCTGTTTAGGCAAATACTGACAAATAATTTCACAAATACATAGGCAACAACTCACTGATGTGTGAACCTACACCTGGTTTTACCTGCCAGTCCTTGGATTTTGTCACTTGAATTTATTACGCTGAGAAATTTTGTCTGTCACTGAGTATTGGCTGATGTTGGCAGAGGAGAAATTTGTAAAGGCTGTTGAAAGTTCCACATCTATTTTAAAAGCATAGGTATTAAAGTAAATCACTCTCTAGCCATTTCCAGTTTTATGAGATGACATCTACCTTGCAATATCCTCTTTGATCTGAGTGTTGCCTCCTCCTGAAGCCTTTGTTTAGCAAGGTTGTTCAGTCAGTACCTGAAGAGTTAATACTTAAACTGAACCAGACTCCAAATTATGTGTCGCTGCTGTAAAAAAGGCAGTGGATTTGGGGCTGTATCCCTTTTAACGTTAAATGACAACAGCAACAGAAAGTATTTTGACAGCTACTGAGAAATTGTTACCAAAACCTCAGCTTCTTTCAGATTAGAAGGGCTGTAAGAAACAGAGATTGCATGGAGGTTTGGCCTGTGAAAGTCAAGAGGAAGAGTAGCACACAAGGCATGAAGAAGCTTCTCAAGCAGTGAAAGGTCATTTTAAAGGTAAGGAGAAGAGATTGACAATGGGAATCCATGATTGACAGAATGTGTGACACCAGAGAAAACTGCAAGATTGCATCATGCTGGAAGCAAAACCTGCAGACTTCCTGAGATAAAAATATAAATGCAGAGGAANCTCCATCAGATCCATGTCCTTTCTGTATTGAAATTGTTTAAACAAACAAGCAAATAAACAAAAGAAATTAAAAACATAAAAAGCTCAAAGGGTGAATGGGAAAATTGAGCAGGTACTAAGCTTGGTATATAAAAAAATGCTTAAGCCACAAAGTATGGCCAAAGGCAAACCAGAAATTAATATGCTAAATAAAAGTCTGCAGAACACCTAGAGTTGAATATGTGAGTGAGACTCCCCAGTGTGTCACACTTTGTAGCAAACACGTTCTGGAATAGAGAAGATTCCTGTGTACATTTATTTGCAACTCCATAATTTCAAGAAAGCAAGCTTTCATGGAACTCTGTTCAAAATCTAAAGGCCATAGTTTCAGCCTGATTCTGACTGCATTTTTCTATAATCAGGAGGGGAAGGTTATGATCCAGATGGAAAAAAATGTTGCCTTCACAATATTTTGAAAATTCGTATGTAAGCTTGATTTACAGCACAGGTGTGCTGCCCCAATCTCCCAGGGGACCCTGCATAAACTCTTTACCCCACATGATGGAAGACTAATCTCAGTTGCTGTATATAGAGATAAGAGCCACCAAGCTCATCTTCTATTCAGTGAGTTCTAAGGTATTCTAATAGTCATTTGCACTCTGTCTTCATAGTGATGTCTCCATTCCCCCTTAGGAGGCATCTTCCACAGAAACTGAGAAAGAAGGAACAGACTGAGAAGTCTCCCATCTGATTATGATTCCATCCAAGTAGGATGTCAATCCTTGTTTCAAGGAGGTAGTATGAAATGCCATCAGCAGAAATCCAAGACCCATTTCCAAACAGGTATTCAATGACACAACATTTCTTTAGGATGGGTGTGAAGAAGTGTGAGTATTCTCCTGTCAGGAAGGGCACTGGGTTTCTCCACCAGTGAATGGAATGAACATTGCTGCAGAGTGAGAGGACTGTCTCCTTCTGTAGTTGGAAATGTAGTCTTGAAGGATTATTTCCCCCAACCACTGCTCTTGTAAGAG
This sequence comes from Bucco capensis, assembly GCA_013396975.1. Taxonomy (NCBI): domain Eukaryota; kingdom Metazoa; phylum Chordata; class Aves; order Piciformes; family Bucconidae; genus Bucco; species Bucco capensis. The sequence goes on along the minus strand of VWZO01018422.1, from coordinate 12,094 downwards.
CAGGCACATGGAGACAGACCATCAGGTTCTGCACATATGTCACAGCAGATGTAGAACCTTCCCTTAGGAGAGTGGGCAAATGACAGTCATGAACTTTCAGAGCTGGAGATGGTGCATTTGTCTTTAGTATCCTTCAGTGGATTTCTCTTATGTGACCTGGCCCAGTGATTCCTAAATTCACTATGGAGTATCCACTTCCAGTGATGCCCCCAGATGCTATTGCAGTATAAGCAGCAGGAAAGACAGTACCACTGCAGTGAGAGAACACTGCAATGAGCACATGATGCTCTGTTCTGAGAGAACTGGGTGTTGTACCCTCACTAAATTATTTTACTGTTGTGCTGAAGTGGTTCAAAGCATTGGATGTGCAGTTCTGTGCCATCTGACCATTTTATCTTTGTAACTATAAACTAGTGCAGGGATAAAGTAATTTATGAACTGCAAAACCATTCTTTAAACATTACAAGCCTTTTGAGAGTCAGCAACATAAGTGTTATTTTTTGGTGCAATATATCAAGCAAATGTTTCTATAACTGGGAAGCCAGGCATTTTAGTAATATACATGAGAACAGCACACATTAAAAAATCAAATGCACTTACACATAATAAAACTATATCCAGGATCTTCAATAAGAGGAGCACTAATTAAAACTTTGCAATTTTCCCAAATTGCAGTCTATCAAGTTCTGTAGTTTTATGCCTATTAATATCCTGGGGCTATAAACCTTTTGTATATTGTTTGTAGTTTGTGAACTTAAATGTATTATTTTTTCCATTGACAGACTTCTCTCAATTTCTCTGTATTGTAACAAATACATAGATCTTCCTGTTAATGTTCCATCTGTTAGCTGTATTAATGCGTAATATTATAACCAGATCAATTTGTTTCAAATACTTCACATTTTTTTTTCTTTTTACTGTATGGTCAAATCACTTTGAAAATTGTTTTCCCATCATTCAACATCAATGTTCAAATCTACCTTTTTATTTAACTTCAGCTGTTGATAGCAAGTGAAATTAAGAGCTTAAAGTATGAATTTGTGACTTGAAAACCACAAATAACCACACAGGCTGCTTTCAGCCTTCCAGAGACTCCACCAAGCAAAAATACTGTATTGCATCATTTACTTACACGACATGAAAGCTGGTTTGGCCTTAAAGCCCCTGACTCCTTCCACTGAGACCTTGAGGTAAGTGGTGGTTGTCTGCAGTTGCTGCTTGAAACACCTTTCTGAATTTGGCAGAACTTATTGCTTCTCTTCAGCTGCTGTGACTGATGAGGGACCTGTTATTAGAAAAGTCTGAGACACACCAAAAGAGGTATTGTTAAGAAGCTGTAAGTACTGATGAGCTTTATTTCTCTAATAAGGAAAAAAGTGAGAGGCAGTGAGTAATGAAACATGAGCTTTTGTAGATGATAGATGAAAGATCAAATATAACGATTCATATTTGGAGTCTTAGTGGCAGATACATAGGTAACAGTTACCAGCCTTCTATATAGACAGCATAGACTCTTAGATCTCTCCAAGTGATGCTTAGTTACATGGAGTAAATTCTGTTCTGTGCTTAACAGCCCTCCTGTGTAGTCTGAGCTGGCAACAGACTGTTTAGAACTTACAAGCAACACTTATGAGCAGCAATGCTCTTGCTTTTAATAGAGAAGTACTTAAGTACTTACAGGACAGGTAATTCTGTGAAGGATCATTGGTTTATTGTGGCTAAAAAAGAAGAAACACAGTTATGTTTCTTTCCCAAAATAAGAATCTTTTCAAGTTTGACTTTAGGCTGAATCAGTTAGTAAACAGAGTGGTAACAAAACTCTTTTACTGTAACAGCTCTAGGAAGAAGAGCAGCAGTACCCACCCTCAGAGAATTTAGTAAAGGAAAAACTCCTAACAGCATCTTCAAGACAATGGTGGTAATTATTGCCTGGTAATCATAGAATCATTTATGCTGGAGAAGAACTTTACCATCATCAAGTCCAAGAGTTAACCCAGTACTGCCAAGTCCATCACTAAGCCATGTCACGTCTACACATCCAGGGATGGTGAAACAACAACTTCCCTGGGCAGCCTGCTCAAAAGCAATTGGAAAACTGATAAAGGTGGATAACTGCACAGCCATATCATCTGCAAGTATTTTGACTCCGGATGACAAAACACATGGCTCACAGAATCCATCTTATTTTACCAGAGATAGTCTTGTAGGATATCACTAACATAGAAAAACTCCCAGACTTATTAATTCACTCACAGAATCCAATACTTTGCATAGATACTTGGTTCTTCTGTGGTATTTGAAATAGAGATGTAATGATATTTGATCGGAATACTTGTCAACTTATCTGGGATTTGATTTAATGACACATATGAAAGCTATATCTAAATTTTCATCTGCTAATATCCGCATCTTGTGTATGATATTAGTTTTTCACTTGAGTTAGCATGATCTCTGAGAGTTACTCTGTCTTGTTTTCTCTCATAAATACCTCTGAGATGTAAATGAAGCATTATTATCCCCAGACACAGAAGATGCTTCAGCTTGTTTCAAGTCCATGAGAGTCTGCTGAATTGGGATCTCAAGCATTCTGTTGGATCACATCCATTTTGCTTCTAACAAAGGCATTTATTCATACACATTTTTTAATATCTCAAAACAAAATTTTTTTTTAAAGTTTGTGTTTTATACAAAGTATCTAATAAACAATTTATGTAGCAGCTGTTTAGAGTTCTACAAATAATCAGAACTGTGTTTATAGAACATTTACACTAAAAAGGACATGTGTCCAATTGGTTTGTTTTATCAAAAGCTGAAGTTCAAACTCCTACTATCTTGGGCAAGCTCACCATGAGGAAGGGTTTTATCTCCAGGAACACACTGCAGGAACAAGTTTTGTGCTAGACACCTGCAAGCTGCATCTTCCCTCTTGAAAACTCATTTTGAGCATCGTCTTGTTGTGTGTGCTAGGGAACTGTAAGACTCTTACATACACACTTGAGACATACAGTGAAGTCTTCAAAGTTTTAGGAAAACACAGGCAGCCTAACTGTTTTCTCTTTTTCAAGATAATAGTGAAAGTACTGTGATTGTTTAATTATTAAGGAGTCAACATGCTTATAAAGATGTCCTCCGAGCACCTTCACTGCCCATTTCAATGATGCTGGAATAAAAGGTTTAATATACAAACAGCACATAGCACAAGTCACAGTTGCTAGAGGTGGTTGCTGTAACATAATAAGTTGTTCTGCTGCGCTTGTGCATAAAGTTAGTCACCTGTTGAAGTTTAAGGAACAGCTATATAATGTAGAAATATAAATATAAAATAAATATAAATAAAATAACAAATATTATAAATAAATAATATAAATAAAATAAATATGAATGTAATGTAGAAAAAACAATTATCTTCAAAAAAATTTTTGAGGTTATGTTTTTTAAAATGAGTGTTTAAGCATTTTCTCAGCATGGAGTTCAAAATGATTGTTTTGAGAAAATAAAAATCAAATGTTACTGTGATTTAGACTTACCTGAAGCATTATGTCAGCAGCTAATCAGCCCTAATGAAAATGAAGACCATCATGAATAAGCCAATAGAGACAGAACTATCAAACAAACAAAATTCTGGATTTTTCAATTTAACAGGGACAAAACAAGGTCTAGATTTCTCCTGAACTAGAAAATGAGATTCAAGCTCTTCTGGGCAGAACAATTCATGATTTTCAGTCTCACTAAACCTTAATAAAGTACTCAATACTAACCTGCTTTTAAAATCAGCAAGTCTCAAAATAAAAATTTTCTTTATATTTCCCATTTACAACATTTGCTACACTACTAAAAGTACCTAGATGTAGCAGTCCACTGATTCAGCATCAGTTTGGTAGCAGCAGAGAAAGATGAAGCATGTTTAAGCACTGCCTAAAATTAATTAGAAAGCATTTTAATGTATGGGACCTTTGTTTTTGGTTTCTTATTATGCATATGCCTGTAATTATTAAGGGAAAAAAAAAAAGTGTTTTTAGATTTTAAGTTAATAGATAGTTTTTCTAAAATCTCTAGCAGTTAAACTACATGCCTGTGGAAAGATGAATGTCTTGGTTTGACCAGACTGTTTTTAGGAAAGAGTCCAAAATAAGGGCTTCCCCCTCCCAGGATAAAGGAATAAATGTAAAATGAATACACATGCACACTTGAGGCAAAGCGATAAAGAATAACTTTAACATATAGATATATATATAACAGTGCAAATACAGAAATAAATCAGAAAGCTTTCCAGGTCTCTGCCCGTCACTGTGCCATGAGGTTTCTCCCTCCCCACCCCCGATAAAACCTGCAAGAAATATAGTCCAGTTGGAGTGGGAAGAAGGTGAGGTGAGCTGAGATAATCTCGATGGAGCCAGGGACTCAGCTGGCTGTAAAGAAAAAGTCCCAGTTAGATGGAAAGCTGAGCACCGCGTGGTCAAGATGGCAGAGCCCACATGGTAGTCCTTTCTCCCCTTCTGCAAGTTGTCTCTCAGTCAGGCAGGAGGCAAAGAGAAAGAGGAACAGGAAAAAAGAGGAAGTGTCTGGCGTCTCTGTCTGCGTTTTTATAGTCAGAGAGACCATATCCAGGGTCCTTTGCAGTGGGCGGTCTTTTTGCTCAGCTGATTTGCACATGAAAGTCACTTCCCTGCTCTGTACCCGGTGATAGGCCCGGCCCGCAGGGGCGTGCTCTGTACCATGCTGGGGAAGCCCCGGCGGGGACTTATGGGGCGAGCCGCTGCTCCAGCCTGCCCCACACCCCACATCCATTTGTCACTGTGGTTACCAGCATCAGCAACCTGGGGGGGTAGGCAGTGGCAGCAGAGCAGTTTGGAAAACAAAAACAGGTTTGGGAGAAGGAGGAGGAGGTAAGGTGGACACAAAGAACTTCCTGTTTCACATACCCCATCACAATAAAAGAAGCCAATGTTGACCAAGAGAAAGGGGCTAAAACTAAATATAAGTTCAGCTTTTGAGATATCTGTAGGTATGATTTCTTTAAGGAATGAAATGAATATAATTGAGTTTATAAGCTTTAGTCTATATCCATTTAAAGTCCCCTTAGATCAGCTGGCATTGAATTGTATTTATATTTCTGATACAATAATGTTTATGTTATTGTGACTTTCTCAAAACAAAATATGTAATTAAGCCCACAACAAGATTTAGAAACATGCATAAAAGTCAGGATCCTTTGAATGTGACTCTGGCTTTGAAAACTGCTAACTATATCCCTAGCCACATCCTACTTCATTCATCTCTGTCTTTTATCCCCTGCCAGGAAGAATGTTTTCCCCTGAGTAACCTGTGAGAGAAACTTTATCTATCTCAGAGAGTAGAATTCTGATATGTAAAAAATGAATAATCTGTAATTAAAGTGCTAAGGGAAGACAGGAAGCTAACAAAAAGTAGACCAATCAGCCTTAATAGAAATTAAAATCATTAGCATTGAAATTATGTTCAGACTGTTTTAATCTAGGTGGCTGCACAGGCTTTGTTTTTAACCTACAGAAATATTCAGACTTTAAATTAACCAGAGAACAGCTCCCCTATTGTGACTGGCTTCATTAAAATTATATTGTGTATGAAGGAGAAAATGAGATTAATACTAAAGGTCTTAAAGTTCAAACGAGATCTATTCTTTGGTCTATAAATTCGGCCGCCATGCCAAATTTAGGAGAAAAAAATTAAATGTAGCTTGATATTATATTAGATCTCAAGAGAAAATAGAAATATCACTCCATAGAATGATATTTGTATCAATGATAATTGTTAACAAAATAGAAGATGAATGAACGTGGGTTTTTTTTATGACTAAATTATATACACATAAAGGTATATATTATTTCTATGGACTTCACTGGGCTTGTGAGCTCAGCCCAGCTGAGAGTTTTAATTACTCCAGGGCTCTGAAAATCATAGAATGATAGAATCATTTGGGTTAGAAGGGACCTCTGGAGGTCATGTAGTCCAGCCCCCCTGCAGTGGGTAGGGACATCCCCAACTAGATCACTGTTGCTCAGAGCCCTGTCAAGCCTCACCCTGAATGCCTCCAGGGATGGGGCCCCAACCACCTCCTGGGCAACCTGTTCCAGTGTTCCATAACCCTCGTACTGAGGAACTGCTTTCTAATATCCAGTTTAAATCTAAAATGTTCCATATTACTCCACCTCCAGTTCTGGAGCCATAATCACACATGTATTTTAACTTCTAAGAACAGGATTCTTAGATGTGCTCTAAATTTTGCTTTCACTCTGTTGGAAGTGTGACCAGTCTTTCAGAAGGACAGCATAAAGTACTTCTGAAAATTGCAACGTAAGTGATTAGAAAGAATCATCAAGCATTATGGGCAATTGAATTAGCTGTAACAGGATCTGAGCTTGTAAGAGAAGGTGGAAAACAGGCAGACCCTTTTCTAATCTCTAATTAGGGTAGATTTCTAAGCAATTCACTGCATGTAACCAAAATGTATTCATGAAGCACACCCTTTTACTCCCTCGATAGATACTTTACTTTCTGTAACAGCCTGGGTCATTATTAACATCAAAAGAAAAGATAACAAATAACCCCCCAATAAACTACAACCATATAAAGAGAAGGAGTATTAGGTAGCTCAAAGTTTATTTTCAGTGGGTGCGTTGGGTGTTCACTTAGAGAAGTGGCACTAGCTAAAATTATGTACTTTTTCTGTAGGAAGTAAAACTGAGCATGTTATGTAGTTTGCTTTTAGTATAGCTTCAATCCAAGCAGTTGTCATTAGCTCAAGATACACTCAAACACCTCAGCTGCTGTGAGCGGGGATTCATACCACCCCGTGGAGTTCAGAAGTTCAATTGCTGTGCATTAGCTTGGTTTGAAATGTTCAAAGGAATGAACACTAAGGATTTAATTGCTGGATCTATCTGGGCTGTGAGGATTCAGCTTCTTCACAATATAAGGACTTGGGAACTACGGCTTTTCACAAGCCTGAAGTATACAAATACTGTGGTTGAAGTTCCAGCTACAGAAATCATGTTCTTTGATAAATGAAGGCCTGTGAATGAAACGCACTATTTCAGCACTGATTATTATTATAAAGCTCTAATAAACGTAATAATGCAGTAGATGTCACTGCTTGCCTTTCACCAGAATCCGAGAGCTGTACCCAAAGCTAAGGACACTGATGGTGTTTATTTTAACTGGAAGTAGAGTGACAGGAGAGTTATGCTCTATTCACAGGGAGAATATAAAATTTCCCCAAACTGGTGTTCTGTGTGCCCCTTGATAGACTTCAGAAGCATTCAAATGTTGCTGCCTTTGTTTGCAAGAAAAGATGTTTGAAACCTTGTTTTCTACAATAGCTTTGGCTTTCTCTGGGCATGCAGCTACTGGGAGTCACACTGTTGAAAACTGATCATCTCTAGGGGGTATGAGTCCTGCTGCAGAAAGCAGCTGGAGGCAGAGCATTCCCCAGGGGGAGCCCATCACCTCTTATGCACAGTATCAGGTGCTCCAGGACACTTGAAGTAATCCCAATACATGCCTTTCTCAAACCATGTGTGCTGTAATTCAGGGGTTATACTCAGAGGCAAGTATGAAAAAATTCTCAGAAGAAAACACTTGGTAAAAACATGGTCAGGTTACAACACTGCAGAGAGTGCAAAAGGTTATCACAAAAGATACTTCATCATTCATATTGTATTGTAAAGACTCTAAGTAGGGACCCATATTGCTTAGAAGACAATTGCAGGAGCAGCTTTGGCACACTGACTGTGCAAGACATCACACATCAGACATCGAGAACTGCATTCCAGCTGCTTACTGTATTTTCTGTGTGAAGGGCAGGTGAGACCATTGGCATCACCCTCAGACCACAGCCTTCTGCCACCTTCAACTGGCATGAACATCCTGTTGTGATGACTGGAGAGAGCTATTGTTTATCAAGCTAAAACCTATCAGCTGTGTGTGCTAGAGGTTTACATCCACAGTAACATCTTTTTGTGCCCATATTAGAGTGCAGAGCTGTGTTGGTTACACTAATCTGAACACTGATAGTTCTTTTGGGTTGGTGATGTATTGCATTGCTGCATTGCACATATTACTGCAAAATGAAGTTTAATAAGTCAAAATGCAAGGTCCTGCATTTGGGTAGGAGTAACCATAGGTATGAGTATAGACTGGGTGAAGAGCTCATTGTAAGCAGCAGTGCTGAGAAGGACTTGGGGGTCATGATAGATGAAAAGCTGGAGATGAGCCAACAATGTATATTCGCAGCCCAGAAGGCCAACCAAATCCTGGGCTGCATCAGGAGGGGCATGATTAGCAGATCTAGGGAGGTGATTCTGCCTCTCTTCTCTGTGCTTGCAAGGCCCCATCTGGAGTACTGCATCCAGTTCTGGGCTCCTCATTATAAAAAATATGTGGATCTATTGGAGCGAGTCCAGAGGAGGGCCACAAAGATGATTAAAGGACTGGAGAACCTCCCCTATGAAGACAGGCTGAGACAGTTGGGATTGTTCAGCCTGGAAAAGAGAAGGCTTCGAGGGGATCTTATAGTGGTTTTCCAGTACCTAAAGGGAGATTATAGGACAGAAGGGGAGAGACTTTTTAAGCGGTCAGACTGTGATAGGATAAGGGGGAATGGCTATAAACTGAAGGAGGGGAAAATTAGATTGGAGATTAGAAGGAAATTCTTTACCCGGAGAGTGGTTAGGCACTGGCACAGGTTGCCCAGAGAGGTTGTGGATGCCCCATCCCTGGCAGTGTTCAAGGCCAGGCTGGATGCAGCCCTGGGTGACCTGGTCTAGTGACTGGCATCCCTGCTCAGTGCGGGGAGTTTGGAACTAGATGATCTTTAGGGTCCCTTCCAACCTGGCCATTCTATGGTTCTATGATTCTATGTAATCCTGCATTCTTAGCTACAGTGTTAATTTTTGTCATTGAGAATTACTATTTTGGGGGAAGAAAAAAACAAAATATAAATGACTTCTGTGTACAACACACGCACAAATTCTTGAAGTGACATAAGGACAAAATTATATTCCTGGCTTACTCAGGATATTTGCTGATTGGGGTGTGGTTAGCATGCAGCATTTCTTTTAGCATGTGCTTGTAGCAGTTCTATTGAGGTGGTGGTATGAGGGAAGGAAATGGTTTCCAGCTGTTCTATGACAAAATGTTCTGATTGTTGAAGATATCACTGTTAGTGAACGTTGTTGGTTTGTGGGATTTGTTTGTTTTATTGCTGTCTTTTTTTTTCCACTTCAGGAATGGATTCTATTTCCTGATAAACAATCTGGTGGTGCCAAAGTTGTATCTCCAGAAGTGAACAGTAGTGCAAGGAAGTACCACCTGTCTCTCTTTTATCCTTGAGAAAAAAAAGACAGCATGTTACACCAGTACTCTCAATCTCTTGTTTTACTGGAAGGTACTGCTTCCTACTGAACCTGAAGCTGTACCTTTATTTACAGTATATTTCAAAGCTAGTTTTGATCTCTATTCAGTGTCACATATAAAATCACTTCTTACTTCCAATATGCCACTTTGTAGAGTTAACTATGTTTGCTTTATTCCCATAATATAATTGTGTCATTTGTCTCATGAAGAAAGGTTTCCATGATGATTCTGTATTCACTGAGGACAATGGGATTATAACACATTTATTTCAAAGGTTAATGCTATACAGAACTGATAAAGAATCCTACACCTTGGAGCACATTTTGGAGAATATTCTTCTTCAGTTTCCCGGAGTCATACCTTGTTCTGGCAGCTCCAGTTTTTACATCAATCACAGATGGTAGTCAAAATGCAGTCTGCAAGCTGAAAAGATCACACAGATGCTACACTGAAATACAGGTTTCAGGCAGCTGGTGCCTGGACTGTGACTTAGCTTTCTCTGTAACATGGACAATGAGCAAGGAGCCAACATGGGACAAGTAATTAAGGAAAAGCTGAGGGCATTAGCAGGGAAGGTGTTCTTGAGGCTTTTGTGTTCAGCACTGTCACGGATGTCAGAGTTGAAACGGCATTTTCAAAGTCAAAGCATGAAAAATAATCTGGAGCCCAAGGTCTTTCTAAGACAGAGCAGGTTAATTTTCCTCATCGTGTGCAGATGGGAACAGCAGTGGAGGCAGCACCTTTGTGTTCCTGAGTGATAACTCACCGTACAATCTGTTGCATGGTTATTGGAGTAAGTGTTGCTCCATGAGGCTTTTTCCATTTAATATATTTTAATTACTGAAAGTGTGGAAAATTCCAGTCCCCCTCTCTGAAACTGTGGCTTTCACGTGCATCGAAACCTCTTAGTTCAGTCAGTTCCTTTCTTGGGTGAAACAATAAAGATTCCAGTTTTAAGTACAATCTATTTGGATGTAACTAGCCCCAAGGCTTGGCAACCAAATGTGCCTTTGACCCAGCAATATGTTTTCTTATAGCTACAGAACAAAGGTTTGTCAAAGTACACTCAAGTTACCTCAAAATTTATTAGATTTACAGGGCTGATTTCAGTATGAAACAAAAATCATCCCTTTTACCAGAGTAAGGTGAAATCATGCCAAAGAAAAAAATTAAAGGAATCCAAATAAAAGTTCTAAAAGTAGTAAGTAGGGAATATGTGAATAAAAATTATCTCCTATATGGGGGGGTGGGGTGGGTGAGTGAACCAATGATGATAATGAGAATAATAAATTTTTAAAATTACAAAAAGGGGCTGGAAGCACTGCAAGAAAAAAATCAACAAAGGTAATCAGGAATTTTCAGTTCTGGAAAACCAATCATGTTAAGTAAAAGTTACAGTAATTTTAAGTTATGTTTGTCCTGTGTTTTTAAAAATCTGTAATACATTTTAGACTTTGTCTTAAGTTTTGCAATTTTCATTTGTGTAATATAATTCATAACTGAGATACTGCCAAAGATGTGGATAGGTATTTAACTTCTAGTGAAGGTGCAGATACTACTGTGAAAGCTTTAATTGCTTTAAGTCACAGAATCACAGAATCATCTGGGTTGAAGTGACCTCTGGAGGTCATCTAGTCCAACCCACATGCAGTGGGCAGGGACATCCCCAACTACATCAGGTTGCCAAGAGCCCTGTCAAGCCTCACCTTGTTGCTTCCAGGGATGGGGCCTCAACCACCTCCCTAGGCAACCTGTTCCACTGTTACACCACCCTCTTGGTAAGGAGCTTTTTCCTAATATCAACTCTAAGTCTACTCATCTCCAACTTAAAACCATTGCCCCTTGTCCTTTCACTCCAGGCCTTTGCAAACAGGCCCTCTCCAGCCTTCTTGTAAGTTCCCTTTAAGTACTGGAAAGTCACTAGTAGGTTCCCCCGAAGCCTTCTCTTCTCCAGGCTGAACAATCCCAGCTCCCTCAGCCTGTCCTCGAAGGAGAGGTGCTCCAGCCCCCTGATCATTTTTGTGGCCCTCCTCTGGACCTGCTCCATCAGGTCCATGTCCTTTCTGTATTGAGGGCTCCAGAACTGGACACAGTATTCCAGATGAGGTGTCACTAGAGCAGAGTAAAGTGGCAGAATCATCTCTCTTGATCTGCTGGCCACACTTCTTTTGATGCAGT
>VWZO01018421.1:1708459-1718583 GCA_013396975.1 Bucco capensis | reverse complement strand
AACCTAGTTTAAAGCCCTTTCAACAAGCCCTCACACACTCCTCTGTGCCCGCACACGCAGCGAGAGACTACTCCTAGAACAGATGGACATGTTTATGGCAGAGCTTATCTCACACACTCACATACACCCACACCAACATTCCGCAGTCTCAGCCGCCAACAGGCCGCGGTGAAGGGGAGCCCAGCACCGGCGGGACCTCCACGGCCAAGGGCAGACCACCTGGAGCCGTCCCGGAGCTTTGCTACAGCCCCTGGGGCGGCCTGGTCACTGCATCGTCGTGGCAAGACGGGGCAGGCCCGGCGCCACGGCCCGCTACCACCCGCCAGCCCCTCACCTCCGTCCGCAGCCTAGCGAAGCAGCAGGCCGCTCCCGGGCCCTGCGGCAGCGGCCCGCGGCACCTCGCCTTCTCCCTGCCGGGGGTGAGCTCACCGTTGGGCCTCCCCACGTTACCTGAGCGGGCGGAACGGCCGGACTGGATCGGACCAGTCCGGGCACGGCCGCGGAATCGGAGGAACCTCCGGGCCACAGCTGCCGGTTTGAGCTCAGCGCCTTCCTGGGCGGCGGGCAGACAGCAGCAAGCCACCGCCGAGCTCATCGAGGCGGCCAGGCAGCTCTGCCGAGCGCCGAGGAATCGATGCGAAGCTCTTCTCCCGCCCCGCGCAACCCGCCCCCCCCTTCCCGGCCCACGCGTGATGTCCAGTCCCGGGATCGGGGTCCCTGGTGCCCACAGGTAGCCCACAGTGTGCTGTTTGCAGCTTGGTGACGACCCGCAATGACTTACCGGCGTATTGCCGTGGGTGACTGGCCCCGCGGGGAGGGTTCCTCGTTACAGCCCAAAACGGTTAACGGGGGTCGGTTAACAGGGGTCGGTTAACCGGGGCCGGAGGAGCAGCGTGGCATTGCACCGGCGAAGGGAGAGCCGGAGCCGCGACCCGCAGAACTGGGCCGAGCTCATCCTCCGCCGGGCAACGGCGAGAAACGCAACGAAACGATTCCATCCCGACGCTCAATTCTGGGGTTTTTGCCGAATTTGGTTAGTTTACGGAGAGTTTCCAAGCACACGCTTCCCGTCACGGGAATTGCGAAGTGCTACGTGAGGATAAATGAAACATAAAGACGGAAGAGCCGCTGATGAGCGTCTTCCCGCTCAGGCTGCTCCCGTCGGGAGCCCCGTGTCCGATTCCCCCGGTATCGAAAATCCCTCCTCCCTCCCCACCGCTCCATGAGGAGAAACTAAACATTAAGGATGGAAGAGCCATTGATGAGCGTCTTCCCGATGGGCAACATGGGGCTAGGCTGCTCCCGTTACCGAAAATTGGGACCCCGGTACGGAAAATTTTCTCCCCCCGGGGCAATGAGGGGACGAGCCGTCCCGGTTCACCAGCGGCGGGACCAGCTCTGCTGCCTGGAACCGAGGAATGGTTGCCCATCGCGGCCGAGATGTGTTTAATTGGATCTGCAGAAATGCTAATTCCATCCTCGATCCCCAACCTGCTCGAGTAAATAAATGCTCTTTTCGGGAAAGTCATCCTTGCAAAGGTCACGTCAAAAATCAATCCGACAAGCGAGAGTTAAATAATTTTGAATAATTTATTAGTGTTCTAGCAAAGGTGTAACAGGGACGAGTTCGGTCAGCGAAAGTACTCGCTTAATGAGATTGAAACAAGAAACGGAAAACAATATCAGCAATAAACAGCATAATTCGCTCTAATCTGATGCCTTGTATGAGCAAACGTTAATGAACCGGTTGCACTGTCACTGTTAATTAGCCTCTCACTTATTTGGTGGATTTGGTCATCCACGGAGGAACTTTTCCTGCTCCCCCGGGACCATCCCCACTCTTCCACGGACAACCTCCCCGAGGAACCGCTCCCCAAGGAGGGGAAAAGGTCTGTCCCCCACCCCACCGATCCCCCTGGGAGGGTGGCGTTGCGCGGGTGCGGAGCCTGCGCGCCCCCCACCCCCTTCCTCTTCTTCCTCCTCCTCCCCGCCTGCCGCTGCCTTAGCCACTCCCCTGCAGCTCCATCCCTTCGCCCGGGACCCGGCAGCACGGGCAAGAGCCTAATTAAATTAATTAGGGCACATCGCAGGGCGGGCAGGCCGGTAGTGGCCTGGCGGCAGTGCCCCGCGGCACGGCGGAACGGGAACGGGGCCGGGAACGGGGCGGCGGAGGAAAAGAAAGGTCTTCCCATCCAGCGGCGCTCCGAGGGGAGGTAATTCTGCGGGAACAAGGGGCAGGCTTGGCAAAGTATAAATAGTGCCACTTCAATCGCGGCGGCTCTGTCAGACCCCGAGAGCCCTGCACGTCGGGCGGCACGGCTCGGAACGGAACGGCACGGCACGGCCCCGGGGCGCCGCCGCCATCCCGCCCCCGTGGATGTCCTCCCGGGGAACCGGGGCAGCGCGCCCCTGAGCCGCGGCCATGGAGGAGCTGACGGCATTTGTCTCCAAGTCGTTTGATCCCAAAACGAAGGAGAAGAAAGAGCTCATCACCTACCGCGAGGTGCTGGAGAGCGGGCCCCTGCGCGGAGGAGGAGGAGGACCGCGGGAGAGCGGAGGAAGCGCGGCGGAACTGGGACGAGACGAAGCGAGTAGTCCCACGGCGCGAGTGGGCACCGGGAGGTCTCCGCCGCGGGAGCCCGACGCCGCCGTCGCCGCCGAGAGAGCTGCCGAGGCTGCCACCCCAAAGCTCAGCGACGGTAACGGCGGCACCGGGGGCTTCCCCTCCTTCCTTTCCCCTCCTTCCCCATCCCCTCCGTCGGGGTCGGACGCGCGGAATGGAGCTGGGAGCGGGCTATAACCGCGCATCGGGAGAGAGACAGACCCGCGGCGGCGGCTGGAAGGGGCTCGGTCAGCGGTAGCGCCCGTGGGAAGGCTGCGATCGCCGTTAACGGGAAGCTTCCCATCTTTTCCCAATTACGGGAAAGACAGACAGGGCCAGCCTCGAAGTTTAGAGTCATATATTGAAACAAGCGTTTAAGTTGCTCCCGACAGGATCTGTTCCTGGTTAGCATCCCACGGGAAAGCCAACGAAAAGCCCGCCCGGGAGAGCCCTGTTCGTTCCCCTGCTCCGCTGGTCCCGGTTGCACGGACACGCGTGGGGCCGAACCGCGCTTAGCCCCATCTCTGCGCCCCGCGGTTCCGCGCAGGGAGGATTCCTTCCGAGACATCCATCCCCGTGGTTTTTATCCACGTACCGGGGCCATGCCCGTATCGGGCTTACCGGGGCCATGCTCGCCGCTCTCGGTAGCTTGCAGGAAGGGCGAGCAGCAGCGCGGATATCACCGCGCCCACCCGCGGAGCTTGCGCGGGGACTTGCTGTTCGCTGCTGCCTCGTTTTTGTTCGGACAAAGATTCACGGCAGAGCGGGAGCATCCCCGGGAAAATAATAATAAATTATTATTACTATTAAAAGGGACTAATTAATAAATTAGTGCTACCGAACGGGGCGCGGGGGGAGCCGGTAAGCGTGGCAGGAGCGGGCGGCCAGCTCTGCGGCGCTCAGGTTCCGCGGGGCTCCGCACAGAGTTCCCCACACGATACGGGGCAGGAAATTAAACAGCGAAAACAAAATCCCTGGGATAGAACGGGGCGCGAAGGGGCGGCGGAGAGCACCGGGGACCTGTTGCACCGGGGAACTGGGGTCTTGGTGTGGACCCTCCTCGGCGCGGCTGGCGGGATGTAGGATGCGGCCCTGCCGGGTCTCTCCCGTTCGCCGCCGCTAAGCCGTTGCCGGAACCGAGCGGCGGAGCCCGGAAAGGCAATGGCCGAGGCAGCCAGGCCTTAGCTCGGCCCTGGGTGCGCAGGCCGTGCTCCCGGTTGTCCCCGGTAGTCTCGATAGAGAGATTGCTGCCCGGAGGGGAGCGGTGGCCTCGGGGATGTGCTGGTCCCCGGTACCCTCCCGTCGCCGCCGGCTCTGACTGCCTGTGTCGTGCCTCAGTGTCCCCAGAGCTGAAGGATCGGAAGGAGGATGCGAAAGGGATGGAAGACGAAGGGCAGACGAAAATCAAGCAGAGGAGGAGCAGGACGAATTTCACCTTGGAGCAGCTGAACGAGCTGGAAAGGCTTTTCGACGAGACCCACTACCCGGATGCCTTCATGCGGGAGGAGCTGAGCCAGCGGCTGGGGCTCTCCGAGGCCAGGGTGCAGGTAGCAGAACCGTGACCGGCTGGAGGGCGACCGGAGGGGGAAGGGACCAGCTCGATACCACCCGGTTGTGCTCCGTGTCCCTCCGCTCTTGCCTGTCAGAGCGAGGAGAGAGGCTTCCTGCCCCACGCTGCACCCAGCAGATCTGGAGCATCGCCCCTTCCAGGGGGTTGCTGCTGGACCTCGCAGGTCCTCTGCCCCTCGCTGGGTCGCGTTTTATTTAATCTCTGCGGTCATCTCTGGAGCATCGGCAAAGGGCTGCAATGGCTGTTTTGTGCGCTCCTGGGCGGACGCAGCAATTAACTTTATAGATGTAGTGCCCATAAACTAAATTAGGAACGGCAAAATATAGAATCAAATACAATTTACAAGCCGCTTCTCCCCCTAGTTCCGAAAGCCTGAGGGAAGCGGCAGAAGCGAGCGAAGTGGCTTTGTTCGGCTTTGGGAAAGAGACACAAATCTGGGATAAACCAGGCGATTTTAAGGCTTTCTCCCGCCCCAAGAGAGCTTCCTGGGGGTTATCCTGCGCCTTTCACCTTGGGCTGCCCTCCCAAACTTCGCCCAGATTGGGTTCCTGGGTTGATTGCTGCGAGTTTGGTCAAGGAGGAGATTGAGGAGTGAGGAAGGGAACTGCTCAGATCAGAACAAATGTAGCTGCTCCGCTGCATTTCCGCTCTGATAATGCATGAGAAAATGATGGGCATTATTGGGTTGAGGTTTTTTTGTGGAACACATGGAGTAGTTTTAGGCCTCGAACATCTGCAGCTGTTAAAGTGTTGCTGTAACAGATACTCTCCACTCGATCTTTGTGCTCCTGAGCCACCATCTGCACCCAACTATCTGCACACTCCTTGGGGGGTTTGCTGTGGGGTGAAGAGACATACGCAGTGGCAACGTTGAGCCAAAAAAACCCTCCTAATAAGCACCGTTTGGCAGCACAGCCTGAGCAAATCAAACAGAATAAAAGAAAACGGAATAAAATTAAATACAACAAATTAAAAATCCCCTTCGTTTTCCTGCCTTCCCTGTTTTTTTCCAACCCCAAAAGTTGCAGGGCTTCCACTTGGCTGTGGAGGATGAAGGGGAAGGAGTAGATTCTTGGGGCTTCCTTCTGCCAGCTCCACAAAGACTGCCGCGGCGGCAGCGGCCCTGGGCCCGCGCTCCCCTCCTGCCAAATTGCAGGATAACTTCGGGAGATTTCCAGAGATTAAAGCCAGTCCCTCGAAATCCTTCCGGAAAATGCTCTGTAATATGTAATAATATTGGGTTGTTGGGAGTTTTTGTTTGTTTGGGGTTTTTTGGTCTTTTTTTTTTTTAATTATTATTATTTTTTGTATTCCCATCCCATTTGCTCTGATTTGTGAATTCTGGAATGCGCATTTCCAAGGCAAGCTGAAGGGCGAACGTGACTCGTGGGCAGATTCTCCTCGGCTGAAGTAAATGACAGGGCGAGGGAAATTCGCTTTTAGATTTGTTTCTTCAAGCAAGACCTAAAAAAAAAAATAAAAATTCCCAACCCCCTCCCCTTTATGTTGGCCGTCGGGAAAGGATTTCTTGGTGGATGTGATTTCTGAGAAGCGGTGCTGGTTTGGGATGCTCTCTCCCTCCTTCCTTTCTCCTCCTCCCCTCTCTCCTCTAAGGGAGCACAACTTTATTCTGTGGATTTATTCTAACAATTGCTCTCCCAATATTAAAAGCACCTCCTTGCTCACGCGCAGCCTTTTCGGTGGAAGCAAATTAGATTATCATGATAATGAGATAATTATTCCGCTTCTGTGCCACACTCCAGTGCACAGAGCAATCTCAAACTTCTTTGTAGCGGAGCTCTGACGACAGTAATTACTTCCCTCCAAAAACAACAACAAATAAAAAAGTCATTAAACTAAACTCTTAGGTGTTTACTTTTCGTTGAAGATAAAGCTAATAAACTAATCTATTAACGAGCATATCTTCTCCGGCCTGACGGTGCGAACATTATCGCCAGTTCGTATCAGGTATCAGGAGGTCTTTTGGGATGTTGATGTGGAAAGATGAAACTGAGGCTCAGGAAGGAATTCCTCGGGAACGAGCACTCTGTACATGATTTTCTGTATATCTAGATATTTTTTCATATCTTTTATATGTGTATATATAATTTTTTCCCGTTTCATTTTGCATCTCGGAGCTCAGAGAGGGGGAGCTGCCGGGGAGGAGGGAACCCAACCATCATTCTTTGTCTAATGGGTTTTCTTATTTCTCAATAAATTCTAGGTGGGTTTAATTTTGTCCCCTGATCCTCATGTTCCCCCAGGTCTGGTTCCAGAACCGAAGAGCCAAATGCCGAAAGCAAGAAAACCAACTCCACAAAGGTAGTTTGGGGAGGGGTTGATGGGGTTTGGTGGGACACGCGTGGGGTGCTTGGGGAGGTGTTGATGGGGTTTGGTGGGACACGCGTGGGGTACTTGGGGAGGGGTCTCTCTGGTGCTGACCACCCTCCCACGCTGCCTCCCGCAGGGGTGCTGATCGGTGCCGCCAGCCAGTTCGAAGCTTGCCGGGTGGCTCCCTACGTGAACGTGGGTGCACTGAGGATGCCCTTCCAGCAGGCAAGTGGGCACGGGTGGGTGACACGGGGACACCCACGAGGGTGGGCAGGTGACACAGGGGCACCCGTGTGGTCTCCCCAGTTGAGGGTGGGTGGATGACACAAGGACTTCTGTGGAGTTGTCCTGCTTGCAAGTGGGTGGGTGACACGGGGACACCCACAGTGTTCCTCCAGTTGCAGAAGGCTCGGGGACACCCATGAGAATGGGTGGGTGACATGAGGACACCCACACGGTCCCCCAGTTGTGGATGGGTGGGTGACACGGGGACACCTACGTCGTTACTCTGGTTGCAGGTGGATAGGTGACAGGGGGTCACCCACACAGTTCCCCTAGTTGTGAGGGGGTGGGTGGATGACAGGAGGACTCCCACAGGAGTGAGGTTGGTGATTGAAGAGGGACCCCCAGGGGGATGGAGTTGGTAGGTGAAAGGGGGACTCCCACGGGAGTATCTGGGTGACGGGGGGGGGCCCATAAGGATGGCTAGATGACAGGAGGACCGACCCCGCAGGGGTGGGTGAGTGGCAGGGGGACTCGCACAGGGATAAGTGGGTTACGGGGACGGGACGACACTCCCACAGGGGTAGGTCGGTGGGTGACATGGGGGACCCGCCACGGGGGTGCCTGGGTGGGTGGGTGTATGCTACGCAGGCTGTCCCGCAGGTTCAGGCGCAGCTGCAGCTGGACAGCGCCGTGGCTCACGCTCATCACCACCTCCACCCGCACCTGGCCCACGCACCCTACATGATGTTCCCCGCACCCCCCTTCGGCCTCCCGCTGGCCACGCTGGCCGAGTCCGCCTCCGCCGCTTCCGTGGTGGCCGCTGCCGCCGCCGCCAAGACCACCAGCAAGAACTCCAGCATTGCCGACCTCCGCCTCAAGGCCAAGAAACACGCCGCAGCTCTGGGGCTGTGACCCGGCTTTTTTTTTTTTTTCCTCCGAAAAAAAGGGGGAAAAGGGAAAAAAAAACTTCGCCAAAAAACAACAACAAAAAAGCCCAGAGGCGAGAGAGGAGAAACGGGCAGAGCTAGAGACTTGGCTAAGGAATCCGAGGAGCTAGACGCGCAGCTGGGAAGTTCACAGGTTTTGAGACTGACCTTTTTTTCTGCGAAGTTCACTTTAATACGAGAAATTTGATAAGAGAGGCGGGCCTCCCTTCACCTTGCATCAGATCCTTGCGTTTAACAACCACCTCTGGAATAGCGACTGAAAAAAAATAAGAGAGAGAAAGACGATGAAGAGAAAAAAATAAAAGGAGAAGAAAAAAAAGAGACAGACAATGATTTCTCTGCGAATTTCTAATGGGAAACTGTCCGGGATCCTTCCTCCAGCAGCATTCCGGGTTGCATGTCTTTGTATTTCGTTAATGGAGTCCTTTGATTCACTTGCACTTCACCTTCATCTTTAGTAGAAACAAACAAACAAACAAAAAAACCCCACAAAAACAAAAAGAAAGAAAAAAAGAAACCGAACCACCACCACAACCTAACCCGACGTGGCTGGTTCTGCCTCTTTTAGTCTTGGAGGGAAGTGGAGAGAGGGAGATCAAGCACTGCCTTTCCCACTCTGAAATCTTTGTTGGCTCTGCTGTCCCACCTCTGAAATAAAAGAGTGGAAAGCATCAGGAGAGCGGAGTGTGCCTCCCTGTGCCTCTTGTCCTGAGAGCAAAAACAAAGGAAACGAGAAAAAAAACCCAGAGTATTTAAACCCCAACCACCACTTTAGACCACGGCGAGTCCTGACAAGAGGTACCGGGTACATGTAAAATATGTTGATACACACGAACAAAGTTTATTTTGGCTATAACTTGTGAATTGATAGTTGACTGTCAAACATTTGCATTTTATCTCATAAAGGTGTATCTATTCACGTAACCTTGTGATTTATTTTTGGGGGTTGTTTATTATGATTATGATTAATTATTATTATTATTTGAAAGACGTTTAGCTATTTAACCTGGCGATGGGTCTTCCTATTTGCCACCAGACCCTCACGCCAAGGCAGAAGGAAAGCTCTTCTACATGACCTTCGGTAGGGACGAGCTTTGTATCTATTTGTTCTCCATGAAAACAAGATTATTTATATTGACCATATTTTTTCTAGTGTATTTTAAGTTATTTTAAAAAGAGGGGAAAAAAGGAGAAAAAAAAAAGATGCTGTTATTTCATTGCCTTTGTTGTCAGTACAATAT
Organism: Bucco capensis; assembly: GCA_013396975.1. Classification (NCBI taxonomy): domain Eukaryota; kingdom Metazoa; phylum Chordata; class Aves; order Piciformes; family Bucconidae; genus Bucco; species Bucco capensis. The sequence goes on along the minus strand of VWZO01018421.1, from coordinate 1,709,667 downwards.
ATTTTGTTTCACTCAGGTTTGCTTCACTTTTTTTTCCTAAAAAAAACCCCATTTTCGACCTCACGAATTTCAATAAGTGCCAAGTAAATGAATTTTAAGACACTTTGCAACCTATTGACTGAAAAAGAGTAACGTTTGGGTGGGCGGTTTCGCTTCTGGTCCTGTCAGTGGTATTAAATCATCGGTGATATTCTTTCCTCCCTGTGTTTTTACACTTTCTTCTGTCGAGCTCCCACCTTTCCTCCTGCTCCCTAGATATCACGACATGCCGATAGCGCTCAGCACGACGAGGAAGCGCCGCTCACCTCCGCCCAGCTTTTTCTTTACCACTTTCTGTCAGTTTTCGGCTTCACAAAACTGAACGCGNTCATGAGGGTGCCTGTGAGGGGAAGGTGCCCGCCACGGGTGTTCTTGTGAGAAGGCGGCACCCCGCCATACTGACTCTTGTGAGGAGAAGGCACCCCTCCATAGCGGCTCTTGTGAGGAGAAGGCACTCCTCCATAGTGGCTTTTGTGANTATATATATATATAATTTTTTTTTTGCTTTTCTTTTGAAGAAAAACAAACCAAGCGAACAACCACAGACTGGTGGAAGTTAACATAGCAATTGTGTCTTTACAAGTTCTGTCAAGTTCCCTCAGGTAATAAAATCGAGGAAAGTCGAATGGCTCGAAATATTTTACAGGGAAGGAACAAGGGGTGGGGTGGGGTGGTGGAATTTGCACCTCACGCCGCTATCAGACTTCCCCCCTCGGTCACCAGTCCCGGGCAGAGCCCTCACCCCGCTGCCGGGGCGGCTTCGGTCCCGGGCAGTGCCCTTGTTCCGCTTTCCTCCCCCCCGGCAGCCACCTGCCCGCCCCGTCCCTCCCCGCAATGGCCCACAGGGGGTCCCGCTTGGCACCTGCTCCTCCAAGCCCTGCTCGCCGGGACGCTGTCAGGTGAAAGTATCAACCATGGGGATCCCAGTGAGGGCAAGGTGCCCACCAGAGTTTTTTTTAGTGAGGAGAGGGCACCTGCCACGAGTGTTGTTATGAGGGGAAAGCACCTGCCCTCTTGTGAGGGGAAGATGCCCGCCATTGGGGTTCTTGTGAGGGGAAGGCTCTTACCTCGGTGGCGCCTGCAAGGAGAAAGCACCTAACATGGGGTGAGGGGAAGGTGCCCGCCGTGTATGTCCTTCTGAGGGAACAGCATCCGCCACGCGGGTCCCC
>VWZO01018421.1:1683368-1708268 GCA_013396975.1 Bucco capensis | reverse complement strand
GGCTCTTGGGAGGAGAAGGCCCTCCTCCATAGTGGCTTTTGTGAGAAGAAAGCCCCCCTTCATAGTGGCTCGTATGAGGAGAAGGTACCCCGCCATAGTGATTCTTATCAGGAGAAGGTACCCGCCACGTTTGTCCTCGTGAGGGGAATGTTCCCGCCACGAAGTGCCTGTGAGGGGAAGGTTCCCGCCAAGGAGTGCCTGTGAGGGCAAAGTTCCCGCCATGGGGTGCCTGTGAGGGGAAGGCGCCCGCCCCGGGCACCCTGTGAAGGCAAGTTTTCCCCTTCAGTGCCCCTCGTGCCCAGCCGTGGAAGCCAGGCAATGCCTGCGGGAAGGAAACTGAGCGCTGCCCGGAGCGCTGGCAAGGCGCAGAGGCGAGTGAGGCGCAGCCCCCGGAGCCCCTGCCGGGCCCCTCGCCGGAGAAGCGACAGCCTCCGGCGAACCGTGCCCGAAGTTCCGCGGGGAAAGGCTTCCCTGGTCCCGGCCGCAGCGGGAAGAGCCAGTGCCGCCGTGGGAGTTCCGAGAAGCTGCGATCCGTCGGTGGGACCGAGCCCGAGTGGTCCCCATAGGAAAGGACAAGAACAGTGTGACAGTGTCACCTCCCGCCCCCCCCAGGATGAGACCTCCTGGAGAGGGCTGTATGGTGCCAAATGTGCCAATAACAGGCAGAAAATGATGGATTTTATGTTAGCTACACCAGCTGTATTCAAGCAAAAGCAAGATACTGCTAATTATAAAGTCAATTAAACAAACAGTGATGTCGATTGATCTCCGAATAAAGGAGTTAATGAATATGTGCACCAACAGCTAATATTGCAGCCTGTTTGGTCTCTGACATCCCAAGCAGAGCCTCCAACGTTCTCCAAATAAACTTGTCATGTCTTAACCTGCTCTGTTTAAGATGCAAGTAGTTTAAATCTAGTTGCCTAACAGCCTTGTGCAGATTGTGGATGTATGGGGTGGATACCACCAATGTGAATGTCAGAGCTTTACAGTGTGCCCAGATGTTGGCATTCCTATCTTCAGGAGGATTACTAAAAAAAACCCCATGAAAAAATATGCTTTCATTATTAACAGGGCAAGAAGATTGGACTGTGTAAGAGAACTGTGTATTTTTTAGCGCAGCTGTGATGAACATAAAATAGCCTTAACAGGATATTTTTGGACAGGAATACTTACATTCCTGGTTTCCTTGGACTGGAGTACCTAATGAGTCTGTATAGGCTGACAGAAGTTGGCCACAACTCTACTGTTTCTATTTTATTTCTTAGATTGTCTGAACCTATATAAAAACCTGTAGGTTTAATGACATTTAATTACAGATATCCCACAAGTCAGCCAGCCGGCTCAAATGCAAGATATGCTCACTGCAGATAAAATGTTAGCATGGGATTTACATGGAGATGTCCTGGCCTGAGAAGAGGATTTGGAGAAGAGATGACATAAATCATGTAGGAAGGAGTAAAATGCCTGTTTCTGTCCTCATGGAGCTGACTGCATGTTCGCAGCAGGAACTTAGGCAGATTCTTACTGGGTAAAGCAGCAGCTTCCACATTTGGTTTGCTCTCTGCAGCAGCATGGTGTTAGGTGAGCAGCAAAGTGTGATGGCAGCCAGATGTCCTTCAGAAAACTCCAGCCACTGCTGCGTTCCTACCACAGAGACCAGTACTCACAGGCATGCTTAAAAGGAGAAGAAATCACTGATTTTGCTCCTAAAATTGGTAAGTCCCCAAAAGTTTGTCAGCAACTTAGTTTTATCCCAGGCAAAGCTTTAAACCAGTGTGCTTAAACTTCACATCAGAAGAGCACTTGAGCCTCTCTGGTATTATAGAATAGGTTCATAGAATCATTAAGGTTGGAAAATACCTTTAAGATCATCAAGTCCAACCATCTACCCAACATCACCATGTCACAAAGTGCCACATGTACACATTTTTTGAACACCTCAAGGGGTGTTGACTCCACCACTGCCCTGGGCAGCCTGGGCCAACACCTAAAATCTCTTTCAGCAAATAAATTGTTCCTAATGTCCAATCTAAACATCCCCTGCTGCAAGAGGCCATGTGATTTCCTCTTGTCCTATTGCTGGTCACCTGGGAGAAGAAACCACCTCCCACCTCGCTCCAGCACTCCCTAACTGAGGGAAACATTTTGTCACTCAAATGTTAGATGGCCACTGCCACCATTCCTCTTTCCCTAAGAATAACTGAGACCTACAATTTTCTTTTCCTTACAGGAGGAGAACATGTCCTGCTGGTCACCAGTGATGAGAACACCAATGCAGCTTAGGTAAGACATTGAGTTAACCCATGTTTGAACAGCTCACACTAGCAAATGGTTGAAAAATAAGAATTGGCCATGCCATCTGAATTTTGGATGCAACCAGAAGAGGTCATTTTAGTGTAGTGACAAAAATAGCTCTTCTGGTGAGAGCTGGCACCAAGCTATAGCCCATCTCAGCCTGTCAGATGGGTGCTTTAGCCCTTAGACCATGCACCATACCGTGGCAAAGACAGCAGTATGCAAACTGTTAGTATTAACAACACCACACATACAAATCTCAGAGTTGTCATTTGAGTAAATATTTAAGCAGCAGAAGCTTAAATTAAGGTAGTGCCTGTAGCTGGTCACAAAATAGCTGTGAGTGCTCAGAACATCTTTTGGGCCATTCCTCTACTTAATGTATGTATATTATTTCTTATGCAGATTCTCCTTTATGAAGTATTTAGATTTGGTAAGTGTTTTGACAGGTGGTAATCTTTAGGAAGAAGGTAAACATATTCTTTTGCAAAGAAAATGTAAATAAAACATTCCCCCCCAAATATCTTAGGGAGGTTAAATGCAGGACAATGGAAACCACATGTAAATGTCTCTGCTGGGCCTGCACAGGAACTTTCCTATGTATTTCCATTGACTTTTTTTTGGCTGCAGCAGAAATTCTGCTGAGGGAAGACCTCTGGAAGACAAAGTAGGCTAATGAATTAACTGCATTTGTTATCTATTAAATACCTGGTTTGGGTTTGTCCAACATCTTCATCAACAACCTGAATGAAGGACACACTGTACCCTCAGCTAGTTAGCTGAGGAGAGGATTCCCCAATAGGATCTGCTGCCTTTAAAGGCCAGATCCTTACCTAGTGTAAAAAGCAGTAGCTCTGTCTTACACTCATTGCATCAGGGAAAGGTCTGACACTTGATGGGTTTTGTCCTTGTTTGGTGCAGCTGACAAACCACTTTATAACAGGAAGCAGATGAAAAATCTTTACATATGTAATCAGTTTAATTACAGCACAAGTTTGGCATATTTTCCTACCTATGTAAAGGTTTCTGTGTGAATTTCCAAAGTACTTCATCCATAGCAATATTTCTACGGGAAAGATAAACATTTGCAATGCATACATTGTTTTACCTTCAGATGTAATTAGTTTAGATTAATTGTTAATGGACTCATTTTGCTTGTAATCAAGAACTTCTTTTCATGGGCTGGGGGAATGCTTGTGAGTTTTCTCTCTGAGCTTTCATTCCCAACATCTGCCCTGAGCCTGCTCAGCGAAACAATGGAAGGGGCAGGATTTACGGAGTGTCAGCTCACTGCTCTCTGCCTGGAGAAAGATGAATGAAACCTGCTGTTAGAAAGGGAACAGATCTACTTCCAAACAACTGTTATTAGCCAAGATATGTCCAAGGTCAGGCCAAGTTATGTATGATGGATTCCTATGAGTAATCTACCTTTATGGCTATTTACAGTGTCCATACAGTTGACATTTTTCCAAGCTTTTTGCATGAGTTTTGTAAGTGTCCCACCTAGGTTTTGGAAACATAAAAATTAAGGTTAGCAGGGAATTGCATTTGCTTTTAACCATTTCCTGTGCACTCATGCACTTATTGTTCATTGCCACAGGGAGACATGTGGTGGGTCAGTCTCATTCAAGTGAATGTGGTCTTGTCTAATCTCAGAAAAGTTGAAGCAATAGCTTGCAGATACATGGATTAATGTTAGGGGCTCAAGCATGCGGGGGCAATAACTGGAGCAGAGAGAAGAATTTTAGTCCTGCCATTGGTAATTGTCGTGATTTGAGTCAGAACAGAGCTAATCCTCTTCAGGGATTTCCCTTCCCAGCTCAGTCTCTTCTCAGGGCTGCACTTTCTGCAGCTCACAGCATGTTCTCACAGGCTCTGCTTCTAGCAGGGGTAACACTTGATAGGGAGAGTTCCTGCCAAGGCTTTGGCTTAGACTTGCTCCTCTGCAGACCAAGGGCACTGTTAAATCTTGTGTCCCACTTTGGGGTGCAGGAAGTCAGAGGTGGCACCTGCAGGGTGCCAACTGACCAATGAGGGATTCCATCCCATGGATGTCATAGTCAGGATAAAGCTGAAAATTTCATTTTATTGTTATTATCCTCATTCAAGCTGTTTTAGTTTTCTTTTCCAACCTGTGAGTCTCTCTTACTCATTCCCTTTCTCTCCCCTTTGAGAAAGCAGAGGGCTTCAGAGAGAGTATTTGTCACTCATTTGGTGGCCAGCCCAGTCCTGACCCTTAACAGTAATCAAAACTGCCATTTATGTTTTCAAATGCTGAGATAATCATAATTGAAATAGGGAATTGAAGTTTTGACTTAATTTTGGAAAGCCTCTTCTTGCCTCGGGTATCTTTACACATAGTACCACCATGCCTCTGCTCTCTTCCACTGCTGAGCTTGCTGCTTACACATTAATTTCCTAGGAAGATGTGACAGTTCCCTAGGGACAGTCAGATACCTGGGAAAAAACCCTGTTCTGTACACCCACAAGCTTCCCAGGATGGGAAATAACACTGGGAAAATGATGATATCTTTATAAATCTAGTTTGTCAAGCCACAGTATAGAGGTGCCAGGACATCGCTCTATAAGGTCAGAGAAGGGCAGGAAAGAATCTCCAGCAGCTGGAGGTCAAGGGAGCTCCAACCACCCCACTTGTAGGGTCAAGGCTGATGTACTTCTGGTCTCACTGTTTGCAAGGACAGTTGTGGTAGATCTTTGGTGCACATGTAACCTCCTGAAGTAGGACTTTGCAGCTTCTGCTAGCACAGAGGAGCACACAGCTGTGTCTCCTGGAGGATGCTGGAAGGAAGGCCACAAAGCCAGGCTTTCCAGAAGAGGTGCTGCACAAAGGAAATGAAAAAAACAAACCAAAACAAAATCAAGTTTGTGCACAGAAGAAATGCATTGTCCAAAAATTGCATTTTGCCTTGATTTCCTCTGTGCAGCTATTGAGTAGACACAACCTTGTTCAACTTAAAAGATCTGAGAAAATTACAGCCTGGGGCTCTTGGTTGGTGTCTGAGTCAAAGTCCTGGGAAACAATTTAAGACCAAATGTCCATTGCAACACTCAATACCGCCAACAGATTGCTCTGGGATACTGAGGAAGGCATCACATGTGGACAGGCTGTAGGACAGACTCACATTAAAGGTGCATAAAATTATTTAATGCATCTCTAGCTCCTGCAGAGAAGCAACAAGTTTGGAATGTAGCTGATTTTCACAAGTCCTAATGTGGAAAGTATTGAATCTCCATAAAACTGGACCAGATCAGACAAATAAATAAACTGAAAACACCTCTTTGAGGCAAACTACCATTGACCCCTGAACTGCAGCTTCCAGGCAATAGCAAAATTAGTTAATTCTATAAAGCAATCTTATGTCTAGGAACCTGCTTGTGCATTGTGCAGTAAACAGCATCAAGCCTGGTGATACTGAAGGTGGTGGATGCATTAACCAAGCTTCACTGCAGACAGGCACTGGAAAACAGTTCAGCCTCCTTATATAACAGGACAGCCAAAACAGTAGAAGCCATTCCCTAAATGGAGGCAGAAAGCAGGATGAGTCAGGGATTAGGAGTGTGTGGGTGGAGAGAGTCCTCGTGGCACGATGTCAGGCACAGAGGAGCGATCTGGACGCTGGGCTGTGCCTCTGCCTGTGGCAGGGAAAGCAATGTGGCAGGGAAAGCAGGAGAGAAGCAGAGAGGAGCAGGGAGAGGAGGCGAAGAACCTGGAACAGAATAGGACACAAGGAGAAGCACCGTTTGTTTATCATGAGAGGGTGGGAGCTGTGGGCTAAGAGCAGAGTGTTTCCTGCTCAGTGGGGCTGTCTGCTCAGGGAAACCATTGGACTTGCTGCATTGGTTGTAAATAAACATCGCTGTACTCGTGAAATACTTTACCCACTCATCAGTTTGTTTTCCTAAATTAAACAACTGGCAAGAGCCTGGAGAGTGAGTTTATAACACACAGGCTCACGCTGCTCTCCCTCTGGCCAGACTTGCTCTGGCCACTGTGCGAGTTCAGAAGGAAAAGGGTGAAAGGGAATATCCATGGTTTGGCCCTTGAAATATCATTATCCCATGCACATTTATGTCCCTACAGAAAGACCAGAATCATGGAGTTTAACCAGGAAAGTATGTCCTCTTGTCCCCACCCTTGAGCTCTTGCTTACCATGGAGCAGATCCCCTCTGGCTCTGCTCTTCTCCAGCCTAAGCAGTCCCAGGGCACTCAGCCTTTCCTCCTGCCAGAGATGCTCCAGTGCCCTCAACATCCTGGGACTGGACATCCTGCTGGACTCTCTCCAGTAGTTCCTTGCCTCTTTTCAACTGTTTTTTTTCTGGCAGCCCATTTTTTTTTAATCCAAATAATACCTTCTTACAGAGAGCTGTTCTATGGCAGGGCTTAGCTGATGTTGGTTTTATGCTCCAATGAGAATAGAGGAAATTATTGACAGGTTTTGGGTAATATTGGGTTGATCTTTAAAACATGAACTTCATGGGGCATTTGTCTTTCCCTGTGCCTGCTGTCTGCAAATGCTTTAGCAGACACAGATATCTGTGGGAATACTGACCACAACAGCATATTTTATTTGTTGGAAATCAGTTTTGTATTGTAATAAAGAATATTTGCTGTGGCAGCTTGGTTTTTTTTTCCTGAGACTGATTTATACCTGTCCAGACAGCTAAAGAAAAATGCCTTTAGACCTAAATGCACAATTATATTATCGTAAGTATTGACTATCAAATTCCTCTAGTGACCTGACTGTGAATTTCTAGATTAAAGCTGAGTTCTGATTAATTTAAAGAAACAAAGAAACAAAGGAGAAGCCATGAACTGTGCCACTAGGTGACAAACTGGAAGGGAATATCCTGGTGTTGATGCAGCCTTGCACCCCTACAAATAGCTCTGGTCTGTGGTGGAGCCAAGCTGGGTTCCCTGGCAGATATTGGCAGGGTCTGATAAGGCAAGAAGGAAAGCCTCAGGTGATAACCTCATGGAAAATGTCCTAAATTGTCTTCTTGAAGGTATTTCTACTGCAAGATGGGCTACTAGCCTGTAATTAGGAGCCCAGCTAGCCTCCAGCTTGGTGATGAGAAGCAGATATGTCAGATATAATAGCATGAGGAGAAGGTGGTGGGAGGGCTGGGATGGGCTTGGGGATGGGAAAAAAGGCAGAGGCAAGGGGGAAAAGAAGGAAGAAATGAAAAGCAAGAAATGACTAAATTTGGAAACATTCCTTTATTTATGTTCTTTGGCAGAGAGTTAACTTTCTGATGATACTTTCTTCTTCTATCTTTCTGCCTGGGACCCATTTTCTAGCTGTGGCAAAATTTTCCCACTGAGATGGGGTTATTTTTCCCATGTTTTGGTTGGGTTTGTAGTGGGCAGCTTAGAGAGCTGGCCTCAGGCAGAGTTAACCAGTTAGACACAACTCATGTGTCTAGTTTAACTTTCCTAGCATGGAATGACCATTAAGGGTATGGTAGTTACTTTAGCAAAGAATCATACAAGTAAGGAGAGGAAGAATGATCAATTATCCAGGCAACTTTTGTTGAAAAAAAACAGCCCTCAAAATCTGCTTATGTAACTTTTGGTTTTGTTTCTAATTCTTTAGTACAAACTAGTCACTTCTAGTTATTTCAGATATAATCAGACACACTTTTATTCTGATTTAAACCAATTGTAAATAGAATTTTCTCCTTGCAAACCAAGTGAGTTCCCTAAAGCATTTCCAGATGCCAGGCATGTACATGTGCAACATTCCTACTGCAGGGATAACTTCTGATAATTCATCAAAAGAAAGAAGTTTAACAAACAATAAGCTAACACATGGAAAGATAATGTGGTGAGGAAAAAAAAGGCTATAAAAACTAGAGTAAACTTTGCCAACTTGTAAAGAGGATTTTAGAAACTATCCAGCAGTGAGACCCAGAAATTAAACCTGAAAAAGTGTGAAATAACTGACTTGAGGAGAAGACAATAAAATGGAAGGGAGAGGAAATGGAAGAGAATAAACCCAGTCAGCAGGCAAATGGGGATGTAAACTGCAGTGAAGAAAAGAAGAAAAAACCAAAAGAATTATCAAGAAAGAATATTTTCAACAAGACAAGAATAATAAATTGAGTTGGATGAGGAAAAGTGCAAGAAATACCCTGAGTTACAATGCTCTACAGAAAACAAAACTGAGAATCCACTGGAGAATAAAGAAAATAGGAAAACCCTCCTTTTGTATTAATTGTGTTCCCTTTCAAACCACACATTTCAATACTGGAAAAACCCCTGTTACTAGATGATTGTTTACAGCAGGTTATTACTCAACTGTTTTCTCTTCAGGCTGTTTGTATTTGATCTAATTCTGTCAAAACTTACAGTGAAGCTGTTGAGTTGTTGTCTGACAATAAAGACTTAATCACAGGGATGTATTTTGAACACAAATTCTCATTATCACACCATTTTTCCTAAAGACCTTGTGTAATAGGAGTTGTGATTACACAAAGCTCAGGCTGCAGCTACACGACCTATAGCCAATAACAAGATATTGATGTTTCGGTGGTCAGGTTATTTCTTGACCTTGAGGGGATCTGTTCAATGCTGAGCAAGAGCTAAAGGGTACAGGGGGCAAGAGGCTGGGGCCAGACTCTGCTCGGTGGTGCCTAGGGACAAGCCAAGGGGCAATGAGCAAAAACTGGAACCCAGGAGGTTCCATCAGATCAGGAGGAGAAACTTGTTTGCTGTGAGTGTGCAGAGCCCTGGCCCAGGCTGCCCAGAGAGGTTGTGGAGTCTCCTTCTGTGGAGAGATTCCAACCCCCAGCTGGAAGTGATCCTGGACAATCTGCTGTGGGTGACCCTGCTTTAGCAGGGGGCTTGGACTAGATGATCTCTAGAAGTCCCTTCCAACCTCTGNGTGCAAGAAATACCCTGAGTTACAATGCTCTACAGAAAACAAAACTGAGAATCCACTGGAGAATAAAGAAAATAGGAAAACCCTCCTTTTGTATTAATTGTGTTCCCTTTCAAACCACACATTTCAATACTGGAAAAACCCCTGTTACTAGATGATTGTTTACAGCAGGTTATTACTCAACTGTTTTCTCTTCAGGCTGTTTGTATTTGATCTAATTCTGTCAAAACTTACAGTGAAGCTGTTGAGTTGTTGTCTGACAATAAAGACTTAATCACAGGGATGTATTTTGAACACAAATTCTCATTATCACACCATTTTTCCTAAAGACCTTGTGTAATAGGAGTTGTGATTACACAAAGCTCAGGCTGCAGCTACACGACCTATAGCCAATAACAAGATATTGATGTTTCGGTGGTCAGGTTATTTCTTGACCTTGAGGGGATCTGTTCAATGCTGAGCAAGAGCTAAAGGGTACAGGGGGCAAGAGGCTGGGGCCAGACTCTGCTCGGTGGTGCCTAGGGACAAGCCAAGGGGCAATGAGCAAAAACTGGAACCCAGGAGGTTCCATCAGATCAGGAGGAGAAACTTGTTTGCTGTGAGTGTGCAGAGCCCTGGCCCAGGCTGCCCAGAGAGGTTGTGGAGTCTCCTTCTGTGGAGAGATTCCAACCCCCAGCTGGAAGTGATCCTGGACAATCTGCTGTGGGTGACCCTGCTTTAGCAGGGGGCTTGGACTAGATGATCTCTAGAAGTGCCTTCCAACCTCTACCATGCTGACATTCAGTGAAAGCGAGTCCAAATATTAATACACCATAATAAAATTCAACCCATTATATAGGTTGTTAATAAGTTGCTGCCCTCAGAGAATAACAAATCACTGCACTTTTGTAGAAACGGTCTTAAATAAACAAACAGGCAATTAGATCTCCCTAAATAATCACAAAAATGCACCAAACGAGCAAGTGCATGATATGTAGGTACTGTTACAGGGGAAAATGATTTCATTAACAAGTCCTTTAAACAAGTAGGTTACCCCATTTTTCATGTGAGGGCACTACTGTATTAGGCACTAAAATCAGATTTGAACCTGCTTTTAAATGTTCTTCCTTTCCCTTCACTCCAGGGCTTGGAACTGTCATTTGTACAGCCATTCTGCTGGCTTCCACTGTTCCCTTTAACTACTCCACAATTATAATAGCTTACTAATGGACCATCTGATTGATAAACTTCCTCCTTAAGAAGAACCTGGGACCACAAAAAAAAATGATCCTGCTTCTTTAAAAGTTTATCCCTATGGCACCATCCTGTAAGCATCCATAAGGGACAGTAAAAATGGAAGAGGACACATTAAATGACATTATTATAAAATGCAATACTCTTGGAATGATCCCTTATTAAATTAGGCTCTATGATCTGAGATGAATTTCCCCGATCCCTAATCCATCACTGGAGAAATATTAAAAGATAGGTCTCAACTGGCATTAGAATGGCACTCAGTCTCTACTTTCATTATTTTGAATTAGGGTGCTACTGGGGGGAAGCCTCTTAATGAGAATTAGAGTGATTCACTGGCCTGCTTTTGGGTTTTGACAAGTAAAATATTAACTCTTCAGTCACAGCTGTCGGAATTAAAATACTTGGCAGCCACAGATGCACAAATTAAATTGGCCTTTATGTTTCCATATTGCTGACCTCCTTAGAGGCAAAAAAAACCCATCAAGCCCAACAATAACAGCAAACCCACAGTCTGTCATTTCTGGGGAGAAAAGATATTTATTGAAGTTTTGATGTTGGTTGCAGTTTTGGAACAGATAATTGAACAAACAGGGAACCAAAAGGCTCAGATTTTAATCGTGTGTCCAGTAAAACTTCAGCTGCAGATCAGTTCCTCTGCCATTAATCAGGCAATAAAGTAATGAACCAAGTGATTTTGGGGGATTTCTTAGCTGTTTAAAGCAACATAAATCAGATTTATGTGGGGTGCATCAGGGAAAACCTCTTGGTGGTTCTGAAGGGTGTTTTTGGAGGGTAGTTTCTCTGTAAATAACAGATTCTTGGGAACAATAGGTAAAAATGCATAATTAGTGCAGAAGCCTGAGAGTTTTGATTACCAGAGCTCCAGCTTATAACAGCAAAAAGTGCTCAAGTTTAGTGATATCAAGAAAACCTCCTTCTGGATCTTTTTTCCCTTCATTTTAATTTACCGCTGTGCTCATAGCAGTAGAATTTCAATTACTCTCAATTAAGTGCACCTCAATTAAGTGTATTTCAATTATAATAAGTGTTTCCAAAGTGAAACCTGTAGCATGTAGAAGTCTCAGAATGATGCATAAATGGTACTTTATTATTATTATTATTTAATTATTATTTTAAAGCTGTCCTTAAATGATATGCTCCATCCTACCCCAGCCAGCACAGGGTTTGTTATTCTTTTCTCTGCCTCTGGTCACCTCCAGCATCTCTGCCTCCTCCCTAATGATCACTCATTGATCTCAACTCGTGATGGGTGAAGAACTACTCGGGGAGGGACATTGATGGATGCATTTGAACCATTTCAGCCTTCGCCTCCAATCCAGCGATGAACTCCCTGGATCTGTGGGGAGAGAGCTGGGGTTTCTGGGGATTGCAGGTGTTTGGGGGAGGAATTCTGGCTCCAGAGAGCGTATCCTTTTTGGAAGAGGCTCTTTTTGTGTCCAGGTGATTGCAAATCACCTCCATGCAATTCTTCATAACACTTGTTGGGTTTGTTTTTGCATGTTGATGTGGAACAGAGAGACTGAGATGCTGACATGATACAGTATTTTATATGAGGAAATAGAGCTTGTTATCCACCTTTGGTTTGTTTCCTTGCAGATAAACAAAGCCCTCCTTTGCAGGTGGAAAACTGCCTTCTTTGCTCATGACCACAGAGTGCTAGATCTGAGAACACAGCATCATTGTGTATCTAAAATAATCCAGCTCTGGAACCTTTGTATTTCCAAATATTTTGTTATCACAGGCAGGGATCTTGTTGGAGGTGTTTGTCCTGCAGCACACTTGCTGTCAGCCCTCTCAGCAGGCTGCTGAGGCAGCAGCAACTATGGGGACCTCTTGCTAGCCACATCTGAGACCGGTTTGCCATGCTTGGTTGGAATCCCTGAGCTCCAGCACCGCTTGCAAGACTTGGCCTTCTCTAGGAGAAGCTGCCCTCAGAGCAGGGTTTGGGGAAGCCTTTGCTCCCATGAGGGGAATGAGCTGGGGATGATGATGTTGCCCTGGTGGCTGTGACAATTTTCGGCTGTGACATCCAACCCCATGACAACACTCAGCCATGCTGGAGGGGCATATAGCATCACCCCACCTCAAGTGGCCCCAGGTCCCCATGCTGCTCCCTGCCATACTTCACTTTCCTGGAGTGCAGAGCTACAGATGAGGGAAGTATTCAGTACAGCAAATCTACATCTTTCCAAGAACTGCTTCTAGATGATTTTGATCCTTTTTCACAGCATTATCTCAGCTATGCAAACAGCTTGTTGCATGGGAATAAGAGTTTTCCTATGAGCTTCTACTCCATGTTTCCTCCTTGCTGCATCCCTGGTCGGCAGCAAAACAGGACCAAAACAACCCTCTGTCCCTTGGAGCACAGCATCAGCTCCTGCCTCCATCAGAATTTTCCCGTCCAGATCAGGGCTGTTAACTGCCCAGAGAGTTTTCCAGGCTTTGAACCACATCCTCACAGGTTTCTCATCCAGCTGGGTACCTATGGGAGCTGGGAACGCCACAGCATTATGCAGCCAGTTGGTGTGTGAATTAGTTCTGTGCAGAACTACTTAATCCATCTGTCCTGGAATTAAATGTGCATGGAGAGCTGCTGTAGGGCAAGCTGTGGGCTGGTTTCATTCCTTTTTTCGTTAGAAGACATTAGCAGAACTCGATCAAGGGTCAAGTAATTTCATCCAAGTTGCCACTAGTTAGTTGAGAAGAAGCGACAGGGCTGGAGTTACCTTCCCAGCAAGATATGTTATAAAACTGGCAGTTTAAAACTTCATTTGTTTAGAAAACATCTGTTTTTCCCCACTGAAAAAATGATTAGAGGAGGAACACTTCTTAGCTTGAAAAGATTACCTGGCCAGGAGCTAACTAAAGAGGGTGTTCTGCTTCCTAATTGTGCTGAACCCCCCTGAAATGAGATGGTTACTTGGGCAGCAGGAGTGCCTTCAGAGGCAGGGCTGGGCCAGCTTCCCGGGAGTGATTCCGTCGGCTGGCGAGCGGACAGTGTGTCCGTAGGGAACGCTGGCAATCATGGCGGAAACAATGTTTGCATCGATCAGCTGTCAGCGTGATTTATGGCTTCATTTTGCTGTAATGGAGAATTAGTGGGAAGATTATCAGGGACTCAACACTTTGCCTTGTTACCCGTGTCCAGCCGAGCAATTTGTCTCCCTGAAGCAGTGAAACACTTGTGACAGCTCCAACGCTTGCCCTAATTCAATCAAGGGGAAAAATGTTGGAATTAATTTGTTACAAGCCCATTTGAATATGTTCAGCAAACAGTAGGCACAGAGCGGGAGGCTGATGGATTGTGCTCGGCACTGTATCGATCCGCTTCGATCCAGGCCCTGTTGAGGTTTTAATGTGTAATAATTTCCAATTTAAAGCTCCTTTTCAGGAGCAGGGGTTTAAAGAGAGGGCAGGCTGGGTCTCGAGACCTGATTAGGAGCCTGTTGCAATGGCTTTGTCAAAAGCCTGTTTGAATGTAAATTCATCGTTATCTTTTGCGCTATCTTTAATATTCTTGACATGGATTTTATTGTGTGTCAAACCTCGGGCCAGCTGCCTGCCACAACCATTAATGAAACATCTCAGGAAATAAATCTCAGCCTTTAGACAATATTTGGGAAAACCTGAAACATTAGATGTCAGCGANAAAAAAGGTTTAACAGCCTCCTTTATTTTTCCCCCCCCCCCCCAAACCATCAGAGATATAGTGGTTTTACAGCTTGCCTACACAATTAGATTGAATTATTGTGCACATGCTATTATGCCATCAGCTTAAATCCCAAAGTCTGCATGAATATTTTAGGCACTTGTACAAATCTGTTTTCTTCATTGGAGGTGTGACAGCTTGCTCTGCCTAGCCCTATCTATCATTTTTAAGGTCCCCGTGATTAAAATGCTCTTGTTGAACATGTGGGTGATAGCAGCACCCAAAAAAGGAAGCCACTCAAGGGGCATTAGGAACTGAGGCCCTTGTAACTCATGGTGGTCTGCAGAGCTGTGTCACTCCACAGCAGGCTCCTCTCCCACCCACCTGCAGCAAAATGCTGTGCAAAATGAAGTGTGCTCAATTAGTCCTTTAAACCAAATTATGATGATGGATTAAAAGGGAAATCTTGGCCTCCAGTGCTAAAAAGCTTCTGTAATAACCTTCTGCGTAGCTCCAACTGCAAGTTTTCTCTAACATTTGGAGAGCATCAGTGGCTCCCATAATTAGAGAGCAATCCCCTTCAACCTAATCAATAAGAAGTCACTGCCCACCATTGGAGACATGTACCAAAGCGTTTTTGTGCTCATTAGTGGAGCTCAGGCATTTGTTTTCTTTAGTTATTCTTGGGTTTTCTTCCATAGCCTTACAGCAAGCACTGAAAAATAATCTCTTCTTTATTAAAATGGTGTTTTGGAAACACTTTCTAATATCATCTGGGCCATTAAATGTAGGATTGAGGCATTGTCACTCGGTCAGCAGCTCTGTGGAAGTGCTGGTAGCACCATAATTTGCTGGCGTGAGGCCTCCCAGGTTCTCAGAGGAGAACACAGACTGGGCACCTGGAGCTGTCTGAAATGGCTTTGGAGTCATCTGTCTGGTGTGGGAGAGGTGTGGTGAACAGCTCAACCCCATGGATAACTGCTGAGGGGATTTGCACCTTCCCAACTCTAGAGAAAGGACCTATGTGACCAATGCCATGGAGAACCAGAGCTTGCTGACTCCCCTGGTCATAGGAGCCATTTTCTGAACTCTTGACTTTGAGGGCTTTGGAGAGGCCTTTGCAGGAGCAAACTTAGGGGCTTGAGGCCTCACTGTTATGCCACCAACACTTGCAAGCAAGGAGAAGAAGCTTCTTTGCTGGTTCCAGGGAGATGCAGTATGTCCTCACCGACTAATGTGTTGAAATAACAACATAAAACCAGCTTGGGATAGGGACCAGGGCAAAAGCCAATGCTCCTGAGCCACCAGGAGCAGTTCAGGATTAAAAAGTGAGTTTGAAACAACCCCATGTTGGTTAGCAGTGCTACAAAGCTCTGGTACAAAACACCAAGAAAAATCTAGAAACCTCATCTCATTTTTTGGACCCATACACTTTGTTTTCTTTTCTCACTCTCCGCTCAAACAACCAAGAACTGGTTTAGGTCACATCAGTTCCCAGAGAAATTCAAATCCCATCAGGAGATCTTGATTTGGGTTTGAAAAGCCCTATCAGAACTTGGATCTGCTTGCTGCAATTGTCTTTATGGCTCCCAATCAAAGTTTAGGGGCTGCAAACGTGGATGTTGGTAGAGCTCTGGAAGAATGGCCTGGATCTCAACTTACATCTGCACACAGCAAAAAAAAAGCTGAAGGAAAATAATCTTTCAATAAGTTCCCAGTAGTGAACTTTAGAACAGTGCCAGCTATTAACAATAGACCACTTTGGGGTGGGCTTTTTTTTTCCCCTTCCCATAACATCTTTCTTTCTACAAGGTCATTTTAGGTCTTCCATCTCAGTAAGAGTTGGCCCTGAGAGCATTGTAGACAGAGCTGTCTTCAGCCTCTCAGCTCAGAGGGAGAAATCCGATCGTGCCATGGGATCCTTTCTAAATCTCCACTGAGAAAAATGCCTTTCTTTCACCCAGAACAAGGCTAGTGGTGGGTTGGGGCATCTGTATGAGGCTCAGGAACCTCTTGGGTTCTGTGTCCTTCTTGATGTGGGGTGGCAGCCTGGGGAGGATCCCAGATTGGGATCATGCTCTTCCTTCCTTTGGGGTAAAACCCTGACTGAGCTTTTCCAGAGTTCCCATTGTTGGACAGATGAAACCAATCACCACTATTTGTTTTTCAACAGAGGACTCAGCTCCTTGTTGCTGGATGATATTTTCATCTGCTGACATTTAACTGAGCTATTTCAAAATGAGCTGAGAAGGTCTCTAGAATCCCTTCATTTTTAAAGTTGTATATAAATCAAATTTTAATTGCCTGTTAGGAAATGCTGTTAGCAAACAGCTCCACTGGCAGAGATCTGCAGTGCTGATCTCAAGAGATCTCCTGAGCCTGCTCTGGAGGCTGTTTGCTCACTGGACCTGTGAAAACCAGCTAGGAACTGCTCTGCACCTCACACATTTTAGGAATCACTGAATCCCAGCACTGTAGGGGTTGGAAGGGACCTCTGGAGATCATCTAGTCCAACCCCTAGTCAGGCCACAGCTGGAGTATTGTGTCCAGTTCTGGGCTCCCCAGTTTGAGAGAGACAAGGCTGCCCAGAGAGGTTGTGGATGCTCCTTCTCTGGAGAGATTCCAACCCCAGCTGGAGGTCATCCTGGGCAACCTCCTGTGGATGACCTTGCCTTAACATGGGGGTTGGACTAGGTGATGCCCAGAGGTCGCTTCCAACCCCTACCATGCTAGGATTCTGGGATTCTATAAATCCCTATCCCAAGAGCAGGGCTAAGATGAGATGGTAAAATTTGGAGACTCACTTTCTGATGAATATGGAAGTTCTGAAGCTCCGTTGACCTTGGGAGAGGTGATATATGGAGCCTTCCTTCCTGAAGGACCTCAGAGTTATAAAGTTCTCAGCATTTTTTCCAAGATCTGCAGGAATTTGGATGTCCTGACACCAAGGACACATTTGGCTGTCCTGATCCTGAGGAAATATTTAGAAGTAAAGTGATTGTTTAACTCTCATCTGACAGAGCCAAGCTAATCAATTTACCTTATCAAGACCCAACGTCTAATTAGAGGCTCTCCTGACATCACTCCTAAGCTGGGCTCAGCTCCTCCTGGAGGCAGTGTAGCCTTTTTATTACTTTCTACAACTTAATCACTCTGTTTTAAAGACATTTTCTCTGAATTGCTCAAAGGTTAGCCCTGCTGTCAATTTAAGTCAATATCCTCTTCTTTTCAAAATTAATTGCTATTAATTAATCACCCTCTGAAGCAGTTTATTGGTATTGATTTGCTCCCTTTTGTATGTTTCTTTGAGATCTCTTATTGGTCTTCCTCACTGCATTTCATTTTCACCCAAGCTACAAAGCCTGTACAGGTGAGCATGGCTTCACAGCCAGGCCCAGATGAACACCCAGAAGAGCAGAGCCATTATTTCAGCCCTAGTCTTGGTGTTTTGAAAATGAGCCCTGGTTCTTCTGGGGTCCTGTGTGCATGCCGTGGAGGAGCTACATCAACTGTCCTAGCACCCACATGTCAGTGGTCTGACCTCTGAGCACATCAGACCATAGCACAGTATTAAAACAAGGCAAGCCCGAGCTGGGGTCAATAACTCACATTTCTCTGCTTCACATGCAGTAGGAAGGAGAAGACATCACCTCAGCATCTTTTCTACATGATGCTCTGCATCCCATTGCTCCTCCACGGTGGTGGGAGGTGGAGCAGTGATGATGGAAAAGCATTCAACTGCTTTCAAGTTTTGCACTGCTATTGGCATTTTCTCTTTGACCATTTCCTAGCATAATTCAATAGTGATAATCAATACATTCAAGACCAGATGTTCTCATGAGCTTTTCCATGCAGGCATCAGTGGACAACACACAGCAATCAGTGCAACATTCCCTTCAGATTCCACCTCATAAAGCTGGAGTTCTGTGGGGTTTAGAGAAGACAGCCCATGCCATGTTGGTGCCTGGTGGAGCAGGCTGGGATAGTGGCATGGGAAGAGGTCACAGGCTGAAGGACATCCTGGAAGAACATTAGCTTTTCACAGTCTGCTTGAGGAACCATTGAAATGCATCTTAGTCTTGAGATTAGTTTTGTTCTAATAGACTAGGCAGCAGTAGGACTAGAATACCTTAGATCTCATCTCCTGGCCTTGGGACATCCTTAGGATGGTTTAGGCATAACATCTCTCACACCAGAGAGGAGAAGCAAGCCAGATTTCTCACCATTTAGCAGAAATTACCTCATTTCATTCAATTCCACAAGGATGAAGGAGGAACACTTTCTAGAGCAAAGCTTCCACCACCTTCCTCCAGACCATCTCCTCATGGAGATGAGTAAAGGCGATCCTAGCTGACAGATGGTCCCTCTAGCTGGTGACACTGCGTGGTGGTCAGCAACCCACAGCATCAGCACAGTCCTGGTTTGATCCAGGACTCCGTCAGACACATTGCAGGCTGCTGAGCACTGTCATTTTTCAGCCTCTGAAAGGAAATCATTTCTCCTCTCACAAGCTTCAGGAGTTCCCTGGGGAGGTTGTCAGCTGCTTTAACTGCCTTGGAAAGAAAAAAAATGTCATTTTTCTTCTTAAAGACTGCTACAATTATGATCAGCAGGCCTTGGGGCACTTCACCCCCAATCACACACTGTTGTTTCGGGTGTCTCTTTTACCACAAACCTTCAAAACCAGATGCTAGAATCCAGTTTGCAGAGGAGAACTGGCCATTTAGCAGACCCAGAGTCTCCTGGTATCTCTAAGACTCTACAGCAACTCTCCAGCCAGCCAGAAGCTCCTGGAGGCCTCGTCCTGAGGCTGCAGACCATGTCAGGAGCATCCTTTTGGAGTCCTTCAGGGTTTGCCTAAACTTTTTTTTTAGGATTTGCCTAAACTTTCTTCCTCACCTAACACTTTGGGATGTCCAAATGTGAGCAAGGAGGACACAGCTGTGCAGTACCTGGTCCAGAGGGGTCAAGCTCACTCTCTAGCTCAACTCCACAGAAAAAAGGGATTATATTTTGTCTATAAGGCTTTGTGGGATTAGACACTGCTGAATTTGAAAGGCTAATTACTCCTCAGGCAGAGCCTGTAGGATTTTTTTTCCCTCTTAACTCTCTAATGACCATGTTTATGGGGAACTTTCCCTGAGTACCTCCAAGAGAAAGGTTTTTTTCCTTCCATGAGACAGATGGAGATGTTCTTTCCAAAAGTGAGTAATATTTAACCTTAATCACTCTCAAATCCGCTCTCAGGAATATTGAGATGAAAGTCTCGTGGCTCTAAGCTTCTTTCAAATGGATATTACAGAGAAGCTGCCTGGACATTTGTCTACCCCACCCTCTGCTCTCTTTAGCATGCTGCCCATGTGCCTGCTTTCCTCAAGGAGGTCCAAGCAGAATAAACACTTGTCTTTCGGATTTCATTTCCAGTGGTGGGCCTGCTCTCACTATTGTGTTGCTTTGAAGCATCTTTTATTGGATTTGAAGTTCCTGGTAGTGTCAGTGAGGTGTCTTTATCCTCTCCCCACCAGCAGAGAGGCCAGCTCCTCAACCTCAACATCTCAGCAGCACTGTGAGAACAGACACCAGCTCAGAGCCTGCACCTTGAACTCAGATTACTTCTGATGGTCATGTTCAATCAGTGATCATAGAAACGAAAGGCTGAGAGCCCTGGGACTGCTTAGCCTGGAGAAGAGCAGAGTCAGAGGGGATCTGCTCAATGCTGAGCAAGAGCTAAAGGGTGGGGGCAAGAGGCTGGGGCCAGACTCTGCTCAGTGGTACCTAGGGACAGGCCAAGGGGCAATGGGCACAAACTGGAACCCACGAGGTTCCACCTGAACAGGAGGAGAAACTTGTTTGCTGTGAGTGTGCAGAGTCCTGGCCCAGGCTGCCCAGAGAGGTTGTGGAGTCTCCTTCTGTGGAGAGATTCCAACCCCAGCTGGAGGAGATCCTGGGCAAGCTGCTGTGGGTGACTCTGCTTTAGCAGGGAGCTTGGACTAGATGATCTCTAGAAGTCCGTTCCAGCTCCCACCATGCTGGGATTCTGTGAGAAAAAGAAATAGGAAGTACAAATACATTTTCAAAAGCTTCTACTCCTTTTCTCTCTTGTAGCTTTTCTTAAGATCTTGCTCCAAGTTTTGGAGGGAACCCCTCCACAGCTTCGTTCTGCCCCCACAGCCCTCATGCAATCTGTATTTGTCTTGATCAGGATATTAAACTACAATTGTGCACAAAGCAGCCAGGTCCCTCTGCACTCCTGTTGAACTAAGAAATCATTACCATCAGACAGAGGAGAAGGATGGATGATGGATAATGGGTCTCTCCGCTGCCCAGCGATCATTACACTCCTGCCGATGAGGCAGCAACTGGGTTTTAAGCCCCATTAGTGGATGATGGGCTGTCTGGAAGAGGATGCTCCTACCTGAGCAGGCAGCTGGCTCTGGCTGTGCTGTGTTAACCCCAGCATGGTGGGATCATCCCCTTCCCAGCAGGGTGCTGCTGGCAATACCCAGGGATGCAAGAAGGTGTGAACTGTTGGGTAATCATCAGCATGTGGGGGAGAAAAGTGCAGACACTGAGAAACTGGGGGCAGATTTAGATCAGATGTAAGAAAGAAGTTCTTCACCGTGAGGGTGGAGAGACACTGGCCCAGGTTGACCAGAGAGGTTGCCCAATCCCTGCAACCATTCCAGGTCAGGCTGTTTGGGGCTCTGAGCAGCCTGATCCAGTTGGAGATGTCCCTGCTGACTGCAGGGGGTTGGACTAGATGAGCTTTGAGGTCCCTTCCAACCCAAATCAATCTATGATTCTATGATGGCATGAGCATAACATGTCAGCCAGGAGGGATGGAGAAGGAGGAGGCAATGACACTGCTGGGTTTGGGAGAACATCTCTCTGGGATGTCTGAGCAAATCTGTCAGCTGAAAAATGCCGTGGAAAGGGCCTGGGTATCTCCTGACTCTGCAGACTCAGAAAGGACTTCCTCTCACAGTCTGTTCCATCTTTGGTGAAGCCCTCTCCCATAGAAGTGTGTTCCCTGAGTCATGCAGCTCTGGATGGCACAGGAGATTTCACAGATGTCAGTGCCACAGCCCTGTAGAAAATTTGAGTAATTTGAAGTAAACTCTGAGAAACTGACTTTTAAGTCCTATTTAAGTCAGATACACCCCTGGAGGTGTTTAAGAAACATATGGATGCTCTACTTAGGGACGTGGTTTAGTGGTAATCTAGTGATAGGTGTGGTTGGACTTGATGATCTTAGAGGTCTCTTCCAACCTTTGTGATTCTGTGTGATTCCCTGATTATCCCTGCTCTGTGCCCTGGGTCCATGTCCCTGCTGGGTCTCCCTCAGGCAGCAGATCTTCCCTGGCAGCTTGGTTTGTGATTACAGAGCCACGAAGGTGGCTCCCTCAGTGTGATTCAGCCTAAGGTGATCCCCTGGTGAGGAGAGCAGAGGGCAGGAACCTGGCTGCAGCTGGGAATGCATTTCAACCTGCATTCTGGAGGGTTCCCTCTACATTATTAAAGAAGAATAATTCACCTTTGAAACCTCTGAAGATGTAAAGCTCTTTATGGACCATCTTTCAAAGTGTTTTGAAGATCTCCAGATCCTTCTCTCAGAGCTCTCCTCACTGCTTAGTAAAACAATAATAAACCCAAGACCGATACAAACATTATCTGTTGTTTAGAGAAGTAAATATCCTTGGTAAGTCTTCACAAAGCACTTACAACAGAGTGGTTTGGATGACATCCAGACTGTTCAAGGCTTAATATTTTATTCATATTAATAAAATAATCCTTGGAAATGTACCAAGAGTCCTACCATGCCTATCAAGAGCTGAGGTTTAGTAGTTAGTTGACAATTATTTACCAGTTGAGGATTTCTCCTTTTCTCTGAAATTTATTAGGATGGGAAGAGGCTGGTTAGAAGCCACATCACTGACAGGACTCTGACATATTCATCTTTGTGAGTGTCCAAACGAAGCTTCAGCACTCACTCACTCAGCTTTCACCCTGGGGGCTGAGGGGATTCAGTAACTCGTGGGGTGGAAGACTTGGTTGCAGCCAAAGAGGAGGAAATCTGATGCCCAGCAAAGCTTCAACAGCAGGAGCAGCAGGGCTGGGGTGGCTCCTTAGACCTCAGCAGGGCTGGTGTGACTCCTTGGACCTCAGCAGGGTGATGGGAAGGACATAGAGTCAGCAAAGTGTGATGGGTCCCCTTGATGGGACCCCTAGCCAAAGCCCTCCCTGTACTTTGCTCTTTGAGGAGCTGAATCTCTCTTTCCAGAACAGCAGCAAACACAAATGAGCTATTTGTAACCCTTAATTTAAACAGCTACCGAAGTAATAGCATAAATAGTCTAATGCAATTGTAATGGGTAATGAATTATGCAGACAGCCTCTTCCCTCCTTGAATATGCATGAGGCAGGAATTCACCAAGTGCCACAATATTGCTGCTTTATTGCTTACTTACAGCCTGGTCCTATAAAGAAGACACCAAGCCCAGAGTCTGTACCATCCCTTGTCCTCAGGGCATCACAACATTGCTCCAAATACACTGACAAATAACTTCTGGCTCTGGACAAAACCGCCACTAAAAAATAAAATAATCTCCACCAAACCTACAAAACATTCACTAAACCTACAAAACCTCCACTAAACCTACGAAATATCCACCAAACCAGCAAAACCTACACCAAACCTACAAAATCTCCACCAAATCTACAAAATCTCCACCAAACCTACAAATCCTCCACCAAATCTCCCCTTCCAGCCCTGAGGAAGCTGAATCGAAACCTCAGAGCCACTTGCCCCTTTGTACTGCCTAGCTTAAAACCCAGGAAAATATCAAACTGGTCCTAGAAGCTGAAGCCAATAAATTCATTTCAGTGACAGGAATAAAGTGGATCTAATTAGAAGTCCCTCTGCAGTGCCTCGTTAGAGTGGTTGGTAAGTGAATGACATTTCAGCGGCAGTGAGTTAGACTATTTGTCTTTGGTTATTTTGGGGACTAACAAAATGCCGACAACTGGGTGTCCTCACTGAGAAGGCTCTTCCTCAGATGTCTGAAGGCCTTTTTCATAGACCACTTCATTTACATTCCTTGGGCACATCCTTCACTCTCTGCAGCTCATTCATAAACTGAAGCAAATCAGAGCAATCTGGGGAGAGAGGCGGATTTTAGCTGTTGTATTGCACGTAGTTAACCCCAGAGATGGTTGGACTTGATGATCTTAGAGGTCTTTTCCAACCTTAATGATTCTGTGAATACTTTATAAACTTCATTTTTTTTCCTCCCCTGTGAATAAATGTCTATTTTTTTGGTTCTTTTCTTGTGGGTGCCACTGTCCTCTGGTGCAGGAGAAACCCACACGCCACATGGTAATGTTCTTACAGCCTTGTCCAGGGAGCAGCAGGACTAATTTGTCAGCCTTATTCAACTTGAGTCGGCTGTTGGTAACCTGCACTCTCTGGTGATCCCCAGTTGTCAGTCAGCAAGGATTTGCCTTGACTTTCAGTGCTTATGAAGTCATAGGCAGTGGTAATTTAATGAGCAGCAGATCAAAATTCTGCTCATACTCATCCAGTGATGGTCCTGACATATCACTTTAGTTAGAATCCTTCCTTTCAGGACACAGCCCTCGGGTGGAAATCACAGAGTTATTCCCATTAATTATGTCCTCACTGTATTAGAAACCCCAAACATCAGGAGTTTGTGCGGTTTAGGTTTTTGGATGCTCTGCCACCCACCATGCTGATGTTATTACCATAGCACAGGCTGTGGGCATTGGGAATTTGATCAAATTAATGGGAATCCTGATCTGGAGCAGCAGCTAAGGGACATATGCTGGTAGCAAGGAGCATCCTGTAGCTCTGCTCCTTGTTGGAGGGAAACGGAGAGATCTCAAGAGCTCTGCCTGCTCCTTCTGGTTTTCCAGAGCTTATTTGTCATGCAAAATAAGGGGGTTTTTGCATAAAAGGTAAAATTGATGGAAGGGAATTATGCAATTTTGCACCAATTCCATCATCTGCAGGTTGCATCTGTACAGGAGGTCACTTGTGTGCTTTCTGCCTCATCTTACCACCAACAGGTGCTCACCTCAACACACAAAATGACAAGAACTGGGAAGAAGAGAGGAAAAACATCTCAAGAGCTTCCACTTTCATTTCTAGAGCTGGGAAAAAAAACAACAAGTGTCTGAGCTTTTACCCTATCTAGAGCCTGAACTTTGCTCTCTAACTACCAACCACAGCCCCTGAAAACGTTTGGGTTGGGACTAAGATCTTCAGCTTCCACCTCCAGAAATGGGTTTAGGAGGGGCAGGTCCTGCCTGATCAACCTGATCTCTTTTTATGATCAAGTGACCCACCTAGTGGATGAGGGGAAGGCTGTGGATGTGGTCTATTTGGACTTCAGCAAGGCCTTTGACACTGTCTCCCATAATATACTCTTGGATAAGCTGGTAGCCTATGGCCTAGACAAGTGTACCCTCTTCTGGATTAGGAGCTGGCTGGAGGATCGCGCTCAGAGAGTGCTGGTGAACGGGGCTGTGTCCAGCTGGCGGCCGGTCACCAGTGGTGTTCCCCAGGGGTCTGTGTTGGGTCCAGTCCTGTTTAACATCTTTATTGATGATTTAGATGAGGGGATTGAGTCTATTATCAGCAAATTTGCTGATGACACCAAGTTGGGAGGGTGTGTCGACCTGCTGGAAGGCAGGAGGGCTCTGCAGAGGGATCTGGATAGACTTGAGAGATGGGCTGATTCCAATAGGATGAAGTTCAATAAGGCCAAGTGCCG
>VWZO01018421.1:1450729-1683299 GCA_013396975.1 Bucco capensis | reverse complement strand
GCACTGAGTGCCATGATCTAGTAAATGGATTTAGTTGATGGAGGGTTGGACTTGATGATCTCGGAGGTCTTTCCAGCCCAATCGATTCTGTGATTCTGTGTGATTCTGTGAAATGCTTGATTCAAACCTTATTTTGGTGGCAGATTTTAAGCCTGGTTTTAACCTGAGCAGTAGCCTTAAAGAGCTAGCATGGCCTTGGGGACTAGGTATTGCAGTCAGTTCTAACAAGAACATCAGTTTGAGGTGGGTTGGGTTGGCTGCATACACTGCACAGGATTGGACATATAAATTACTAGAAAGTTCTTAATAGATTTGAAGCCAGTGGCTAACATTAGCATCTTGATTAAAAAATATTACATGATTAAATTCAGGATTCCATTCTATTTTGCAGCATTATTGGGCCACACAGGATGATTCATAAAGTTTAGACACCAGAATAACATCTTCAGGCAAGAATAATTTGATTTTTTCCCCCCACCCTGAACGTGTTGCCATAGATTTCCCTAAATGTTTTACAAACAGTTATTAAAAGCACATTGAGAATCTGAATTCCCTGTGGGCAAAGTGTTTTTGTACTTAACTTTCATTTAATTCAGGAAAAAAAAATCACATCTGGTTGGACTTGCAGCAATAAGATGGGAAAATCATCCCCAGCTATCACAACA
Source organism: Bucco capensis (assembly GCA_013396975.1). Classification (NCBI taxonomy): domain Eukaryota; kingdom Metazoa; phylum Chordata; class Aves; order Piciformes; family Bucconidae; genus Bucco; species Bucco capensis. The sequence goes on along the minus strand of VWZO01018421.1, from coordinate 1,682,634 downwards.
GCAGTGACATGAGCAGATTGCTCATCGTCACCTTTTCTCACCCCCTTCCTTCTAGGGGTTGAGCAGTAAGCATGAAGGGGGCTCAGCTGTGGGACCCTCTCCTCTTGAAGGTGGCTCTGAGAGCAGCCATCAAGCCAAGGCAAGACTTTGGAGGGGCTCAGCCATTAAATCTCTGCCTGATTTGGGGCTTTGGAACAGTGATGGCCCTGGCTGGACAACTTGTAATATTAAAGGCCAGATAGGTGCTGTGAGGGCTGTCAAATGTCTCTGGAGATGTGAAGAATATGGTTTTAGAGAGGTGGGGGTTGATCTTTTCTCCCAGGTAACAAGTGACAGGATGAGAGGAAACAGCCTCAAGTTGTGCCAGGAGAGGTTTTGTTTGGACAATTTCTTCCCCAGAATGGTTGTTAAGGCTGCCCAGGGTGGAGTCACCATCCTTGGAGGGGTTTCAAAGCCATGGAGATGTGGTGCAGAAGGACATGGTTTAGTGGTGACCTGGCAGTGTTGGGTTAATGATTGGACTCAATGATCTTAAAGATCTTTTTCAACCAAAACAATTGTAAGCAACATTCCAGCAGGAATTTATTGCACCCCTGGTAGAGTGTTAAAAAAATGCATTTATCAGCTTTTGCTATCAAGTAGTCCATAACTGATGAAATATATAGGAATTAAAAGATACCCAACACCCCCTTCCCAGCCTCCCTTCCCCACCACCCCTTCCCAACCTTCCCTCCCCTTAACAGCACCGTAAATTTCCATGTCACCTTCCTGCGCGTGGCTGCCCTTAATCTGACAGTGTCAGAGGGATCTATCTTCATTTTCTCACTCTTTCCATAATCTAATCCTCAGCTCTAACATGCAATTAGTGCCCTCCTCGCCCTCCAGCATACCAAGCAGGCTGATTGCTACATCCCTCCCTGTGCAATCCATTTAGCTGGGTGATTCCTAATGAATATGTACATGTGGAGGACCTCGGCGAGGAGGGTCACAGGCAATCAACCTTGAATTCAATTACTCCAGTCAAGGTTAATGACTCGGCGCAGTGGTCAGAGGCAGTCAGCCTCCTGCAGATTAAATCAGCCTGTCAGGGCTGACAGGGCTGCTGCTGCTCCTGCTTCTCGCCTGGAGAAGGTGGTGTCACCCTGTGCTGGGGAAAATGGGATTGTCAGGCTCCCTTCCTGACCCATGAGGTGGAGTCACCAGCTCTGGAAGTGTTTGAAACACTTGGAGATGTAGTGTTTGGGGAGATGGTTTGGGGAGCATGGTAGAGTTGTGTGGATGCTTGGAGTCAGTGAACTCAGAGGTGTTGCCCTCTTTGGATGATACGTTTTTAATTAAAAAGTCATGGAATTGTTTTGGTTGGAAAAGATCTTTAAGATCAATGAGTCCAAAGGTTAGCCAGCACTGCCAGGGCACCACTGAACCATGACCCTCAGTACCACATCTCCATGGCTTTTCAACCCTTCCAGGGATGGTGACTCCACCACTGCCCTGGGCAGCCTGGGACAGGCCTTGACAACACTTTCCATGAAGAAATTGTTCCTCATATCCAAATTAAACCTCTTCTGGCACAACTTGAGGCTGTTTCCTCTCATCCTATCATTTAGAATCATAGAATCATAGAATAACCAGAGTTGGAAGGGACCCACAAGGATCATCAAGTCCAACTCCCATTAGGCACAGGACAAAAATCCTAAGATTACACGAGGTGACTAAGGGCATTGTCCAAGTGTCTCTTAAACTCCACAAGATTTGGAGCCATGACCACTTCCCTGGGGAGCCTATTCCAATGCTCCACCACCCTCTGGGTGAAATACTTTTTTCTAGCATCCAGTCTGAATTTCCCCCAGGACAGCTTCATACCATTCCCCCGTGTCCTGTCACTATCCACTAAAGAAAAGACCTTAGCCCCCACTCCTCCCTCTTTGGTAAGAAGGTTATAAACTGCTATGTGATCTCCCCTCAGACTTCTCTTCTCCAGACTGAACAGGCCAAGTGATTCAGCCTTTCTTCATATGTCTTCCCCTCCAAGCCCTTAATTATCTTTGTTGCCCTCCTCTGGACACTCTGCAGCAACTTCATGTCTCTCTTGTATTGTGGAGCGCAGAACTGCACACAATACTCCAGGTGAGGCCACACCAGCACTGAGTAGAGCAGGACTATCACTTCTCTCATTCTCATTCACTTGTTCCTTGGGAGAGGAGACCAACCTCCACCTGGCTCCAGCCTCCTTTCAGGGAGTTGTAGAGAATGAGACGGTCTCTCTTTGCTGTGATGGCCCTTGGGGACCCCCACAGCATCAGCTCCACCTACACTTACCCCTGAGGGTCCCCTGCCCAACTGCTCATGGCACATTTCAGCATTAAGAAATTACTATCACAGAATCATTATGGTTGGAAAAGCCCTCTGAGACCATCAAGTCCAACCATTCACCCAACACTACCATGCTCACTCTGAGATTGCACAGAGGAGTGGAGATGTTTGGGACCTGCAGCTTCAGCCATTCCTGCTGGCACCTTGGACATGCTCCTCCCTGGGAACCACCAGCATTTGGTACATCAGAGGATGGAGCTGTGGAGAAACCTCCCAGAGCAACCAGTACCTACAGGGGCCGAGGCCATGGAGTCTCATTTTGCTCCTCCAAAGGCTTCACCCTTGTTCTGCATGCCGAGTGAGGTGTTATTTACTAGTGTGGACAAATTAAAGACGTAAATAACCTTTGACTGTCTTGACTCTCTTCAATAAAGAGAAATGATGAGGTTTGTGTATGTAAAGCAGCTTCTCTTGGTGTGAGGAATCTCCTACACCTGATTGATGCTGCTATTAAATCTGGGGCAGGTTTGAGAATGAAATCACTGATGTCATTTCAGGACCATTACATGGAATTTAACACAAATTCATAATGAATGTATTTTTCCAGAATATCTTTCCAATTCATAAGCTATTGGTAGACTTCAAATGGAAGCCTCTTTCTTTTAAAACTAAATATTACTTTGTTTATTTTGGCCTCTTTTCCTTCCTTTCCACTGTGAGAAAAAAATATCAGAGAGGCCAAATGGTCATTGTCAGTTTAAATAAGTCAGCTTGCTGGAGATGTAGTCTGAGACCTGCAGAGCATTGTAAATAGACACAAATCCATCATTCCTCAGCATGAAATGTTCCTTCTTCCAGGGTGAACATCCTCCCAGCAGGTGTCCATCACCTCCCTGCATTGTCTGGTGCTCCAAAACATGTTCTTCATGTTTCTGCTCCTTGATAAGCACTGAGAACTCTTCTGGGTTTATGTTGGGTTTTTTTCTGAATGTCTTTACAACCGAGCATTCAGGACTTGGATGTTCAGGGAGGTGCTCTCCTTGCATTACTGACTATTCCAGCCATAGAGGATGCCGTTGGGATGAATTAGCTACCTGAATATTAGGTGATCAATCAGTATAGACTTTTAATTTATCTAATGAGTTTAGTTACCAGAAAATGCAACCACATCTTCCAGCTTTTATGAGAGTTTTGTCCAAGCACCTCAAAAGTCTTGCAGAGGCTGTCAGGAGCGCCTGGGGAAAGGGAGCAGGCTGTTAGGCTGTTTTTCCTCCCCTATACTCAGGATAGAAGTGATTTGCAGTGAAAGGGCTTGGGAGGAGAGGCTGGAAAAGGTGATATATATGTGACTGGTTCCAGTTTATTCACCTTTCCCAAATGTATCCAGGTGTAGCCAAAGAGCTGTGGGATTTTAAATATATATATTATATATATATTATATTATATAGATAGATAGAAAGATAGATAGATATAATATATAATTAGTATTATACACAATTATATTCAATCTGACTTTTGCACTAATAGAAGGCACCCCCAAACCCCAGACTTTCACCCCCAAAGGAAGGCTCCTTTCTGGGAGCATCCACAGCCTTCTCAGTGAGCACTGGAAGTGAAAAAAGCTTTCAGAAGCTTTTATCAGGTAAATGTTATGGATGGCTGTGATTTAATTTATGAGATTAGTTTGACTTCCAATTACCAGGCTTCCCACAGAGTCACTTTGTGTTTTGAGCTCTAGAACTAGCACTCCCTACACTCAGACTTTCATTTAGAGAGGGATTATCAATAATTAGACACTGTGGCCTTATTGATTAACTAATCCATAGCCACATTCATCAGCAGCCTGAGAAAAATGCACTCTTTGCATTGAAAGGCATGGGTGCCATCAGACCAGGGTACTCTGCCACACCCCCCTGGCAGGTGGCACCTTTATGATAGATGTCATTTCTGAACCTGCTACTGCAGAGCTACAAAGTCTTTTTCTTTGGACTTCTTAATGAAGTTTGGGTCATTATTTCTTAATTGGCCACTGTTTCTTTGTCACTAACAATACATTTTTGCTCACTAGAAGGTTATTTGGTATAGAGATTGGTGTCTCCAAAGGTGCCACTTTGTCCATACACAGTAAATAGAGAAGAGATGCAAAGATCTCTGACATGAACTCTGAGGTCAGAAGAGATGCAAAGATTTCTGACATGAAATCTGAGGTCCACTCATGACTTACATCCACATGGCCCCAAAGCTCAGCAGAGGTGAGGTGGTGCTGTGTCCTGAACCAGCAGCTTCACACCACAGTGTCACTCTGAGGTTTCCCCCATTAATCACTTAACATTTCCCCAGATAATTATACCTTCACATTATCCAGGTTACATGAGGTTTTCTCAAGCCAGAGCAGAACATCTGATTAAGTTTGAGTTTGCTCTTACTCAGCCATCAAAAACCCCAGACATTTATAGCCATCCCTCTCCATCAATCAGGTAAGACTATCAGGAAAACAACCAACCACCCAATAAATCATCCTAATCTGTTGTAAAACTGATCTTCATAATTAGTTTAGTCCACTGTATTTAGCCACTTGGAAAGTAGCCTAAAGAATGGAATTACTTTGGGTGTTTCATGGAATAAAACCTGAGAAAGCTGTGATGGTGACTCCACCACTGCCCTGGGCACCCTGGGCCAGGCCTTAACAACCCTTTTGGGGAAGAAATTGTTCCTCACACCCAACCTAAACCTCCCCTGGTGAAACGTGGTGCTGTTTCCTCTTGTTCTAAAGAGGAAAGTCCTCAGCTGCATGGACCAGGATGATGAAAACAAACCCCATACCTTGTAGGCTCATAGAATCATGGAATCATAGAGCCATAGAACCATGGAATCATAGAGTCATAGAATCATAGGCTCATAGAATCATGGAATCACAGGATCATAGACTCATAAAACCATAGACTCATAGAATCGTGGAATCATAGAGTCATGGACTCAGTAGCATGTTTGGGGTTGGAAAAGACCTTTAAAGTTCCTCCAGACCAAGCCCCTAACCTTCCTGGTGCTCTGTTGGAAGCTCAGCTGCGCAGGCTGGCAGACACACACACTGAGCACTCGCATGGGGCTGGTTCTTCCTCCTTGCCAGGTGCATTATCATGTTTTAAAAGGCTAAAAACACTTCTTAATCTCATCTTCTCATTATTTGCATTAATGAAGGCCTTGCTCAATGCTCTTCTCTCTAAAAAAAGGCCAAAAAAGCAATCAGAAAACTGGCAAAAGAGAAGCAGCAGCTTTTCTGTTTCCCTGCCATTGCCACCCGAGACCTTTGACTACTAATGACTGAAGCTTTTGTGTTTAACCCATCTAGCGTCAAACCTTGTGGCAGGCTTGGTATGGGGGAACAGCAGCAGGTCCTGGTTTGTTTGATGTAACAGGATGTGCTACCCTTGTGAGACACTTCAGCTAGGGAATGTTTTAACATCCATGCAGTCAGAAGAAGCTTGGAGCGGCAGGAGGGATGCTCTTCGCCTGGTGTGGGACCAGGGCTGCTGCTGGGAAACATGGCTCCCATTCTCTGGAATCCAGCAGAGATCAGGCAGCTCCCCTCTCAATGCAACTATTATTAATTTGGTGGTATATATATATATATATAAAAGGGCAATAAGTATTGTTACAGTAGTATTCAAATATACATATTCATTCCCATATCCACATCAATATCTGTATCCATACCCATAGCTACACATTCATGATTTCTTTGCTGGTGACTACGACCCAAGAAGCCAACACTGCCCAAACTGCCATGTATTCTGTCTCCTTTTTGCCTGTGTGGATCATGGTATTTTAGGAGCGGTTAAGCATTGGCACAGGCTGCCAAGGGCAGTGGTGGAGTCACCATCCCTGGAGGTGTTCAGAAAACGTGTAGATGTGGTTCTGAGGAACATGGTTTAGTGGTGACCTGGCAGTGATAGGTTAACAGTTGGACTTGATGATACTGGAGGTCTTTCCCTACTTAATGTTTTTATGATCTTATGATCTCCAGCAGCATCCACCCCTCCATCCCACTTTTGCAGGTGGGACCCTATGGCAGACATGCCTGGGTTTGCACCCCAGGCCTGGCCAATCCCCACCTCAGTGTACAGGGCAACTCTTTCTCTGCAACCCGCAGCCCACAATAAAGCCTGCCTCGAAATACCCATAAAAGCTGCAATTCCAAGAGCTGAAGCAAGCTGAGGAAGGGCTGGGGTAGAGAGGCCTCCCTCCTTTGATGTTTATTGCCATGGCAGAGCAATGCCGAACAATGCTGCTTGCCATGAGCCCTCCTTCGCCTTCCGCGCTCCACATTTGCTTCCAATTTGAGGAGTGAACATGGTCTGCTTTCCTGATGCCATTGTCTAAGGGATCGCTGGGGCCGGAGTGCTTGTCATTTCTCTTTTGTGCTGTGTAATTTGGAGCAGCCCAGACCAGAAGGGAACATCTGTACTGTGACGGGACCAGCATGGCGGCATCGGCACGCCCCCGGCGCGTCAACGCTGGGACCTGTGAGAAGGTCACTTTCCTCCTCCACTTCCTCCTGTGCCGTTGGTTTTTATTCATGATATTTGACATATTAAGCTCCTGTATCTTGGCATAAAGGACACAATATTGCAGCATATTGGCAAGCTCATTTGCTTTTCACAGCTAGTGTGGTGGCCAAATATCCCTCCCTAGGGAGTGCCACGTGGACCTCAACGGCAGTCAAATGAGCCCCAGCAGCAGGTGGCCTTTTGCAGCCTAATGAACATGGCAATCTGTTACCCGCACGGCACGGCTTTTCACCAGACAATTAGGCAACTAAGCATGTAATTATTCAGGCCAACAAGAAGAGGCTCTCCTCTAATTTCATCTTTTCATTGCTGTTTACTCACCCGCGCTCCCCTCGTTAATGAGAGATTTTCCAGTTGAGCCTTAATTGGTTTCAATAACATTCATTTGGGTTGAAAAGGGAGCGATTCTGTTAATTGGGGAAGGGAGAAAAGCATCTTTTCATTGCCACTGCGTCCTGCTATGGAAATCTGAACACCCTCAACAGGTCTGAGCTAATGAAATTAAGTTACACAGGAATAGAAAGTAATTTATTTTCACTGGAGCATGTGCTCTAGGTCCTGGACAATTAATCCAACTCGTTTGGGAGGAGGAGGTGGTGAATAAACAGGGCTTGCTGCTTCAGATCCCCAAGTCTCAGGGTGGTTTAACTACTAAGCTTTCCAGCACAACCACAAAGTGTTTAATGAGAAAGAGACACGTTTATGGAAACACTAATTCTTTAATAGCTTGTTGGGAAAACAAATATAGAGAAGGATGCTTGGCAGCCTGGAAAGTGTGAGGGTGGGTTACAGCATCCTGGAATAAACAGAAATGGATGGTTCCTGGCTCTGAAATTGGAGACCACCCCACGGCACGTGATGCTGCAATCCTATTGCTCCAGTATCCAGGACCTGGAAAACAAGAGGGAACCAAAGATCAAGAGAAGAACATGTTTGTTTGTTTGCTTGCTTGCTTTCCCTGACCACAGGGAACTCTCATTAAGGAAAACTGAGATTCTTAATTATTGACATAACTTTAATGTTCAGGCTTTAAGGAAAACTTTGGCTACCACAAAATAAGCGTTAACAGCACTAAGGTGGAGAAGGTGGTTCAGAGGTGCCTGGGGGAGCAGTCCTGTAGGGACCTCACTGCCCCTTGTCCTGCCTTGCCTTTTCCCCATTCTCATCTTTAATTAATTATAAGTCAATTTGCAGACTGAGAGCTGAAGTCTCCAACCAGTGCCAGGACAATGGCATGGCTCTCACAGAATCACCCATCCTTCAGCTCTTGCTCAGCATTGAGCAGATCCCCTCTGGCTCTGCTCTTCTCCAGGTTAAGCAGCCCCAGGGCTCTCAGCCTTTCCTCCTGCCAGAGATGCTCCAGTGGCCTCAGCATTTTGGGAGCCTCTGCTGGACTCTTTCCAGTAGTTCCTTGTCTCTCTTGAACTGGGGAGCCCAGAGTTGGACCCAGGACTTTCCATGCAAGAAGAACCAGGGAACTTTAAAACCTTCAGTGCTTCCTTGTGAGGGACACTAAAAGAGCATGCATGAGCCCTTTATGTGTCTGGAGACAAGCTTATGTGCACAGGCATATGGAAAGTCTCTGCAAGTACATATGTAATTATTTATTGTCCAAGTATGAAGCAGTGTATATTTAAAGTATCTTATGGGCATCCAAAATCCTTACATAAGTAACTGAATAAAGAAACCCCAAACCATACATTTGCTTGACTTCAGCAGGTTTTAAGGGAGACTTTCAGCTTTTCCTATCTTCCTGGTGTAAAACAACCCTGATGAGTTTGTTTAAGTTTGGGTCTTTGTCCCATGTGACCATGGAAGGTCCTGCTTGAATAACCCATCCCCTGAACAGCTCTTCCAGCTAGACTCTTTACTTGGTGGGAGATGCCCTCTCCACCACCAAGAAGAGGAGCCCAGGTTCATTGCAGCTGCTGGTTGTTGGCTTTATTTGCAAGCATTTATGCAGGCATGGGGTATGTAAATGCTTAATGTGGTTTTCTTTAAGAGCTGGCTCCCAAAATGCATAATGGGCAGAGACTTTATGCAATAATACACTGCAGACTGGTATGAATATTTCAAGGAATTATTCCTCTGTTTGGTACAGGGCTCATCGCACCGACGCTTGATTCATTGCCACACAAATGTACCTGGGGTTGCTAGGGTTACCCAATTTCATTCACCCACAGATAGTGGAGATCTACATAATCCCATCAGATCCTCCACTGCATTTCCAAGTGATATTGATAAATGGGGCCTTGCTCAGAAGAGATGTCCATTTACATGTGATATATCTCACCATTCCTGTCTTCTGAAATATTGTGGCTGATGAAATTTCACATTATGTGCATATGCAGGAGGCAGAGACACACGTCTCTTATTCCTGGTAGGAGCCAAGGGGAGGTGGTTTGTGCCTGAAGCTCTCTTTTTCTGCAGAAATTGAGAGTATTGTGACTCAGACTGGGTTTCTTACAAGGCCATGAAGAAGCAGCCAGTTCTCTGCAGTGGTACAATCTCCTGGTTGCCACCAGAAAGTCTCAGCACCTTGTTTCACTGAGCCGGAAGCTTGCTAGCAGCATTCTTGTCACCTTCTAACACAGAATATCCCATGAAAGCTGAGTAGATTTTCTAGCAGACATTTTGGACCTGGAGGATGGATCAGGCTGGGCATGGTGGCTTTTGGTGTGTCACTATATATAGCTCTGTATTATACACTATATATATAAATCTCTATATTATACACTATATATATATATGTTAATCTCTATACTATAAATCACAGCTAGGCCATAGGTGCCCTTATATTTGAATGTACAGAAATACAATAGCAGCCATCAGCAGCTGAGCATTCAGAGACAGGGAAGACGTTAACTCCATCAGCCAGCAAAATCCAAAGGGAAGCAAGCCCCTCTCCCTGTGCCCCCTTTTCTTCAGAAATCCAGCCCAAACCACATCCCACAGGACTGGGAAGCAGTGGAGCTGTGGTCTCAGTGGGATTGAGGAGGGCTGGAAGGCGCCAGGGGCCCATGGTCCTCCCCAAGGTCCTCCAGCCAAATCCAAGGGTGGATGGAGCCAGGGTGGTTATCCCAGCTCACCACTCTGCTACACCATCATCTGTGCTGGCAGCTAGCAGGGCAGGACCTCTACTTGCATAAAATAGGTGAAAATCCAGCCAATTTGGCCAAAGCAGGCATAGTTTGGACCAAATTCATCAGGTCATTGATCCACATGAGCAGTCCTGGTGAGCATCCTATTTCCAAGCTGAGAGATGTTGGTAGCAAACCTCCTCAGAGACAGATTTGTAAGTGAAAGGAAGAAAATGTTGTTGAAGCAATAGGAAGCTGCAGCCTGTGCAGTCCTGAGAAGCTAGGCTGTATTTCATCCTTTAAAAGCTATCATTTTCCTTAGCAAGCTGCTTACTACAATTATACCATGTTTTTCTTGGCCCCCAGCTACATTAAACATCTATTTTATAGTGCTCCCTGTATTACCCTGACAGCCTGGCTCCTGAGGAGGGCCTTGGAGAGGCTTACACCATAAAGAACTACATGGTTTCCTCATTAACTTTATAGCTTTACTACCTTCTTTTGGGGCACCATCCCTTCCTCCTCCTCTGCTGAGGCTGAGCATGCTTCACTCAGACTTGTTTAGCCGGGGATGATTTCCAACAGCATCCACTTCTCTTGGCTGCAAGGCCTCCTCCTGACACAGATGCAAAGCCTCTACTGGGAGAGCCCCTGTGCTGATCTACCTGAATCTCACAGGATTTAGAGTTGTGGAATCATTAAGGTTGGAACAGACGTCTGAGATCATCAAGTCCAATCATCAAGCCAACACCACCATGTCACCAAGTGCCATGTCTACATGTTCTCTGAATGCCTTCAGGGGTGGTGACTCTGCCACTGCCCTGGGCACCCTGGGCCAATGCTTAACAACCCATCTGGGGAAGAAATTGCTCCTCATGTCCAAGCTAACCCTCCTCTGGTGCAACCTGAAGCTTTTTCCTCTCATCCTGTCACTTGTTACCTGGGAGAAGGTAACTCTTTTCAGAGATTTGGAGAGAGCAATAAGGTCTCTGAGAGAGCAATAAGGTCTCCCCCGAGCCTCTTCTCTACACTAACCAACTCCAGGTCCCTCAGATGCTCCTCACAACAGCTCTAGACCCTTGCCCAGCTCTGTCACCCTTTACCCCAGAACTTTGCTATCAAAACCAAGGCACTTCTGCCACCATGACAGAACAGCTCCTCTCCAGAGCTGCTCACCACAGTATTCCTGCTTCCTCCACCTTCCCAGCCCAGCTGGGCTCTTCTACACCTCTGCACCTTCTCAAGAGAGTCAGAGCAGTCCCTTCAATCCTGTCTGAAGGAACACGAAATGCTGTTATCATTCCAGTACAGCCTGGAGCATCATGCCCTGTCACACCAGCAGGGTTAGACTCCTGCTAATTATAGGCTGATAAACTCCCCCCTGCTTGGCTCTATGGAGGCTTCCCAGAGCAGACAGTGTCTGTAGCTGTTGATTATTAAGGCCTATTATGTATTGATAGGTTAGGATTTATTACTGAAAGCAGAATCCAATATGTAGGGATTGGCTGGGAGCAGGGCACTGGGGGATAGGGGCAGGGGCTGTTAGCTGGGGGTGGTCTGTCAGTGGGAGAAGGAGGTGGTGGAAGTGGAGGAGGAGGATGAGGAGGAGGATGTGAAAGAGGAGGATGAGGATAAGGAGGAGGAGCAGTGTGCTGGAGCAATTAGGGAGCCAGCAATCCCAGTGCTACGCTATCGGCAGCCTAAGAGAGATAATGGGTTTTCCTGGCCAGGACGGGCACAGGGCTGCTGGGGAAGCACAGTGACATGAGATAAATGGAGCAATGGCTGGTGAAAGCCTGCTGCTGGCTGCTCTGAAGGCAGGAGGGCAGGAGGCAGGGAGGCACCAGAGTGTCTAGCTGGAGCAGATCCTCCCGATACGGGCGGATGCTGCGGAGAAAGGAATACAGCTCCTGGTTCGAGGGCACGCATTAAGGTGGTGTTTGTGACAGAGTGAAGTTGTTTCCATCCAAAGGTGTTTCTCATCACTCTCCCCCCTCCCCATGGTGCTATTTTTATCCACCTCAGTTGCCTACATTCTGAGATGCTCTTCTTTATTTCATAGTTGTTCATAAGCTGGATGAAAGCAGCCATCCTGCTTTGGGGATGGGGGATGCTAAATCATCCCCAAAACTCACATGTTGTTGGGCATGAACCCTGTGGGGAGACAGCACTGGCTGCCAAGGGGATGGCAAAAGGCAGCTCAAAGCTATCAAGACCTTTCCCTGCAAGGAAGCCTCTTCTTGGAGGGGCCAAACCCCCCATCACCCATATGGTGATGGTGAGGAACCCTCCAGACCCACTTCTTCATCTGTTTTACAGTCATGCTAAACAGTTTTGGTCCAGTGAGGATTCAAAATTGGCTTGGAACTCAGTAATCTGGACCTCACAAAAATGTGGGATTCAATCACCTGCGAGGAGCAATGAACCATCACTGCGCCTGGAAATGGCAAGTGGATCTTGGGAGAAGTAGCTCAGGAGAACATATCTTACCTTCACAATTAGTGTTTCACTATCAGACACAGACCCTGGGTGCTGTAATTAATATCTCATCCACATCATGCCATAGGTAAATGATGAAAGTACTCCTTCCCACATGGGAATAAATGAATCACCCCTCTATAAACCCATTAAAGAAGTGCAGGCAGCAAAGTGTATAGGTTAATAAAGTCTTCAATAATAAATAATTGAAGACACAGGCCATAAATTACCTGATTTTGTCATTCTCTAATTTGTGCACCACAGTGTGTCAAAGCAAAAAAAACTCAGATTGTATTTGGGCTGCTGGAATTAATAGGGGAAGGGCACTGGGAAGGGCTGCGAGGAGCAAGGCCCAGGATGAGCACCACCTGCATCCCTCTCTCTCTTCTGGAAGGAGCATGGCTTGCAGATTTTCTCCTTCTGAATATTTCAGTTTAGCTGAATATAAATAAATCAGGCACTTCCAGACTCAGCAGGATCCTGCCTCCTGCGATATTGCTCTGTCATCCCATTCCTGCCCGGGCTTCCTTTGCCAGTGGCCTGCCTGCCTCTTTGCTGAGCTCTGCACACATGACTGGCTCTGCTTGCAGTCACTTCCAGTAACACTCAGAGGCAGGGATTCCAGAGGTTTTCCATTCATACACCTGTTTGTGACAGCAGGGCAGAAGAAAGCCCAGGTGGAGTTAGGCTGGGAAAGAACCCAGGGCAGCTCTGCCCTTCTTGCAAGAAGGCTTCCCACGGTGGTACCCACTTCCTCCACCCTGGCTATGATCCTGGTTCCTGTCTGCACATGGTCAGGTCAAGCCCTGGCCCAGGCTGCCCAGGGCAGTGGTGGAGTCACCATCTCTGGAGAGATTAAAAAGCCAGGTGGATGTGGTGCTGAGGCACACAGTTTAGTGATGGCCTGGCAATGCTGGTTAATGGACTTGATGATCTTAAAGGTCTCTTCCAAAATGATTCTGTGGTTTTCCAGAGCCTAATCTCTGCTTTCTATTCCTGATGTGGATGTTAAAGCCAATCACAAGGAGATAACACAAAGTGGAAGCCATACGAGACCTAGGCTCTGTGAACTGAAGCAGCCTGAACCACAGTCCTGGTCCACACAGCCTTCTGCCTCACACTCATTACACTTCATTTGCATACGCTGATTTCCAGTGCAGGCACCAGACATGGTTAGCAGGCTCCCTGAAAGTCCAGGTCTCCAACCAGTCTCCCTGGGCTTCTCCTTTCTAAAGGGAGATGAAAGACCATGAGTGAACACCAAGGTGGGCACCAAAACACAAGGGAAACAACAACAACAACAACAAAGCATAGCAGCAAGTTAAAAATGTCCTGCATGAGGGGAAAACTCTTCAAACTGGCACAAAATAAATGTAAGGAGCATATTCTTGGAATTACATAGCAAAAAAATACCCTGTACATTTTGGCAGCAGCTAAACATCTCCTTAATGGAATTCAGATGGGGCCTGGAGTGATCACAATGTTTGGAGAGAAGCCAGCTAGTAAGTAATTTAAACATCACAGGAAATTAAATTTTAGAATTCAATTTTGCATAAAGTTTTTTCTGTAATGAAAATGTCACCCATAAATTATGAAGTCTGATTATATTCCTTTTTTTTTTTGGACTTTTTAATAAAATAATAGAGGCACTTGACAGTCCAGAACAAATGCATATTTTATGTGGGGAGCCTTACGCCAGAGCCGACGTCTTCTGGAAATAATGGAACAGATGTTAACACTGCTTCATCAGTTATCAGGTGCTCTGCTCAACAGCTTCAAACACAAGTAGTTATTAAAAATGCTAAGGGGATGGTCTCTCAGGGTTATCTAATTGTGGGCTTCAAATGTAGAGGTTTAATGGCATTAATTCTATGCCCAGGATTATGGAGCCAGGCCATCATTTATCCTGCAGGTCTGTGTAGGAATTCTGCACTGCCATTGATAGAGAATGAATTCAGTGCAGGCAAGGAGAGTGGCTTTGGTGGGAACACACAAACTTGTTCAGGGTGGAGTGATAAATCAAAACTGAGCCAAATTTCCCCTTCCTATTCATGGAGGGACTCAAGGGTGCCACACCTGTCTGGGTGCCCCTTAAACTTCATCCACCCCCATGGAATGCCGACCCTACAAATTGGGTTGGGATCTAGGGGAACATGGAAAGAGTCCTGAAATCTTGTTCAGTGCTACTGGTGGTTCCTCTTGTGTGGTGGATTTTGTGGCAGGAATCATGGTGGATACATGGTGGTAGGGACATTATTTAGTGGCATGGTAGGGATAGGTAGATGGTTGGACTTGATAATCTTAGAGGTCTCTTCCAAACTTAATGATTCTGTACTGCAGTGGGCACCATGGTGGACATTGTGGTGGGCATTGTGGTGAGCACCATTGTGGACATCACAATGAACATCATGGTGGGCATTGTGGTGGACATTGCAGTGGACATCACAGTGGGCATTGTGGTGGGCATTGCAATGGAAACTGGTGGACATCATGGCAGGCACTGTAACAGGCATTGTTGTAGGCATTGCAGCAGGCACTGCAGCAGGAAGCATGTCCCAACCCAGCCCTGCAAGAGCCACTAGAAACAGATTTAGATCAGCAAAACTTTATTGATTACCAAGAGGCACAATTTTTGGCCAAGGGCATGACTCTGCAACCTTCCTCTAATAATACCAGCCCTTGGCTTTGTGGGTTCCATTGACATCCTGGCAAAGCCTTTGGTGGCTCTTCTCACCAATCATGCAGAGGGCAGGTGTTTTGGCTGGAGGCTGGACTCTTCTCCTCCCCAAGTCTCACGATGCTGTTGGCTTCCCCTTGGGGCAAGAGGGATGCAAAGATCAAGTTGAGAACATCAGGATGCTACCATGGGATATCCTGTCATTTATTACCAGGGAGAAGAGACCAACCCCCACCTCACTCCATCCTCTTTTCAGGGAGTTGGAGAGAGCAAGAAGGTCTCCCCTGAGCCTCCTCTTCTCCAGATTAACCAACCCCAGCTTCCTCAGCTGCTCCTCACAAGCCTTCTGCTCTAGACTCCTGGGCTGTGCTGTTTCCTACCCGTGACTCCAGCACAAACACAGACACCACCAGCTGCAGCCTCTAAAAACCTGTAACAGTTTAACCAGCTTTGAGAAATAAAGTTGGATTTGTTTCCTTAGATTTAAACCAGTAGATGATTTGAATTTCTCCACCCCTAGGTGAATGATTTAGATGGTCTTGACCCCAGGCTGACTGCAGGGATTAATGTGGTCTAATGATTGCTGAGGCTATCATTGCAGCAGGCATCATTAATTATCCTTATTGATTGTAGCTTTCAAAGATAAAGCATTATGCTGACTGGAAAATCCCCTCTTCCTGCAAGGTCAAGGCTAAAATAGGGCAGCTAAATAATTGCATTAACAAACAAAGAAATAAAAATAACCTCTTGGAGAGCTGTGTAATTAAGATCCAATTACAGCAGGGTTTGGCCCTGCTGGAGGAGACACATTGCTTGGAGCAGGCTGGGATGTGGGCTGTGGGAGCCCATGGGATGGTTTCTGCTCTGTCAGGGACCACTCTGAGAATTCCCAGAGTGTGTAAAATGAAATGAGTCAGATGGAAGAAGTGATAATTGGCCCCAAATCCTATTATATGACTTTTGAATTGTGTATAAAGCTAGAATCATAGAATGTCCTGAGTTGGAAAGGATCCAGGAGGATCATAGAACCATAGACTCATAGAAATATTATGGCTGGATAAGACCTCTAGTATCGTTGAGCTAACACTTCCATGCTCACCAGATCCAACTCCAGTCATCCCACGGATGTTGATGTCAATGTCTCTCACTCGTTTTTCCTCCTGCAGCATTTCTGGCTGCACTGAGCACCCAGCTCCTACAAGGACACTTGGCTGAAGTTTGATGCTGCATCTCTCATCTCCCCAACACCAACATTTTAAAGGGAAAGATGCCTTTAAAAATATAGAGTCCAGAGAGTGCTGGAGCCACCATCTCTGTAGGGGTTCAAAAAATGTGGAGCTGTGGTGCTGAGGGACATGGTTTAGTGTGACCTGGCAGTGCCGATTAATGGTTGGACTTGATGGTCTTAAAGGTCTTTTCCAACCTTACTGATTCTGTGACTCTAATGTTTGCAGGGAGCTAGGTGAAGAGAAGCACTCTCCATATCCCATAGTTGGGTGTTGTGACAGTCCTGGTGGTGGCTTTTGTTTGGGTGCAGGTGACAGCTGTCCCCCTCTCCCAGCTCCAGCCATGCAGGCACACAAGAATTACCACTGCATCCAGGAGGAAAACTTGCCTAAAGGTCCGAGTTTATGTTCTGTTTTGTCATGGGATCCTTCTCCTGATAGGATGTGATGGGAGGGCGTGAAGTGCATCTGGAACTGAAACATTGTTTTGACATCCATTTAATTATGATTATTTTAATTAAGTCATTTGTCAGGATGAAGCATAGGCTCCAGTAGTCTGCTTCCTCTTCCTCACCAGGCATTTTTAAACCAACACAACTGATTTAAACAAGAATATCACTTTCCAGTTAAGCAATTACATGACTTGAGGGAGGCCAGTCTGCAGCAGCACGGAAGATCACCTTCCACCATAGGGAATTGCTCCCATTTATCCCTTGAAATGGGTTTCATGGAGGATGCAAGCAGCATCCTGCTACTGGGATGGAAGTTTGGGCACTGCTGGAGCGAGGATTCCCAGGAATTGGGCTGTAATCTCCCAGCTCCCTAGAATATTTCCCTGCTGCTGGGAAGAGGCTGGGTGGGAAACCTGACCACAGGGCATAAGAAATAACAGATGCTGAAGCTGCCCTTCTCCAGGCAGGGATCTGCTCCTGCTCATCCTCTGCCCATGCATTGGGCAAAGCCTGGCAGCTTGCAGCACCTTTGTGAGGGATCTGCTTCTAGCCCTGGTACAGGAGTGTGTCTGTTCCAGCCTCCATATATAGCATCTTCTCCAGAGCCAGTCAAATGCACAGAGAGCATCTGTAGCCTCAAGTTGCACCAGGGGAGGTTTAGGTTGGATATTAGGAACAATTTCTACCCCCAAAGGGCTGTGAAGCCCTGTCCCAGGCTGCCCAGGGAAGTGGTGGAGTCACCATCCCTGGAGGGGTTGAAAAGCCATGGAGATGTGGTGCAGAGGAACATGGTTTAGTGGTGACCTGGTAGTGCTGGTTAACAGTTGAACTTGGTGATCTTCAAGGTCTCTTCCAACCCAAACTATTCTGTGATTCTCTGTGCTCCCACGGAATCTCTGCCCTGTGCTGGGAAGTGGAGGCATGGTGCTGGATGGGGGCCAGCACTCGCAGCAGGGCAGCATTGGCCCCTGACAGCTTCATTAGGCAGGCATGAGTGAAAAGTGTCACATCAGGTAATTAATAACATCCCCCAGATATGCAGATTTTCCTGGGCTTTCTGAGCAGAACGACCTGGTAGAAGCTGGGGATGGGGAGGAAAAAAACCTCTTAGAAGGATTGTGCAGTTCTTCAGGGTTATGATGTGGTGCAAAAGGGGAAGGAAAATAATGTGAAAAGGCAACTAGAGGAGCAAAAATAATTTGCATTATTGTTCACCCTGCGAGAGAGCAAGGGACAGGATATGAAGCACCGGGGGAAAGGCAGCAACAATGGACCCCATAGCAACAACAGCTTCTAAGGGGGAGCGGGCGGAGCATGTCTGCTGCGGATCCCGCTGGCCACCCCTTCATCTCGGCAGCCCCGCGGGGACAAAGGCTCCCCAGCGCCCTGCTGCACAAAGCACCTCCTGCTGCCTCGTACAATGCGCCTGGCACGCAGGGGTGAGGGGTGGGAAAACTGCACCCCAACATCCCTGCACTCTGACGTTTCTGTGTCCCTGCACTCTGATATTCCTGCATTCCTGCACCTGGACGTTGCTGCATCCTTACACTCCAACTTCTCTGCACCCTGACATCCCTGCATTCCTACACTCTGACATCCTTGCATCCTTGTATCCCTGCACTTGGACACTGCTGCACCCCTGCATTCCAACATTCCTGCATCCCTGCATCCATACATCCCACCAGTCCTGTACCCCCGCACCCTGACATCCTTGCATCCTGACACCCCTGCATCCCACCTTCCCAGCATCTCTGCACCCCTACATCCCACCAGCTCTGCATCTTTGCACCCTGAGATCGCTACATCCCTGCATCCGTGCACATCCTGACAGTCCTGCATCCCTACACCCGGGCACTCTTGCACCCTGACAGCCCAGCATCCCTGCTTCCCTGTCCCTGTTACCCCTACAATCCTGCATGCTGAGGGATGGGGTAGGCAGGAAGAGAAGGAGAGCTACAGGGTGTTGAGGTGCCAGCAAGCCCACTGGGAACCCATCCCACCCCAGTCACTGTGCACCATGACCACCATCTCATGAACATCTCCTCCAGCATCCCATGCAGAGGGACCCTGCCTTCCCACATCACCACCACCTCCTTTGCTGCCTTCACCCTCCAGGAACAATCTTTAGCTTTTGAGGGACTTTTGCAGCCTTTCTCTGCCTTTGTCACTGAGCCCAAACCCCTGGGCTCAGCACTGCATTCCTCTCCAAGCCTCAGCACAAGCTGAAGTCATTTTGAGTCAATTTTTAGATGCAAAGGTCACCATGAAGAAGTCATCATTCAGCATGGCACCGAGGGCTGGGTCCTGCCTGTGCTGTCATTAGAGCAGGATTTAAGGAGGTTCTGCCTGAAAGCAGTTGGTATTTTTAGCTCACAGCATCAGGGAGAGGGACAAGGGGGGGTGCCTGGGGAGAGAGAGGCACAGCTTCCATCTCTGTCACATGAAAAAAAATAAACCATCATTCTGATTTTCCACGTCCCTGAGGGAGAGATTGACAAGAGCATCCAGTCCTGGTAATTGGATCATTCCTCTGGGAAAGTTGGCTCCTCTGCTGAAATCCTTCCATGCTCTAAGGAAAATTGCTCTCAATGTTATTGAGAATGGTTCTAGGAGCCTGAAGATTCTGGGACCTTTCCAATTGAAGAGCTCCAGCTGGTCATGCCATACGAAGACAATAATGGGAACTGAAGCTGGAAAGCATTGCCTTTAATTGGAGCCCAATCCTGCTAGCCTGGAAGGAACAAGTCCCTCATGAGAGCTCCAGACCCTTCTTGGGTTGAGACTTGCAGGAAGGAGCTATGAGGACATGTTCCAAGAGAGATGCCTGAAATCAGTTGCTTAAAATCATAGAATCATCATAGAATCATAGAATGGCCCAGGTTGGAAGGGACCTTAGAGATCATCTAGTTCCAATCCCCCTGTTATGGGCAGGGATGCCACACATTAAAACAGGTTGCCCAGGGCCACATCCAGCCAGGCCTTGAACACTGCCAGGGATGGGCCATCCACAGCCTCTCTGGGCTACCTGTTCCAGTGCCTAACCACCCTCCGAGGGTGTTTATTTTTCTTATTGATAATCAAAAAAATCCCAGTGTTTTGTTATGGGTAAATTCTGCAGAGCCCAGAATCCCAGAATGGTAGGGGCTGGAAGGGACCTCTGGAGATCATCTAGTTGGGCAAGGGCTGAAAGATCAGTATGAAGCCTCTCTGTCAGAAGGCTCTTCCCTGCTGCTGCGAGACCATGGAGATCAGCTCTTGGGATGTGTTTGGGCAGTGGTTTGTAGTCCTCATGTGCATGGTTGGGATGCTTCTTGAGGAGGGGGTTAATGGAAGATTCTTGATGCGACAGACTTCCCTCTCTTTCACATAAAGTAATTGTACAACTAATAAATGATCAGGTGGCTCCACTTCAGACCCAGTAGATGTTGGCCTGAATGAGCTGAGTCCTCTCTTCCAATTCTCCATCCTTCAGCTATTTCTTCGTTCATCTCTTCCCCTTTCTCTTCTCAATTCCAGTCCCCTTCTTCACCTGATTTATGAGCAGCTACAACAAACCCGCTTGTGCCTGGACTGTGTGACCATTGCTGCTAGGGGAGTGTTGACTCCAGCTGTATCCATCACTTTCTGTGCCTCCTGGAAGCATCTCTTTCTCCACCCTCTTCCATCTCCCTTTATTTGCTGGACCACATTTTGGGAAGGCAGCCCCCTTGGTTAAGCCTGCATCTCACATGGACATTTGTCTTTGATTATCTTCTGAGGAGAAGACAGTAAGCACTTAGACAAACCTAGGAAGGAATTAAGCTTGCAGGACAAACAAGCCTGGTGTGTGCACATCCTTTCACTTCCAGTGATCATTCCCAGGAGGAAACACTCGTGTGATCACAGATGGAGGATGGGTTGAGAGCCCCAGGGGGGTTTGGGCTACCTTCTTCAGAGGAAAGCTCTCGTGTATTTCCCATGTGGAGAGAAAAATGACAGTACTGCTAATAGCTGGGGCATGGCAGAACACCAAAGGGAAGGAGGAGGTAGCTGGGGAGGGAGGGAAGCCTGGGGAATAATAATGGGAAATGTTTTGATAAGAAGTGTTGTGGTCTTAGACAAATATTCCCAAACTTCTGGAGCCCATTTATCTCTAGATTGAACCCAGATGATAGTGAGCTGCTTGTATGGGCTGGAATGTGTCTCTGCAGGCACCCAGGTCTCTAGGCTGGGGAGCTGGAGGGGAGAATAGGATGGAGGTACCCACAGCCCCGGTGTTGGCCCAGACAGTCCAGAGCTTGTTTGCACAAACTGCTGCTCCTGGAGAGCATCTCATAGGGATTGGAAAGAGCAGAAATGAACTTGAGATGTGTAATTCCCATCAAGTAGGAGTAATCTTCAAAGTCCTACCAGGGAGCTTTGTGGAGGAAAGCACAGATTTCCCTTCTGTAAATGGAAGGTGAGAGAATTAACTGGAGTTGGAATGTTATTGTTTTGTGTCAGACTCTGTTAACCACCTCAGAACTAAGCAGAATATTCCAATTTCCCATGTAAAACTCTCTAATGGGCGACACTCGGAAATCAAAGTCTTCTGCAGTGGTTAATCTTCTGCACGGACAACGCCAAGTTTAAATCCAGTCCAAATGCCACTTCTCAGCCACAGCTTTAGAGGATTAAAAATGATTATAATGGTATTTGTCTGCCTGCCTGCTACAGGAGTTCATGTCAATGTTATCTCTGGAATTGACATTTGGTTTCATCTCTGAGGTGAGAGAATAAACTGTTGACTACCAGCTTCAGGGAGGAGAATGGATTACCTTTAATGTCATTAGAGCTCCATTCACCAACCATTATTTGGGGCCAGCGACGCAGGACGTGGCGATAAGGAGCGCAGGCAGCAGAGGAGGAAAGGCTGCTGCTGCCTCTTTATCCTGCACAGTGTGACCAGCTCCCTGTGCACAGCTCCTGTTTGAGAGCTCCATGAGACTGGTTCAGAGCAGACAGGAGGCAGCTCCACAGCTCAAGCACTATGATTTCCATCCTTGCGGATGTGGACACCAACTGCAACAAAGTTCTGCTGACCTCCTGCTCCTCCTATGGTCTAGCTCACCTGCCAGAGATGCTCTATCCTGATGCCTCCCTTCTCCCTGCCAATGCCAAGGGCATCACAGAACTACTGGATAGAAGAGGTTGGAAGGGATCTCTGGGGTTCATGTAGTCCAATAAGTTAGCCTCCCCCAGCTCTTGGGTCTTAACTTCTTCCAGTCCTCAAAAAAACTGCAGATGACCAAAACCCTATGACTTTTTAATGCATTATTTGTCCATATGCCTCTTTAGCTCGTAAAATAGAGATAAAAGAGTGAGATTTGTCCCCGAGGATGAAGGAACAATGGGAAGCAGTGATAATTTAACACAAATCAATAAATTAAGCTGTATACACTGGTGCTAACACAAATGCCTTGTGAACAGCAGGGAAGAATTCACTTTATTTCACCCCCTCAAAAAAGGCACAAAAATCTTTCCTTTTGCATTATAAATTCTATTTAATTTTCAGTAACATGGCAAATAATGGCAAATGGAACTTTATTAGGTATTCATGAATGCAGTTTAATACAATTGTCCTTGCTGGTGTTGGTGGTTTCAAGCTATTCCCTCCTGACTGGATGTTAGGTTTTAATGTGCAAATTCAGAACTAATGACCTGTGGTTTCCATCGCCTGCGGGGGCCAGGGCTGAGCTCACCATGTGGCATTGAGGGCTTGGAGAGCTCTGCAACAGCCTCTGCAGAGGGATCTGGCCAGGGTGGATCCATGGGCCAAGGCCAAGTGCTGAGTCCTGGATCACAACAACCCTATGAATGCTCCAGAGTGGCTGGAAAGCTCCCTCATGGAAAAGGATCTGGAAGGGATTGGTAGACAGTGGATGAAGATGAGGCAGCAGTGTGCCCAGGTGGCCAAGAAGGCCAACAGCATCCTGGCTTGGATCAGTACTAGTCTGGCCAGCAGGATTAGAGCAGGGATTGTCCTCCTGGATTGGGCACTGGGGAATCCTGCGTTTNGATGAGAGGAAACAGCCTCAAGTTGTGTCAGGGAAGGTTTAGGTTGGACATTAGGAACAATTTCTTCATGGAAAAGGTTGTTACACCCTGGCACAGGCTTCCCATGGTAGTGGTGGTGTCACTATCCTTGGAGGCATTTCAAAGCCATGTAGATGTGGTGCTGAGGGACATGGTTTCATGGTGACCTAGCAGTGTTAGGTTAACTGTTGGACTCCATCATCTTAGAGGTCTTCTCCATCCTTAATGATTCTCTGATTCTAGAAGAGCTCCTGCACTCTCCACTGCTTTCCCCACCCCCTGGCTCTGCACTACAGACCCACATCTGAAAAAAAACAGGACGGGAATTGAGAAGTGGAGCTTATTTTCCGTAGGCAATGCAAACTCCAAGGCATGAATGTCACTGCAGTGAGACTCTGGTACAAAGCCTTCTCCTTGGCAGCTCCAGAATAGCCAAGGCAGCCCTGGGGAGCAAGCCAGCATGGCAGCAGTGCCAGGCTCCAGAGACCCTCCTAAGAAATGTCCAAGATGTCTTATTTTGTGGACTGAACTGTCCTGTTACTCTGCTGGCCTGGCTAAATCCTCCTCATCCTCTGCCTGCTGTCCCCCTCAGCAAGAGGAGCCCCAAGGATGGGGCTCGGGCTTGTCCCCATCCCCACCTCAGCCCCAGTCTGAGGTGAAGCTGCTTCTGACAATCACAGACCCACCAAAGGAGGGTACACTTGAGCATCTGATGTTCACCTGCTTTCAAAAATACCAAAATGTCTTTTTTTGTGTGTGGTTTTGATGGTTAATGATAGTCACCAGAGTGGATTTATAACAGTGAAATCAGGATGGGGATTAAATATCTGTGTGCAGGCACCAGCAATGGGAATTCTGTATGGATTTTGGGGGTCCAAAAGTCCAGTGCAGTGTTGGTGTCTGCAGAAGAAGGATCCATGATCCAGAGCACAGTGACAGCTTCAGCACTAGGATGAGAATTCCCACAGAGAGACTTGGGCAGGAAAATCGCCACAGTCACTTAGGAAAAGTCTTCCTCTTCTTGCTGAATATCCCTTAAATGTAGAACAATTTGGGATGGACAAATTAAAAAGCACATTCAAGATAAAATACAGAGCCAGAGGTAGATTTAAACCCCAGCTCTAACTCCAAACCCCCTTGCAGCCTGACAGGCTGTGATGATTTACTGCCTTGCATGATTATATCCTGTAGGTAGCAGCTCTGGAAGAGGGAAATAATTCAGTCAAGGAGGTGGAAAAAAAATCACTTTTCTTCCTAGAGCAGAACTTCATGGAGCTGAAGCCCCATAATGGTTTCCAGGGGGGAAAGCTGCCCCATGGGGATGGGGATGAGGGTTGTGAGGTGGGGATAGGAGAACCCATCACATCCCACCAGTTTCTGGGGTGAAACCTCTGGTTGGTAACTTGAGGGTGTTGGGCCAGCGGCCAGCAGCAGTGCAGCATTTGGGATCCTGACCCCAAAGTGACCTTTCTTCTATTGTGTTCTGTGAAAATTATATAAACATTTAGCACATAAACTCTTCCACCCCCTTCCTCTGTGCAGGAGGTAATGTTCTCTGAAGGCCCTTCATAAATACCCTGTTACACCGTCCCAGATTTAATTATAAAAATACTTGAAATCCAATAGTCCTTCACATCCAGGTCTCATTGTCTAATTGAGTTTTGATACGGACATGCACCCAGGAGACCCCAGGCTGCTGCACACCAGATGGAGAGACCAAGACCTCTCTCTCCCCTCTCTCTGCAGCAAAGCTGGGCTCATCTCTCACATTCTCCAGCTCCTCCTGCTCGCTGGAGATGGAGCTTGCTCAGCTGCAATGGTTCAGCCCCAAAATGTCCCTGCAGTGGCCAGGAGATGACCTGGGGACAACAGAGCTGGGGCTCCCCATCACCTGCAGCACCCACTCCTCTCTGGGAAGGATGTGCTGAAGCCTTCCCAGAGTTGTCTGCCTCTCTGAATGCTCTGTCACCAACGTTTCCCTGCTGAGTTACATCACCTTGGCAAAACTAATTCTGAAAAGGACAGGAAAAAAAAGGTTTACAGATGAAATGAGAAGTGGTTGTGGTTCCAGGGAGGGCTTCCCGGCTCGCACGCTGGCGCGGTGCTGGTGGGCAGGACATCAAGGGAGGGATGACACCCTGGTGATGGATTGCTGGCTCCCAGAACATTGCCCAGCTGGAGTGGCTGGAGCAAGCCTTAATTTACTATTTATAAACCTCTCCAGCTGTATTTTCCTAGGCTGAGCAGCTGGCTTCTTGCAGGGGTGTGAAGGAGAGGATGTTAACAGGTTGGCTGGCTGGGCTCCGGAGAGCCTTTTCGGTGGCACATGGGAAGGGGTTCACATGCAGGATAGCACTGAAAAGCCTCTGCCAACCAGGGCTGGCCTGCAAACCATCCTCTCACCCCCAGGACCAGGCTGGGGAGGAGGATCTGCCTCTATCCTCATTAAAAGTTGGTATTACTCCAACCATCACTGCTGAGGGAACAGCTCAGCAAGGCAGAGCCAAGAGCTGGTGGCAGACAGCCTGGTACCCTCCATGGGGAGTGGTGAAAAAAAACCAACCTTCTCACTCTCATTTCCCTGCTAAGCCCTGAGCTTGGGCAGCATTCCATCATCCTGCTCCTGCTCTCCCAGCCCACCCCACAACACCCATCCCTGGCAGAATGGGATGCACTCCAAGAGAAGGATGTGCTGGGACCCATGGGAACCAGGGCATCTCAGCTGCCCCAGAGCCAATGGTGAAAATTGGGACTTACACCGTGTCCCCACATCAAACACCATCAAGGGTTTCTGTAATTCCCATGTTTTATGCTGGGAGACAGATCCCCAGTGCTCTGCATAGGCTTCCCCCAACACTACTCGTGCAAACATTTAATTTTGATGATTTATAGCATGGCTACAAAAAAAATAAATAAATAAACCCCTCTGGCTTACACTTTGGAGTCAAGGGCTCAGCTCCAGAGCACAGTTCAATAGAGTCAGCATCTCTGCTTTTAAAAGTTATACTTCAATATTAAATATGGCTTTTTTGGTTGTTTTTGGTTGTTTTTTTCAGCAAGTCAATAAAATCCCTTTGGAGCAGATAATAAACTCATTTCTTCTAGGCTGGCTATTGTTTCTGCACTGGGTCATATCCTGCAGCCTTTAACACCACTGTCAGTTTGCACCTCTGATGGGGATGTTTGCCATCAAGGCCTCTCAGGTATCTGCCTAAGTGTGACTCTTGCCCTGTGGTGATGGCAGTAACCCACAAACCAGCTCCACCAAGTTCTCCCCCATACAGGTGGTTCTCAGAAGAAAGCACCAAAGTTCCTCATAGTACATTAGTTTAATTAGTTTAGGAATAACTCCATAGAGCAGGACACGTTAGGGGTTGACCTGCTGGAAAGCAGCTCCATGCTGTTCACCATGAGCCAGGAGTGTGCTCTTGAGGCTGAGGAGGTCAGTGGTCTCCTGGGGTGCATGCAGAAGAGTATGACTGAAGTTTCTGAAGTTTTCTGTTTTTTCCTTCATGGAAAGTCCTGGGTGCTGTTCTGGGCTCCCCAGCTGAAGAGAGACAAGGAACTCCTGGAAAGAGTCCAGCAGAGGCTCCCAAGATGCTGAGGGCACTGGAGCATCTCTGGCAGGAGGAAAGGCTGAGAGCCCTGGGGCTGCTTGGCCTGGAGAAGAGCAGAGCCAGAGAGGATCTGCTCAAAGCTGCTGCTGCTGGTGCTCATCTTTGTCTCATCCCTGTCCCATCCTCATCCTGGTACATCTTGTCCCCCATCCCATCCTCATCCCACCATCAGCCTTGATGTGGTGCTGAGGGACATGGTTTAGTGGTGACTTGGCAGTGTTAGGTTGATGTTGGACTTGATGATCTTAAAGGACTCTCCCAACCAAAACCATTCTGTGACTCTATAATACTGCTGCTGGAATGTTGCACAGTAAAACATGACTTCTGCAGTGAAAGGAAGACAAGTGCTTTATGGTTTTAGAGCCCTCAGAATTACCCTGTAATCTCATTTATTTTCTAATACAAGTTTCTGTGGAAAAGGGTATCACAAGATAAATAGAAATTAACTGATTACAAGGATTCTCATTCCCTAAGTACATCTTTATCAGGCCATTTGCTCATTCTCCTCTAATATCTTGACATAAGAGTCTCAAATTAAACACTTAGCCAGATTATGGTAATGCTCAGCACTTTTGTGGCTTCCCTATCTGATTTGAAAAGCTTTCTTCCCACAAATGCACTTGAAGTTGGGGCTTTATGTGCCTTGATGGAATTCACTCCAGGATTAATCAGCCTCCTCCGAGCCATCCCACAAAATCTCTGCAGCCTCCTTCCCTTGCACAGGGAAGATATTCCTGAGTAACTCAGAGAAGAGCAGTCTTAATTAATTTCTCTAATTAAATGAGGGGAAATGGGAGGGATTTCTTCCCTGCAAAATGATTCCATGTTCAGAGCAGCACACCTCCAGCCTCCTTCTGTGGGCAGCACAGCACCAGCTCCTCCCCAACATGAGGTTATCCGGGGGAAAGTCTTTTAGCAACACATGAGCTATGCTGTCTGTGACCATCCACAGTTGGTCTCTCAGGCCAGGCTATAATTACTTTCAGCCACTTTGCCTTGGTGCAGACCTTCATTAGGAGCTTCCTCCTTATCTCCTCCTACCTCCTCCTTGCTAGCGCTGGGTGAAGGCATCAACGACCCACGGCAGGATTAGAGCCCTGGGGGCCACCAGCCCCTGAGTGATGTTTGAAAGGTTGGGATTGTTCTGCTCCATCTCTATCCAAACAGGAGAGAAGGGGCACAAGCAGCAGACAACCTTCTGCTGCTCCAGGGTGGGAAAAGCCTTCACTCGCTTATCATCACGCCGTCGCTTGTGCAATTAACCTCCTATTAGCTGGGCTCTGAAGCATGGTGTCCACTGAAAGAGGACATGTGGTGCAGTGGCTGCAAAGGGTTGGTTAAACTTGGGAAAGCAGCACCTCACCTCCACCACCACCACCCCTCCCAGCTCCTTAAAAGCTGCTCCTGCCCAGCTCGAAATATATCTACCTACACATGTGCCTGGCTGGATGGACATGCGGTAAGGATATAGCCAGCCTCACTGCAGTGGGACCTCCAGCCTGTCAGGAGAAGGTTTAATTGGGTTGAGACCCCACAGTGAACCCCAGGAAAGCCCCTGAAAAGAGGGTGCAGGGGAGGTCTCACTGCTCCCCAGCTTTCTGTCACCACCTATAGAGGTAGGATATCACCTCTGGCTTGGATCAGCACTGGTGTGGCCAGCAGGACTCTGGGTTGATTGTGGAGCCACAAACTTTCTTTGAGGGTTTGCATCCCCCCGGCTCCATGGTGAGGGCAGGGGTGGGATGGGGGAATTGAATTCTCCCCTTCTTTGGGAAAATTGAGTGTGTTCTTATTACAAGTTTGGGGTTTTTTTGCGGGGGGGTTGTATTTTGTCTGTGCATAGACAGGAGTTGGACTTGATGATCCTCATGAGTCCCTTCCAACTCAGGTCATTCTATGACTCTATGAAAAACAAAGTCCAGAAGGCAAAACTTTCCACCTCATTCCATCCACACATCCAGATGTTGTGGAGCAAGAAGTGGGGCAAGGCTTCTGCTTTCCTCTGGAGGAGAGCAGGAGCAGCAGCTCCACATCCCAGATCTGCTTGGGTTCTGAGGAGCAGCAGCACCGCGCCGTGTCCATCAAACTGCTGCTTGAAATGAAACTCACAATAGAAGTGCAAAAATCCAACAGGCTAGGAAAAAAAAGAGAGAGAAAAAGAGTAAAAATTGTATTAGTGCTGGAAATTCAACTTTCTACTTTCCTTCCTGGACCAGAATTTAATAAAGCTCTGCCTGGTCCCAGCACTGCTGAGAGCCACACAAGCCCCAAGCAAGAAATCTCGTGGGCAACCACACTGCGTGGACACCACATCAAGGCTTTATTAAACCCAGTCCTAGGGAAGAAAAAACAACAAACAAACATTATTTCTGCAAAACTGAGTAACCAAAGGGGAGCTGCAGAAGCTACAAACAATCCTCCTTCAGAGCTGAGTGGCTTTCTTAGCAAGTCACAGCTGCTTATTTGCAACTTGGAGGGAACGAGAGAAGAATTTGCTTAGGCTGAAGGTCAGGCAAAGCATCTCTGGCCATCTGTGGTGGTGGTTGCAGGGTGGAATTGGGAGAAGTGACCAAAAAACAGAGGCCAGTCCATCGGGGTGGGTGTTAGGGATGCTAAAATGCAGCTTTAAAGATGAGAAATTCCCCTTCTTCCTCCTTTTTGGGGGAATTCATCAATTGCTGCTTTTCTTTGTGATTTACAGAAGCAGAGAATCACTTTGTTTGGAAGAGACCTTTAAGATCATTGAGTCCAGCTGTTAACCTAACACTGCCAGGTCACCACTGAACCATGTCTCCCCTGAGCCTTCTTGGGGTTGGATTGTGGGTTGGGCTCAGGTTTGGGTTTGGTTTCAGCTTTAGGATCAGATTTGGGTTCAAGTTTGGGTCTGGACTGGCTTTGAGTGTGGGTTGAATTTATGTTTGGGTTTGGTTTGGGCTTGGTTTGGGGTTCAGATTTGGGTTTGAGTTTCACTTCATGCTCAGGTTTTCATTCACATTCATCTTTGGGCCAAGATGAGTTTGGGTTTGGGATATGGATCCAGGCCCCCTCCCCAGAGCTGTCTCCCAGCTGAGGATGCTCTGAAGCTCAGAGCAATGGCAAGGACCAGGCAACACCAGCTGAGAGGCTGAGAATCCAAAATCTTCTTAGGATGAAATGTGTTTGCCCTCAGAGCAGACCTTTCCCAGGGCACTTCTGAAGCAGAGCCTGGAGGAAGATGATATTTGTTGGCTCGCCTCAGTAATTGGTTCATTTCCAGGTACGAGCAAGAACCCAAATATGGGATGGATCAGCTTTTTCCACGTTTCCTTTAGCAGCCCTTTTATGAAGAACAGATTTTTTCCACAGAGGAAATTAAAAATCCCATAAAAGTGAGGAGCCATGGTGTTGTGGAGAACAGCATCAGCTTTCAGTGTCACTTTCTAGCTGGCAGCACACCCTGTGCTCCAACGGCAGGGAGACCAAGCACAAAAGTTTGTTTCAATTAGCTTCCTTTTGCTTTCAGAAGAGGAATTATCATAAATCCTTGGAATAACATTTGTCCAAGGGAGATGTGTATCATTACTTTCAGAAATCTTTTATGTCTGTTTTTAAATCAGACTTCCTTGTAAAAATGACTGCACATTGACTTCATAAATAGCCTTGATTTGTGTGTATTGCTTAAATCAAATAAAGAGTTGACACTGCTCTGGTTTCCTGTACAAGGCTGTCAAATAGCTCTTGCTGCAGTAAATCCAGTGGGAATGCTCTTGCCATGGTTCCTCTGTCCATGGGTACATCAGAGAAGGGATTGCCTTAGCACTTCGTTTGTATTTTCTCCTTCTGAACAATTTTTAAATAATCATAACATCATTAAGGCTGGAAAAGACTTCAGAGATCATCGAGTCCCACCATTAACCTAACATTACCGGGTCACCACTAAACCATGTCTCTCAGCACCACATTTCCACCTTTTTTGAACACCTTCAGGGGTGCTCCATTCAAGGTATATCTTGTAGCTGAAGTCTTGCAGGTGACATGGCACAGGAATACCAAATGGCTCCTCCTGCACCTCTAGTGCAGTGAAATGAGACTCCCACAAGGGAACCCCTACAACCCAACCACTTAGTTTTGTTTTTCTCTTCCTTTACACCAAAAGAGGACAAACCCCTCCAGCGTCCAGGAAGTTTATGCATTAAAATGCTGATGGAACTTTGGGATTTCATTCCCAGCGGAAGCAGGAGGACAAACCCTGCAGGGCACTCGTGTTGTGCTCCACATGGACTCTTCCATCTCCACCCCAGCCCCTTCCCCCTTCCTCTGCCTCCGTCACCTCCTCCCCAGCCCAGCAATTATTATGCAAACCAGCACCTCGCAGCCTGATGGTAGCCTTTCAAACCTGAAGTTCCTTGAAGTTCTGAGGGTTTTGAAATGCAGTTAGCAGCCTGATTTCCTGTCATGCCAACAGTACCTTGCCCACTGTAAGGTGCTGGGAACACCAGCAGATGCCACCTCAGGAGTGTTTACATGCCTGTTGTGCTAAATACTCCTGTGCTAATATGTGCCTGGTCCTTCAGTTCTGTTAGCAGTTGTAAGGCAGTCAGATCCCACCCATGGGAGCCTGTGCCCTCATGAAACACAATTACAATGAGAATATCTCATTATCTCATTGGCTTTAGCTTACTCTTCTGTTACCATGGTTTCAAATACACAGAGGAGCCTGCAAACTAAGAGCTCTGCTAACAAAGAACATCTCCTTGTACAATGACATCAGATCATGTCAGACAGAAGAGGCTTAATTAAATACCCCCCAACACAGGGCAAGAGAGAGAGAAGTTGTGGAGACTTTGTGAGATGGCATCTCCTGAGGGTTGTGTGTGGCTGAAGAGCTCCACCAAGGACCAACCCAGCAGCTCCTGGTGGTGCCGAGGAGCAGGAAACACCAAGTTGTAGTTATGGAAATGATAAAATTGTTGATAAAATTATCTCTCTCTCAACCCTGAGTGATAAATTATGTCTCTTGAGCCTTCTCCCACCTCTCTGTGTCCCCCTCCCCTTCACCCAACCGTGGCACTATAGAAATCATAAAAAGGTTAAAGTTGGAAGGGACTTTCCAAGGTAATCTAGCCCAATCCTTTGCAGTCAGCAGGGACATCTGCAACTAGATCAGGTTGCTCAGAGCCCCACACAACCTGACCTGGAATGGTTCCAGGGATGGGACATCTCCCACCTCTCTGGGCAACCTGGGCCAGTGTCCCACCACCCTTCTTCCTTCTATAAACTATAACTAGACCATCCCAGTCTGTGTGATGCTGAGTGAATTTGGATAGCAGGACACAGGTTCCACCAACCCAGCTGGGCTCTGTGCCACCCCAGTTGCCCTTTCTCCCACCATCAATGATGTGGTCCCAGGGGAAGGGCAGAGCTGTGGGGTGCTCAGCACCCCTGGCTGGTCCCACAACCCAGGGATTATTTCTTCCCCCTGGAGTGTATCCGGTGACAGAATGGGACAATAATGCCATCCCTGCTGGTGTTAATTGATTTGGTCCTGGCAGATGAGGTAATTTGGTGTCTAGATCAGGGACTTCCTGATTGTCTTCCAAGGCAATATTGCTGTTAATGAAGAGAAAACATGTTTTCCTCTTTCAAATCAGGGTGCTAATTAGGACAGACAATAGAGCACCAGGGGTC
The DNA here is from genome assembly GCA_013396975.1 of Bucco capensis. NCBI lineage: Eukaryota > Metazoa > Chordata > Aves > Piciformes > Bucconidae > Bucco > Bucco capensis. Next base: position 1,650,502 of record VWZO01018421.1, on the reverse strand, counting down.
ACTTATGATTTTTAAGCAGAGTTAATGCTAAATGACTGTGAATTAATAAGTGCCATTCCTGCCTCAAAAAAATCCCATGTCCGTGTTAAACAAAATGAAGAGCACTCATGAAATATTCCAAGCCTTCCAGTACTTGGAGGTGTGAATAATTAACATCCAGAAGTTAACATTCAGGAGCTTGTAAAAGGTCTGATTAGAAGCCGCACTTTGTCGTCCACCCAACTATTGCAGCTCATTGGGTCAGCATCTCCTAATTAATGATTTCTGGTTAGAGAGATAAAAAACACCACTTCTCAGGGTAATTATTGGTGAGGAGGAAGGGTTGTTTTCAATAGAATTAAAACTCCTTGAATGGGGATGAGACTTGCTGGGTTTCTGAGGGAGATGATGGTGTAGGTGTTAGTAAGGTCCCTGGGCAGGTAATTCCTACTCACAGCTGACCTTAGCTAAAAACCAAGGCAAAATGTCCACCTTTTCCACTCTCCTGGAAAATACCACCATCACAGCACCCAAGCTAGCAACCACCTCTAGTTGATGCTGCAGCAGCCTCTTACTTGATCTCCTTCAATGAGTGTTCTCCAACACAGACTCCAGACCTTGCACAATCAGGGTCCTCCTACCCCAGGTAAACACCAACAAAGAGTTCTGATGACAGTGTCATCCCTAAGGTTTGGGAGGTTTGTTTGTCATTTACTTGTAAAACACTGATTTCTAAGTGGTGATCTTCATTAAAAGCATCTCCTGGTACTCATTTGCATTCAAAGAGGAGAGGTTCAAGCTCTTAAAGCTCTAGATTCTGCACGGAGTGGAGCTGATGAACCAATATTGACTCTGGGTTCATTTTGGTGGCTAAGTGGCATTTTAGCTCTTGTTATAATGAGAGAGCTCTGCTGCTCATGCCACCTTCCTGTTTTAGCCTTGCTCTAATGATCTGGAGGTGTGGTCATGCTTTAATGATAGGCTTTAATAATTTATCAATCGAGTTTGTAAGTGCTAATTTGCACTTTTAGGTGGATCTTCTTCTTTTGAAGCTGTCATACAACCCCCTATTAATGTTAATGGGGATGGTGCTCTCATGAAAAGGAGATGACACCCCTTAGGTGTTTAACATCTGACTTACTGAGGTCTTCATGATGGAATGTCTCTCCTTTCATTTATTAAGATGGCTTTTTGTTGTGAGTGCCAGGGCAAAGACAGCTTCAAATAAGGTTAAAAAACCCCAACACTGGGAAGTAGTAAGTCAATGTCTTACCTTAGTTGACTTCTTAGTCTTGGGCTTAAGGGGAAGGGAGGTTGTCAATGGATCAGCTCCATTTAGATGTTCGCCACCAGTGCAGATGGCTCAGGGGAGACTTTCTCAATCACTACAACTCTGAAAGGAGGTTGGAATGAGGTGGGGATTGGTCTCTTCTCCCAAGGAACAAGTGACAGGATGAGAGGAAACAGCCTCAAGTTGTGTCAGGGGAGGTTTAGGTTGGACATAAGGAACAGTATCTTCCCTAACTGGGTTATCAAGGCCTCTCCCAGGCTGCCCAGGGCAGTGGTGGAGTCACCGACCCTGGAGGGATTTCAAAGCCATGGAGATGTAGTGCTGAGGGACATGGTTTAGTGGTGACCTGGCAGTGCTAGTTAATGATTGGACCTGATGATCTTAAAGGTCTTTTCCAACCTCAATAACTCTGTGATTCTAAATCCCAAACACATCCCTCTAACAGTTACTCTGAAGGAAATTAACTCTCCCCAGCCCAAGCCAGCACAAGTTAATGATGACAGAGCCAGAGCAGGCGGAAGGCACTGCCTGATGAATTATGCATTTGGCCCCACCTGGGAGTTAATATTTACCATTTCTTGCTGAAATCCATTAGGAAGAACAAACATTGTATTTATCTGACAAGCTGTAAACCTCTTCATTTGCATTGTTCCTTGTGAGGAGAAGGTTTGAGGGCAGCTGCTGGGGAGGCTGAGCTCTGGCCACAGGTACACAGCCCCAGCCTCCTGCAGCACCCTTGGCTGCACAGCCCTGCAAAGCCCTGGCTGTGGGAGGAACTCCTTTAGGATCCATTTTCCTTTCCCTGGGGGATGGAGGAGATGTGCAGCCAACAGCTTGGTCCTGCAAACTGCTTGTGCAAGTGGATATGATCACAAACTGGTTTGGGGTTGAATGGAACCTTAAAGGTCATCTAGTCCAACCATCCTGCACTCAGCAGGGACATCTGCAACTATATCAGGTTGCTCACAGCCCCAAACAACCTGACTGGGATGGTTCCAGGGATGGAACATCTACCACCTCTCAGGGCAACCTGGGACAGGGTCTCACCACCCTCACCGTAAGCAATTCCTTCCTTTTTCTCATCTAAATCTCCTTCAAGTCTTTCTCCACAGAGCTTCTTTCCATGTCTTCATTCCCAACCTGGACTGACACCAGGATGTCAGGCTCTAACCAAGGTGCAGGACCTTGCACTGCCTCACTTGAAACCAGAAAGGACTTTTCTCCTGAGGAAAAAAATCAACTACTTAAGCTCGTGTAGACACAGCAGTGAACATTTTTCATGGAGAGGTGACCAGCTGGGGCAGAATGAAGATGGTTTGACTGACACAGCACCCAAGGAGGCTGATGCTTGTGGCTGGATGGGTGGGAGCCTGCCCCCTCCCACTCTTGCACGAGCAAAGAACCTGTCTGAGAAGCAAGAGAAAGCAGAGAAATGGTGTTTTTACAGAAATCAATGATGGGAGGCAGAGAGGAAGGAGAGGTCCAATCTTCTAAGGAGTGAAGCCTATTTCATCTCAGATCCCCAGCCCTGCAGGACCCACGGCGGCGGTTGGCTCCCGACACCCCAGCGGTGTCAATCGCAGCCGGCACCGCCTTTGAAGATGCCATGGGAGAAGGGAGCTCGCTCGCTCTCTCTCTCTCTGAAGCCTGAGTTTCAAGCAAATAGACTCTTCCCTGCCCCTCCTCACAGATGAGCTCTTTAAAGCCTTCAGAACCTCCACCAGCACCATCCCTGAGAGCGCTGCCGTCCCACAGCACCACGGCTGCGCTCACCTGCCTGGCTTTGTGCTTCAGCAGAAGGCTTGTGGGGAGGCTCAAGAGCACTGAAGTAAACCTTCTCCTGCTTCCTTCCTCTTGAAATGAAGACAGAGAGAACAAAAAGAGAACTTCTTTCTTTTTTCCCCCTCCTTTTTTATTTGTTTTCCTGACAACGTATTTAAACCAATCACAGTATTTTCTGCAAAGCAGCAGCATCCCCCAGGGTCTCCTCCTGCCCAGCCAGACAAACCCTGGGAAGGTCTACGCTGGGCTAGATGGAGGCTTTTCCCCTGTGCTGACCAGACAGGTTGGGCAGGAGGTGAGAAGCCCTCCTAGGAGCTCCCCTAGCCTTAGCAAGGGGCATGTCCTGCAGCTCCCACCATGGCACTTCTCTCACATTCATCCCTGTCCTGTAGCAGCAGCAAGTCTCAGTTTAGTTTAGTTTTTAAGAAATCATTTAAGAAGCTCATTAGAGTGAAAATTTCAGTAGGTGTTTGCTGTTGGGAGTCTCCTTCACGGACATCACAAGAGCCTTGGAGTGTCAGTGTGAAACCACATCCCTGCACCCCACACTGAGTGATTTGTTCTGTTCCTGGTGACTCCAAAACATCCCTTGCTTTCCTCTGCAGAAAGCTTTCCTCCTTCTGATGAACTTCCAAGGAGGAGGAGCCAGCTAAGCAAAGCAGGGTCCGTGTTCACTACATACAGTTGGACTTGGTGATCTTAAAGGTTTTCTCCAACCTGGAGGATTCTGATTCTACAGTCACAGTGGGTTCAGTGGTCACTGACACTGAACCTCCCTGCACTGTGGCTTGGGGAGGTTTGAAACTGAGTAAGGAAACAGTGGGAAGAAATACCCGAGAGTGACACTGATCACAGAACCAGTTTGGGTTGGAAGGAGCCTTTAAGGTCACCAGCATCACTGCACAGAGAAAAGCCTTTAACAACTCATCCAGGGTGTTGGCTTTAGTCCATTGGCCCACACTGGTTTGGGGAGTTTATCCTTTATCCAAGACTTTGTCCCTTGTGCTTCTTTCCCTGCTCCAGGGGGTTGCCACATCCCATGGTCAGGGTGACACTCCTAAGTTTGGGATGGATGCTGCAGGAGTCAGGTTCAGGGCTGGGGTTTGGAGCTGCTCAGTATTCAGCAGCAGGACTTCCCTGGTGCACGTGGATTTAATTCCTTTCCCATTGATCCCCTAATTACAAAACTCATTTAAAGCTGTTCTATTAGCTCCTTATTTGACACAATATGGCACAATTTTGTTATGGTATTGAAAACCAAATAAGACAACTGCAGCTGGTGGTGTTTCAAAGAGCCCTTCCCTTTAAGAAGAAATCAATCCTGTTTCAAGTTTATTCCCTTGCTTTGCCATCGAGGCTCCAGGGGTGCATTTTGCTGGGGAAAAAAAAATTGTCTTTTTGATATTTTCCTTTTTTTGTCAGAAATTCTTCAGATTAATATGCAGCTGTCATTGCCAGGCAAATCCAGACCTGCTTTCATGTGCCTCCTCTCTCCCCAAAGCTGCAGCGAGTGCCACCCCCAGCCCCAAGCTCCTCTTGCCCCCTGTGCCCACCTCTCCCCTGCTTCACCCTCACCACCCATCCTAGAATCAGGCTTCTAGGGGTTGACCTGGTGACCATAGCAAGGGAGTTTTGCGTCCTTTGTGTTTCCCTGGATGCCTCCTTTGAGAAGTTGTTTGACTTGCAGATCATGTCCAATAAACTTTCTAAGGTGAAACTGTTAAGTAAACAGAGCCTAAGTGAAGTTTAAATATTTATATCAATATTTAACCACTTACTCTTTTGTCAGCTCAGCCAGTGCTGCAGGGAGGAGGCATCCACCTCCCTGCTTATTTCATCCAGCTCCTGTGCATGGAGCTGCAGAGATGGCAGGGATGCTCCAACGCAGGGCTAGGTGCTCTTTTCCAGCTGTTCCAACCAGCACTAGCAGCTCTTCTTCCGCTGCCCAATCCAGGACTAGCAGTTCTTCTCCAGCTCCCTATTAACAGGGTAGTTGCTTCTCCTCCAACAGAGAAGAGGTGGATGGGTAGATTCTGGCTCAGATTGACTTTCCCTGTAGCTCCATGTTTGAACACTGGGTTGATACTCAAATTCCAGCATGGTGGGGATTGGAAAGGACCTCTAGAGATGATCCAGTCCAACACCCCTGCTCCAGCAGGGTGACCTAGAGCAGTTTGCCCAGGATCACCTCCAGCTGGGGTTGAAATCTCTCCATGGAAGGAGACTCCACAACCTCTCTGGGCAGCCTGGGCCAGGGCTTTGCATGCTCACACCAAAGAAGTTTCTCCTCCTGCTCAGGTGGAATCTCCTGGGTTCCAGTTTGTGCCCATTGCCCCTTGGCCTGTCCCTGGGCACCACTGAGCAGAGTCTGGCCCCAGCCTCTTGCCCCTGGACCCTTTAGCTCTTGCTCAGCATTGAGCAGATCCCCTCTGGCTGTGCTCTTCTCCAGGCTAAGCAGCCCCAGGGCTCTTCCTCTTCCCAGAGATGCTCCAGTGCCCTCAGCATCTTGGGAGCCTCTGCTGGACTCTCTCCAGGAGTTCCGTGTCCCTCTGGAACTGGGGAACTCAGAACTAGACCCAGGACTCCAACAGAGGCCTGACTAGGGCAGAGTAGAAGGGGAGGAGAACATCCCTTGACCTGCTGGTCACACTCAACGCACCCAAGCACTAGACTAAGCTGCTTTGGGGTGTGGGTATCACTGGAGCTCTAGCTCCACACTCCCTGAAGGCAGCCTGAGGACAGGAGCTGCACTGCAGCCTCCAGGTGCTGCTGCCTTCCATGGGCACAGCTTCTATGTGATTTACAGATGGCTCAGATGAAGGATGCTCATGTGCACCTCGTGCTGACAGCCTTTTCCATTGCTCTAGATCATACATCTGTCAGGTTGGCTATGAAGCACTGTGGATTACATTGCACTGCCATGTTCCAAGGAGATGGATTGCAGAGCTGGGAGCAGGGAGCCTCTGCCAGCACAGGACATTGTTTTCCCATATTTCTCCTGAAAGATCACACGTTATAATCACTGCATGCAGTGCACCATGTACAACCATCCCCATTTATTTTATACAATAGATACTGTGTCATTTAATTAATTTAGACTAAAGAGGACTGATCAGCATTCACTAACAACTTTCCCTTTGGGACTGCAAATGAAAAACCTTCCTTCTGCAGAGTACCCAGATCCAGGGAGTGCTCATGGAGAGAGGTTTGTCCCGGTTTGGACTAGAACAGAACTAACTCTGCTCAGGGATTTCCCTCCCCAGCTCAGTCTCTTCTCAGGGCTGCACCCTCTGCAGCTCCCAGCATGTTCTCACAGACAGGCTCTGCTGCTAGCAGGGACAACACTTGATGGGGAGAGTTCCTACCAAGGCTTGGGCTGCAGAAAGGTTCTGCCTTCGACTTGCTCCTCTGCAGACCAAGGGCACTGCTATATCTTGTGTCCCACCTTGGGGTGCAGCAAGTCAGAGGTGGCACCTGCAGGGAGGAGGGGACAGGAGAGGTGACCCTCAACTGACCAACAAGGAATTCCATCCCATGGATGTCATAGGCAGGTTAAAGCTGAGGGATCACCAGGATCAAGCTCTTCTCCAATGATTAGTGTCTGAGGACAACTCTGTCCATTCTGCCTTCAGTCTTGATCCATGTGTTCCAGCACCCAGCTCCCAAATCCCATTCCCAGCCAAACCATTCTGTGATTCTAACCCTAATAATCAGGAGCAGAAAAGCTCTTCATTCCAAACCCATTTTCCTTCTTAGGAGAGCTAACGTGCACTGGGGGCTTGGGTGAGTCTCTGCGCTGCTCCTGAGGGAAATTACCTGTGGAAAAGTCTGTCATTGCAGCCTTTAGCAGTTGGAGTATTTAAATAGAACCACATAGCTTTCACTGGAGGTAATCAAAGATCCTCCTCTTATTACTGGGTTCAATACAAGTGGTTTGCCTCTCCAATGTATTATTGTTCATTTCATCTTCAGTGATATGGTAATAGCTTAAATTGTGCCTTGAGGTCAAGGACAGACATTGATCCATGGAAACAAACACTGCTATTAATTAGAGGTGGGCTTGCTCTGGAATACCTGCCCTTCCTGGGACACCTCCCACCCCCATAAAGAGAAGAACTGGCATTGGCAGTTAGTTTCCTGATGGCTCTCTGGAGGAGAAGTTGATCACTGGAAGGTGAACCCAGGACAGGATGAGGAAGGGTTCTTCAGGCTCCCCCCAGCCAAGCTCAGCTCAGCCCACCATGGTCTCCTTCTTCCCTAGGAGTCTATGATTTTTAAGCACTTCTTTGGCATTTTGGCCAAACTAGGTGAAAAAAGACAGTTTGGTAGAAAAGCATCACTCTCCTGGGCCCAGCTCATATGGCAAAAGTAAAAAAAAAACAGGGACAGAGGCTTGGACACACTCAAAAAGTGAGGAGATGCCAAAAAGCAAAACAAAGGCTCAAATCAGAGGCAGTTGGCAAAAGTAACTCTCATGGCTCTGTATCTTCTGCTCTGGATTTACACCCCAGGAGCAAACAGGCAAGGTGCTTGGTGAGGATGCTCTGCAGGGTCCTTCCTTGGGCTGGGGGATGAAGCCTCTTCACAGGATTTGGGGTTTCACAGCTCAGTAGCACTGGAACTGCAACTGCTCCATCTGGTGGGAATGGCTCTGTTTGGGCTGGCACCATGGGCTTGCAGCTTCATCCCACAGAGCAGGTGATGATGCTCTGGTGTGCCATGGGGCTCTGCCACCGCACAACCATCACCTGCTCGAGGCACCAGGTCCCATGGACATGGGGAATGTACTTGTGATAAAGCAGATGTGTACAAGAGGAGCAGAGTGCTGAGGATTGACCAGAGATGAGAGTTCACTTCATGCACAACAGCCTCAAGTTATTCCAGGGGGAGGTTTAGGCTGGACATGAGGAACAATTTCTTCCCTAAAAGGGTTGTTAAGTTCTGGCCCAGGCTGCCCAGGGCAGTGGTGGAGTCACCATCCCTGAAGGGATTGAAAAGCCACGGAGATGTGGTGCTGAGAGACATAGTTTGGTGGTGACCTGGCAGTGCAGGTTACTGATTGGACTCAACAATCTTAGAGGTCTCTCCCAACCTAAATGATTCTAAGAAAGGGTCAAAACACAGAGCTGTAGGTCCTTAAATGTCTAATGGGGAGGTTTCCTGAGCCCATCTGCACTGCCCCCATGGCTAGGGGCTTGCAGTGGGTTTCCCTACTACCCAACACACCTGCTGTGCTGCATGGAGGCACCCAAGCAATGGGAGACACTGGAAGAAGAGGGGAAGAAATACTCCCTGGTTTTCTCCATGTAGCACTTCTGCATCTCAGCCAATTGGCATAACTGCAACCAGCAGCCCTTAGTGTAAAATATGGGCACTTCTCTGCTGGCAATGCTCCTCCACTCCTGCAAAGGTCAGTCCATCAAGCCCTGAAGTCTGCTGAGTGCCTAGAAATAAGGAGATGTCACTGCCAAAGTAAGTGACCACCAGGCTGCCGTTAGCCCTGCCCCTGTGGAGGCAGCCAGGGCTCTTTGCAACTTTGATTTACTGGCAATTGTTGGGGAAGAAGCAAGGAAGAAATGAAAACCCAATATCTCCATTACAGTTTACTTAATAAAAAAATATTGTAGGGCAGTCAGACCTCATCAAATGCCCATCTTCCCTCTCTGCTCACAGGGTCACACAACCACTTCAGCCAGACCAGCCATCAATTGTAAGAAGCCCTTTGCAGCTGGAGGCATAGACAAGTGAGCGTTCACCATCCCCACAGCCACCCTTCCCCAGAGATCCCCCCCAAAGCACAGGGTGGAGGGTAGAGGACTGATGGAAAGGCTGCTCACAGAGAGCTCTGCTGCAGGACACCCTGTTTTTCCAAGATGTATTTCCAATACTGAACAATTTCTCCTCCAATGTGCCCAAGAACTCTTCTGCATCATCCATTCTCCCCACTTGCAAAAGACCTTCTGTCCTTGCTATGGAGGATACTTTGAACATCCAGCTTTCATGTTATGGCTAATCCATACTGCCGATGGCATAAAAAAGATCAGTTCTGAGGAGGTGGTTTCACATACAACTCCCTCTCCTCACCCCCAGCATCACACCTTCCTTCCTTGGCTTCTTCTGCTCCCTCCCATTGTCTTCAGCTGAACTTGTGCTCCAAGCAGGAGCAAGTACAAACCTGTGACCTACCAGCAGCTCAGAATGCTTCCTTCTTCCCAAAGCCTGCAACCTGCCCTCCAAAGGCAATGCAAGATGAAATGTGCTGTTAAAATAAGCACTAATTTTGAGGCATGTGGTGCTCATGAAGAACAGTAGCTGGTACCTGCCTGGAGCTCCAGGTAGCAGGGAGAAGCTTCAGGGAGCAGAAGGGGCACTGCGCTTCTCCCAGAGTCAAGCCACATTGCTTATTTCTCAGTCAATAGCTTAATCCATTCTAATGATTATCAATACTGATGCTGAGTGTAATCACCTTGTCTGATACAATTGCTACAACCTAAAAGTCAACTTGATTTTAATGCTTTATCATTAGGGGTATTATTTAGTGGGATTAAACTGGTCTTAATTCCCCTGCAGTCATCATTTACAAGCTGTTTGGAGCACATTACAGTCAACCTCTTCATCAGGGGATGAAATCAATGCCCTGTCTCCATAATCATATATTTTCAGCAGCAGCCAGCAAGCAGCCACATGGATGGACACCCAAGCTATTCATATTCATGAATTGTCCCTACCACCATTAACATTTCACAGCAGTGGTTGGATCTGCCTCTCCTGGTGGTGCTGGGGCCCATTAACCCCTGCCTGTCAGAAGAGTCAGTCAAAAGTGGGGAATTAAGTCCAGATTCATCCCAAACATGATGTTGTCATGGCCAGGAGTTAACTCCTTTCCTGGAAGAATCTTCTGTGGACAATGAAGAACTAAATTAGTTGATTAATTTGTTTAAAACTAAAGCCCTGCAGACAGTTTAGATGTTCCCTTCAGTTAATGAGATTTCCATGATAGTTCAAAAAATAAAATTAGGGAACAATGCTGTTAATCTTGGATTACATGCAGCACGAGGGAAGAATTAGTAGCATAAAGCCAGAAGATTAAGACACTTTGCTTTCCAACCCAATAGCTGTGAGAAGCCACATGCTGCATTTTCCTCTCTGAGAGGAACAGAGAGGTGACAAGGACCTGCTCTTTAGTCTTTAACCTGGTCTATCTCCTACTGGCATGGGTCTGGAGCTGAGTAAATAATCCTGGGCTAAGCAGAGGGGTGCCACAGACATCCTAACAGCAAAAGGAAGCAGCAAGGACAACTGTGTGTCTTTGATCAACTCTTGCAGTCAAATAGCTAATTAGTAATAATGTTTTCTCAAGTACAAGTAAGCACTTAACTCATACGCTAAATATTACATATATATGAACTATCAATAAACAACTATCAATGCTTCACATTTATTTTCCATTAGAAGTCTCAACTGACATCACAGTAACTTTATACACCCCATATTTCTCTTCTAATCAACAGCAATATGAAATGGAGACAAAAAGACATCCCAAAACAGGATTACACCCAGCAATAAAAGGGGAAATAATCTTTGAAGAGATGATGTAAGGACAAATTCTAGCTGCATTAAAAAAATAACAAGTCGTGATTTCAATCACCAGCCAGGCAGGAGATTGATCATCTCCTGTGGACAGCAAATAAATCTGTGAGTATGACAAATTGCCTTTTAATTTATGTACTGAAAAGGTTAACTTCTAACACCCTCTGCTCCTTTAGAAACCAGGGCAAACGCAGAGATGAATGAAGGAACTGGGGTAGTTTCTGTAGAAACTCTCAGTGTTCTTTCCCTCACAGCAAGGAAGTTTCTCCTCCTGTTCAGGTGGAACCTCCTGGGTTCCAGTTTGTGCCCATTGCCCCTTGGCCTGTCCCTGGGCAACACTGGAGATTCCACCTGAACAGGAGGAGAAACTTGTTGGCTGTGAGTCTGGCCCTAGCCTCTTGGCACCTGTACCCTTGAGCTCTTGCCCAGCATCAAGCTGATCCTCTCTGGCTCTGCTCTTCCCCAGGCTAAGCAGCCCCAGGGCTCTCAGCCTTTCTTCCTCACAGAGTTGTTCCAAGTCCACTCAGCATCTTGGGAGCCTCTGCTGGGATTCTGTGAAATTCCAGTGAAAACAGGAGCCAAATCCATCCTGACTCTAGGCATCCTCCTCATTGCCCAGCAGTGGTTCCACTTCCAGCACTCCCAGCCCAGGCTGTCCCTCCTTGTGCTGTTGATACAGGAGGAACTGCACAGTCACCTGTTATTTTGGGGTAAGGATGTCATTCCCTAGGATGCAGAGGTAGTGTTTGCAGTGTGTGCCTTCAATTAAACCCAAAATAAGCTGCAGAGCAGAGCAGCAGCCATCCATTTAGCTCTGGCACACACTCTGCATACCACAGTCCGCAGAGGAGAGCTTAAAACTTGCTGTATCTAATTGTAAGCATTATCCATTTATTTAATCCCAGCTGTGGAATTTCCTACATTAGCATATAACCTTTCCCAAATCCCACTTAAGGCTCATTTCCAGTACTTCTTTATGGTGAAAAGTTTAATCATATTTCACTTGCAACACTAGAAAAGGGAACACAGAGAGAAAAAAAAAATCTAACTCAGAACTTTCAGATCTCCTTGGTTATGTGGCTCAAAGGCACAAGAAAATATCCTTTACTCCCTCATCCTCAGGCTTGCAAGGGTGCTAAGGGTGAAATTAGTTAGCAGCAAAACAGGAACAATGTAGAATTAAAGATATTGCCCTGTACTACCCCAGCCTCGGTGGTCTAAAATCCTGGTGGCCAGGCTGAGGGAGGATGCTGCTGAGGAAGGGAAGTTACTTCAGACTTACAGATCAGAAAAAACATTTCTCATATCCAGCAAAAGTCTAGGGGGTTTGATATCTCCAGGCAGTGAGATGCAGACAGCATTATGACTCAGAAGATAATGCTGTTTTCTACACTAAATCGTACAATTAGATGTTTGTTTCTACTGTAAACCTGAATATTGGAAACAGAGCTAACCTAAAAAGAATTAACAAGGATGTCCTTGGCCTTCTTGATGGTTCCAGCTCTCAAGCCAAATTAGGGACTTTGAGCATAGATAGCATTCAAATAAAAATAATCAGTTCTAGAACAGAGAGGACAGATTTCTTCCCCTTCAGATTTTTTGCTAGATATTTGAGGATTTTCATAGTTGTGGACAGAACTTGATACCAACCATTTTGTTTTCTGATAGAGAGACCACTTTAAGATACAAAGATATCATATAAATCTGTCCTTTAAGTATTCTTTTATCTTCTAAGCAGCATGCACTGCATCTTCCCAAACAAAGATTTCCTGGTCACAGTAAATCAATCTAGCAATGAGAGGAAACACAGAGCAGGAGGTACCAGAAGCCTGTCTCTTCCCTGGGGAGGCTGTTCCAGAGCCCTACCACTATCTGGGAGAAACTTTTTCCTGCTATCCAACCTAAACCTTCCCTGACCCAACTTCATTCCATTTCCTTTAGTCAAGGGCAGCTGTGGCAGAGGGAAGCAACAGAATACTGCAGTAGATACAGACCAAGTGAACTTTTCATTCTGGCTTGGACCTTGAGAGGTGAGAGTTTACTTTCTACCTAATGAAACTCTGGACACTATCAGGAAAAAAATCTACTAGAATGAGGCAATTTCCACAGCTCCTCCTCCAAACAGGGACTGCTAGACAAATGATCTATTTGGAAACACCTCCTTCTTTGGAATTCGGACTTCTGAGGTTAATTCCCCCGTTTTTCAAGACCCAGGTGATGCTGTTCTTCATTTTATGCTCTAACCTGACATATCAGTTTGTTAGCTTTTCTATTTTCTTGCTTAGCAAGAGACAGTCATGAAGCTCTCTTTAAAAGCTCTGACTTCCTTACCTCCAGGGCTTCTCAAAGCAGGAGGTCTGCTTTTGTTTTTCTCTTGATTACAAATACTTCATACATTTTCAGTTAACACTATATCCTTGCCCAGATTCCTATAAGCTCCTCAACCTGATTTGGGAGCATCTGGTCTCAATAGAATTTGAACTGGAGGACTATTAGCAAGATTGGATTCAGACTCCAATCAAGCCAGAACCCAGAAATGAAAGTCATGTGCACCCTGGCACTGCAATCCCAGGGCAGGGCTCAGGGAGAGAGAGGGGAGGTTTGTGGCCAGTATAAAAGTTTCCTTTTCAGACTACATCATAGAAAAGCATCTGCAAATAAGCATATAATGTACTGTAAGGGTCACCAAGATCAAGTTCTAGGGAGTTTTTTGGGGTAAATAAATGCTGCATGGTTTATTTCTCAAGTTTGGGGTGGCTGGGAGAAGAAGAAAGAGTCACTAGTTTGTTCATGGAACAAAAAGTCTGAGTGTTTACACCCTACAGTCTGCTCACACAAAAGAAACTGCATTGTCTCAGGAAAAATATAACTACAATTTACTTCAAAACAGGCCAGGAAACAGAGTTTGGTCTCCCTGCTGTAGGGGAGCACTGTGTTCCCACCATGCAGGATGGTTTACTGAACTGCCCAGGCTGGAGATGCAAAAACCACAACTGGCTCTTCTCACTGACAGTATAATTGAAGAGTCCACCCAAAGGGCAGGGTCAGCTGTCCCATCCCCAGCCTAATTGGGCTGGCTTATGAAATGACTTTAATCAGAGAGACAAGGCTGATGCCTGGGAATCATAAATTCTGGAGCTGTTCCAGGTAACTCTGGTACAGGACTTCCTTGTAATATGGAAGGGATTAGCACGAGATGCTTCAGCATGGGCCTGAAATCATTCTGTATGTTATCCTGGTTTACAGTTTGAGTTCATAGAGCTAAGCACCAAGATGTTCCCAGACAAAACCCTAAAATTCTTACTTGAAGAAAAATCAGAAAATCTCCTCTTTATGCTCTTTTAAGTAAAAATACAAACTACAGTAACAAGAGATGTGATGATAGAGGTCTAGTGAGCAATAAGACCAAGTATCACACATTTCTGCTCACTAGGCTTTTAAAGCAAATGCACAATATCAATATCAACATTATACTTTTCCTTTCTTGATCACACAACACTAATGCTCAATATAATTAACGACTAATAACAACTGTAGCCATCTTATTTTTGTCACCTGAACAGAAGAATAAAGAAATATGGTGTTTTAAGTTTGCTCAGGACCTATTTTAGCCAACTAATCTAGGTGACTGTGTAGCTGGTCAACCCTTAGCCTGATGCAGTGAGCATAGCTGCTGGTTTCAGAGACTCTCAGTGCATCTGATTTTGCCCCAAATTATGCAGTTGTTATTTTCTGAAACCAAGTTAGCCAAAACCTCATTGTTTGTCTCTGAGGTTAATGCAATTGTGCAATGACACAATTTAACCAAACTATGAAAGTTAAAACTCTGTATTTGCATTTCTAATCCACTTATCAACAAGCCTATCCTGAGAAACTAGCTATAAACAGGAAAAGGATACAAAAACATCCAGGGACAAAACTTCAAAGCTCCCAAGGAGCCATGGAGAATGATGTACAAAGTAGAGGGCCTGGAAGGATTTGTTAATTGGCATCTTGAACAGAAGGCTCAGGCCATAGGTACAGTTCCTCATCATGGCTAATGCAAAGAGCATGTAAGAGGAACCTTCTGTGGGTCTTCTTTGGAACTAAACAGAAAGAAGTTTTTACAAAGAAATGTTAAAATATGCATCACATCAGCCACTTAAGAGAGAATTTGGGCCTTTTGTAAGATAACATATGCAAAGACTTCCAGTCATTCCTGTCCATCTCTTCCTAGGTTCTGAATCCTCAGAGTTTAGTAGATTCAGGACTGAAAACTAGGTAGAGGGGGAATAGGAATGGGCTTAGAAATTAAGTGATCATTTCCATAATCAATCCTCTTCCATCAAAGACTAAAATTCTCAATATCCTTCTCTGAATAGGAAAAAAACCCAAACAATCAAAAAAGCATTTGTTTCATTGTTTCATTTAACATTTTAGACAGGAAAGCAAAGCATGCTTTTGAGTTCAAGAGGGCTCCCTGTTAGGAAGAATCCAACATCTAAAACAACAGAGATGATTTTGTAAAAGACAGAAGTCTACTTAGCCAAAAACCTACTTACATTTTTACAGAGCTGAGGAAATCTACTTCCCAAGTAGAACACAGAGGACACAGCCACAAATGAAGCCTGACATTTCAATCATATCCAGAGAGTGCTGCAAAAAGGAAAAGCACATCTATTTTGGCAAGAATGTTTTCAGGCATTTCAGAGGATTAAACCTGAGTCCACTGGCTGATTTTTCTGGACAGAAGTCCTTTCAAAGCAGTTCAGTGCTGCTCTTCAAACAAGCTAGGAAAGGGTTTAATCTTCATCTCCACAACAATGCATGCTGCTGCGTCATTGCCACGACCGAGATCAAAACTAGTGCTGGGCCTTAGGATATGACCACTAATATCAATCCAGTCCTCCTGCTAAAAAAGCCTGGCCACAATAATTCAAACCCAAAACTCAACAACTGTAGCTAGGGCTGCTATTAAAAAAATAACAATAAAAAGAATCCTCCTGTCTGGAGAAAGCAAAATAACTCCTTTTTCCTGGTTTAACGGTTTGCTCACTCTAGCTGTGTGTTGAAAATCAGCTGCTTCCCTGCTGGGTGATGTTGCTGGATTACAATTCTTTGCCTGGCATTAGTATGAAGGCCACCAAATTGCTAGAGGAGCCTGTGAACTTGTCTGCTGAAAGGACAACAGCAGCAGGTAGGTACAATTGGAAGGTTTTTTTTCCCCACTGTTATTGATTTGGCTCGTGCCTGTGTAGTCTCTACGTGGATGTCTACAGCATCTCACACGTGGACGTGACACTTTGCAGCACATCCTAATGACCCCAGGGACAGAATGAGCCCCAAACACAAGGAAGCTGCTAAAAGAAACCACTTTAGAACTTCTTTCTTTGGGGATGGATGGTCTATAGTTAAAACATCCCATTAGTGCTGCATTTATGACTTTTAAATCCTTGTTAAAAACAGCATCCAAATTTCTTTAAAGCTCAGAGTAGATAATCTTTCCAAGACACTTTTGGGTGAGATTTTTGGGGGAATGGAAGAACTTACATTACTTGTTTGGATCACTTGGTTCCTTAGTAACAGCTGACAGAGGAAGATCACACAGAGTTGCCACACACCCCACGGTCCAGCTCACAGAGAAACTCTTCAGGCTTTTGCTGCCTGGAATGGCACACAAATAAATTAGCTGCAAAATGACATCTGCTCTTCATTTGAGGTTATTTTTTCTTTGTTTGCAGTGTCAATTTAAATGCACAACTGAATGTATCTTCTTGGCAGCAAGGTAAGTCCACCTCTTTCTTCCGGGCTTTGTCTTTGTGCAACAACTGAGGGTAACAGTGTAAGAGCAGGAGGGGAACTCACTGCTGCTGAGAGAAAATCTTCATACTCAGTTTCTCTCTTACATTATATAGTTTATATCTTATAATAGTTTAGGATTAAACAACAGCTGATAAACAGAAGACTGCTACGTAGAAAACAATGTAGGCATTTCCTGATTAGAAACTGCAAAGCCAAGGAGATTTGAGATTTAAATTAATGAAAATATCTTTAAGATAAATATGTCATCGATGTGCTGTGCTGGATCAACCCCTATGGCCATGGTTAGCTAGGGATCAAGCCTCACATGTTCAAAGACACAGACTCCACATAGCAAACTCTCCTACAAGACAATTTGAAGAAGGCAGACAATCCTAGAGGACTCTTGAGCTGTGCTACCTTCTGTGTCTGTAAGATGCTGGGAAGGTCCTGCAGTCACTGTCACCAGTGGCACAAATTGCTGTATGGCATTAGTAAGGCTGCCCTGAAGAGCTGTAGCCTAAATAACACAGGTAACTTCTTTCCCCCCTGTATGCACTGAGACAGAACACAGGAAGACGCCAAGATATTTTATGCTGTAAGCAAATAAAGTCCAGTTAATTGTTGAAAACCTTACATTTTATCACCTTCTGATTCTTGAGTAGATGAATTGTGAAATCATAACTATATCCACGTTAACATAAAAAATGGCAGTGAAAATCTGAAAGAGAAAATAAAACCAAGAGATGAAGTTTCAGAGAAGTAATGTGCTGCTGAAAATGAGTGGTTTTTAACACCCAGGAAGCCTCTCTGAATGTTAGAAGCTGAATGTTGAAATAGTTCCTAGAATGCATAACAGTATCAGTGTAAATATTTGGGATGACTTATTTTATAGATAGTGGATCAGTGACCAGAACACAAAACTATTTTCTTCCACAGTCTGTACTTGGCTGTGCAATATGAAGTTATCCTAGAGTTTAAAGAGGCAGTTTGGGAGGGAAAAAACACAAAGTAAGATTATTGACAGATTACCTGAATTGGCAGCTGATTAGTTAAATAGCAGCCCAGGAAATTGCTCAGATCTCCAGCTATCCAACAGAGCAGAAAGCCCAGACAGTGTTTGATCCACTCTTCCATTCTGACAAGCAAGGTAAATTTGACTGGCACAAATTCCAGGAGCAACTGTAAAAGAGGGGAAGCAAAAAGACGTTTAATAAGCTCAGAAGTATATTATTCAATATCTGAATAAAGAAAGACTAACACTCTAAGCACGAGAGACCTATCACAGCAAGACTCCCTTTACCTTCTGAAGAGGAGGAACTCAGTACCTCTAGAGCTCACCGTGCCTTACTCTGACATAACAAAAGGCTCAAATCACAACCTCATTACTCCCTGCATTTGCTCCTTTGTGGGGCCTACACTGAAATAGCATTTTTTGGACACCAGAACTGTCTCACAAGCATTTGATATGTAAATACAAGCCTTTAAAATGCTGACAAGAGAAAAACATTGTTATTTAACATGGAAGGCCCACAAAGCTTCTCAAAGAGTTGACAACTACACTAATGCCTCTAAATTGGAGAGCTGCTCCTCAAATTCACAATGGGGATGATGAAGCAATCCCAAACATGGATCCATTAGACATATCTTGATGAATTCCATGCTCACTAACGGGACAATTTTAATCTAAAACCCCCTTTCAACTCGTATTTCTGAAGCTCAACAGCTTACCAAGAGTGGGTTTACTTTGCTCCATCTCCTTCAATAAATGATATCCCCCTTATGGGGACAGACTTTGGAGCCAATCCCATTTTGTTTCAGGCATTTTCACTTGCTGGGAGCATTTCTGCCTTTCCTTTGTCACCTCCTACCTACAGATCTGAAACCTGAAGCCAGTGCCAGTGACCAAACAGCAGCAGATTTCACAGTACCAAAGTGCTAACTCATCTGACCTCTTCCCAATCCCAGTTTAACTGGCAGGAGTACTGGTGACACAGCATGTGGTTTAAATAAACCCCTGAGCCAGCTTCTGCTGCAAGTGTGCACACATCTCAGGGTGGAGAGAAGAGTGCAGAGGTGATTTATCCTCATTTGCTCTAAGTGGCAGAGATTAGTGTCAAGTCCCTACAAGAGAACAGTACATCAAGCTCATTTGTCAACCACCAAATATTTTTGCAAAATGCTTCTCTGGCATATTGTGTCTATGTCATGCAGATAGAGGAACATATCCAAGATAAAATAAAGTAAAAAAAAAACCAAACCAACAAACCAAACAGGCAGCTTCTGACAAAGGCTCCAGGCAAGATTACTCATGTTTGATTCTGAGCACTGCTTAAGACTTTCAACTCATGGTAGCGCAGCAAACAGAAAGCAGGCAAAGGAAAGCAGCCCTATGACAACACTCCAGTACTCCCACACATTCTCCACACATTCTTCCAAGAGATGCCAAATCCAGAGTGTTCCATTTAGGCACAATCTCCTCTTCTCTGTTAGGGAGATATTGAAGGCATGTGCAGACAGTTGAGAAGTCATTGTTCCTGGAGACTCAGTTCCCAAAGTTGATTTCTGCCTCCATTTTTACCCCATGCAAATCCACAAAATCCATTTACTGATGCTGAATATCCTCTGGGAAAAGAGCTCTGCATCCAGGGGAATACCTGGGATCAGATTTAGTTCCAATCTCATACAGGAATCTGCCAAATTCAAAGGGAATAAACATAGCCTGTGTGAATAAGACATTAACCACACAATGCTTGCTTGTATTTCTTGCTCAAGGAGAAGTTAGACTTCCAAGAAGGATAAATACTTGGTGGTTCATCACATTCAATAACTCTTGACAAATACACAACACTGTAGAGTTCATAGACTCATGGAATCATTAAGGCTGGAAAGACCTCTAAGATCATCAAGTCCAACCATTAACCTAACACTGCCAGGTCACCACTAAACTACGTTCCTCAGCACCACATCTCCATGGCTTCTGAACACTTCCAAGGATGGTGACTCCATCACTGCCCTGGGCAGCCTGGGCTGCTTAACCACTCTGTCAGGGAAGAAATTGTTCCTAATATCCAACCTGAGCCTCTCCTAGCACAGCTTGAGGCTGTTTCCTCTTGTCCCATTGCTTGTTACCTTGAAAAAAGAAACCAACTCTCACCTTGCTCCAACCTCCTTTCAGGGAGTTGTAGAGAGGGAGAAGGTCTCCCCTGAGCCTCCTCTTTTCCAGACTAAACACCACAACAGCACAATTTAAGACTATTTGGAACATCTCAGATGCACAGTGACTTCAGGGAAGAGGAGGAAGTAAAACTGTGGTATAAAAGCATCCCTCTAGAAGTGAATATTGTCTGTTTTCACAGAGCATGATTCACTGTAAAGTTAGGACTCACTTCTCTAGTCATGGAGAAACTTGCTTTTTCTTTTCATGAGACTTCAGGTAACTGCAGTGTTCAATGCTGGAACAAGTTCTCTGGAGAATCTGGCTGCCTCTCAGGAGAGCTGCCATCATTGGATCTAAATCAATTAAATGACAGAAAAAGCACACTGTATTCATACACTGAGAATTCACCCTAGCCTGCTAGAGACATTCAGCTTATTCTGGTGAAGTTATCAGACTTTATAGCCATCTTTGAGAATAAAAGTTAAAACAAAAGGTGGTGAGGAATGTTTCAAGTAAGCTTTCCCATGCTGGTACTCCACAGCTGAGCAGGGTTTTATCCGCCCCCCCCCCACTAAAAAGGAAGAAACAGCAAAGGAGGCAGGCTTAAAGCATGAACTTTCAACTGTTTGTAAACATTTTAACAACTTGATATATTTTCTTAAGCTTCATCCCAAAATGTCTATTTCAAGGTAAGCAAAATATGTCAGATGTAAAAACCAAACCAACCAACCAACCAAAGAAATTGAACACGGTATTTTAAAACCATGATTGAAAAATGAGGTTTAAGATGGTATTTAAAAGCATGCCTGAATATCACAACTGCAGCTGGACTCATGCATGTAGAAGTCCTCTTAGAAGCTCAAGGACTATGTGGCAGCAAGTCTAAACAAGGCAGTTCAGCCTCAGCCACCTGCTCTGCTGCTAGACCCTGCTCCAAAACCCTGCAGCTGTCATGGAAAACGAAACAGTTTAAGAAGTGAGAGGAATTAGGCCACTTACATTTCCCAGACGACTGAAGGCTGGAGTTTTGGCCTCCTGCCACACAACACACTTAACACATTTAGAGCCTGTGGGTATTCTTGGGTTGTTAAAATGTTAAATGTTCAAAATACCTTTTCACTTCTGTTGCATGAAATGCTTTCCCCCTGAATAAGGAGAATGCAATGACATTCCTTCCTATAGGATTTAAGTTGTCAATGATCAGAAAATAGTATTAAAAAGTGATTTATGTTCCTATAACAATTCCCTTCCTGTAACCTCATTCTTTCTTGGATTACTGCCCCAAAACTTGGAAAAGTTACAGCAAAGGTATTATTTTCATGCTTATTTAACTTGAAGCCTTAACATCATACCTGAAAAGTGTTTGTCTAGCTACAAATAAAACCATTATAGTGTAAGTAATAAAGAAGCAGTAGCTTGAGGCTCCTGTTTGAACACTCTTCCTATTTTTAATCCCTTATTCTGAAGTTAAAATGTGCAAAGAGAAGCAGTCAGTGGTTTAGAAGTAAAATCCACTTCATCAAGAACAGCTCCACAGGGCAGTTGAGGAAAAAATAAAGGTTTCCCTGGATCTTGGGAGCCTCTCCAACATTCACACGTCCTGGCTGGTGCATGCTCCTGTATGTCAAACGAGGAGACACTGCTAGTAATGTGGGAAGATGTCAGATTAGGGATATTTGGCAGATTTGCAAGTTCTCTCCACAGCAGCTACTAACAGCTTGGAATCCAAAAGGATGCTCAGTTGTACAATGTTCATCATTTAATTACTCATGGGGGGAAAAAAAAGTGGAGTTAAGCTGAGGAGCAATTCAAAGCTTCCCCAAACACCTCCCAGGATTGAACTGGTCACTGCATTGTGTCTCCAGTTCTTCTTAGAACACATTTTTACACACTCCTGACTGTGAATGCTGCTTCTTCAGGGCCAAGGATCAAGCACGGCCGAATTTCACCTAGAAACCAAGCCCAGTTCTCACGGAACACTTCCAAGGGAGAAGGTCTACCCCAAAACCCATAAGGCAGTGCCTTTCTCAGGGCAGCCCATAGGCACCACTGCCCCGAATCCCTGGGGAGCACCATCGCTAAAGGGACGGCGGATCCAGGAAGAGCTTGTGGCCTCAAGCAGAGCCTGTCGCCCTGCACCCAAGAGGGGAAGACACACACACACCCGAGCGCGGCTGGCACCGACCTGCCGAGGGCTGCTCCTGCCGCTGCCGCTGCTCCGGCGATCCGGGCGCCTCCCGCTGCCACCGGAAGGCGATTTGCCCTCACGGAAAGCCCTGCCGACAGGGAAGGGGTTAGGCGCCCGCACCCTCAGCCACCCTCCTCCTCCCTACAACACTCCGACGGCTGCCCGGGAAGGAGGGAAAGGAGAACCAGACCGGGCTGGGCCAAGCCACCGCTGCCCCTCCTCTTCCCGCTGCCGCCGCCATCGGCTACTAGTGGCGGGGCCTGGGCGCCATCTGCGGGCTGCAGGGAGGAGGTGGGCTCGGGGCAGGGCCCCCCAGAGGGCTCGGCCCCGGGAAGGGGTTTGGAGTGACAAGAGGGAGATTTAGATAGAGAAGGAAGAACTTTTGTATGCTGAGGGTGGTGAGGCACTGGCCCAGGGTGCTCGGAGAGGTGGGAGGTGTTCTGGCTGGTGAAATACGCAAGGGAATAGAGTTGCTTTGGGTGAAAGAGATGTGAGTCCAAATGTTAACCTACCTCTGCCAAATCACCGCTAAACCACGTCCCTCAGCACCATATCTACAAGGCTTTGAAACCCCTCCAGGGATGGCGACTCCACCACTGCCCTGGGCAGCCTGGGCCAGGCTTCGATGACCCTTTGGGGAAGGAAATTGTTCCTAATGTCCAATCTAAACCTCCCCTGGTGCGACTTGAGGCTGTTTCCTCTCATTCTGTCACTTGTTCCTTGGAAGAAGAAACCAACTCTCACCTTGCTCCAACCTCCTTTCAGGCAGTTGTAGAGTGAGAAGGTCTCCCCCGAGCCTCCTCTTCTCCAGACTAACCAACCCTAGTTCCCTCAGCTAGTTCATGACAACATTTGTGCTCTAGACCCTTCACCACCTTCATTGCCCTTCTCTGGACACACTCCAGCACTTCAGTGTCCTTGGTGTGAAGGTACCAAAACTGAGCCCAGGATTGGAGGTGTGGCCTCCCCAGTTCTGATGAGGATCAGGTTGTTTAGGACTCTGAGCATTGTGCTCTAGTTGAGGTGTCCCTGCTTTCTGCAGAGAGGTTGGACTAGGTGACCTTAGAAGGTCCTTTCCCACCTGAACCATTCCATAATTCTCTGTTAGTGGTGCTGCTCCTCTTTTACACAAAAACATCACTTTCAGGCTTGTGTATTGCAACTATTGGAACAAATAGATTCACTGAATCATTTAGGTTGGAAAGACCTTTAAGAACATCTAGTCCAACTCAGCACTGCCCACCATCCATTTACCACAGGGTTGAAGCCAATGTGCTGTGTGCAAGCTCAGCATCTGCTCTGGATGCTAACTAAACACCATGGTGACCTTTCCACCACTGGACCTGCTGAGTCTTGGCAGTTCTTACACAGCACCTTTTAATTTGAGGGGTAATGGCAGTTAGTGATCCCTGGCACAAGAGAGTCCAATGAACAATCCTGGGAGCTTTGTAGGATGTGTACTTTTGAACATGAATATTTTAACATATTTTGATAGGAATTTACTGAATTTTTAATAGAATTTTACTTTTTATTCTCCTATAGGCTGATCATTGCTGTAGTTACTGCAGCCTAGCTAATTAACACAGGGCTGGGAGAATGATTAAAAGCAGGCTGTGGCTATCAGCGTTGTTCTGGTTTAATTGCTGCTCAAGTGATGATTCAGTGTTGGTTTTGGCACTTGAGCAGCATTTGTCTGGCCCTGTGAAATTCCCTGTGTAAGTCCACGGGATTCATCTGCTGTCTGTGGGTCAAAAGCACACCGATTTGTAGCATTTTTAGGAGCGTACACTCCTGTGGAAGGAATTGGTTGTGTTACATACCAAATTTGAGCAAAGTGGTAATGGAACCTGGGAAAGGTGCTCTGAGGGCATAGATGGACCTAAAGAGCCTCACCTGAGGGCTCCACCCACACCTGCTCAAAGGCTTAACTTCAGCTGAAGCCAAGTCCTTCAGTCTTAGATGAACTTCAGTCTGATGCTGTGGGCAGCTTGGCTCATGGGTGGAAATAGGCACATAATAGCCCAGTTTCCTGGATGGATGTTGGATGTGTGCTTTAGCCTTGTCTCCTTTTGCCCCTGGCTGGACACCTTGGGTGTATCTGGGGCTTGGTTCACTGCTTGACTCTCCTGGGACTGTAAGCAGCTGGTGTTGCCTGCACCCAGCTCTGTGAGGTGAAGCCATGCTGGTGAGGGACTGCTTGTGCTGGGACGTCTTTCTGCTTTAGGATGCCAGGTAAGGAGTTTTGAGTATCTTTATGATTTAAGTTAAATCCCCATGTTAAACAGATGAACATAAGTGCAATGATGATTAGAGGCAATTTGTTGACCTCAAATGACTTAATAAAAATATGTAACATTAATCACAAGGGAAAGGAGTAATGCAGCAATTTATATGTGGAAAAGTAGTCTAAAGATACCTTTAAAATCCTTCCAGAGGCTAGAAAACCTTTCCAGGAACAGGCTGGAATTTCTAGGTTTGTCCAGGCCAGTTGCTGTCTCTGTTCCTGGAATCAACAGACCCTCTATGTCATGAACAGCATTTTATGACATCCACTTAAAAAGCAAAAGTGACTAAAGAGAGGGTAATGTGGTGAAAGACAGCCAATTACTCCATAAATGTAAACTACATTAAAAAGTGGTGTACAACATTATATATTTATAGGGACAATTTTGTTCTGCTGTCACATAACAACATGAATAATCCATGAGACCAAGAACTTGGCATTAAGTGAATTTCTTTGTTGCCTTGCCATTAAAATCAAATCCTTGGCCTGTAGATGTGTATGGCATTAATCCTCTTCCGGGAGCATGAGTTGGAGTGGGTGAAGGGACTGTTAGACTACAGATTTGAGGTAGATTTTATGATCTTTAACATGAAAGATGATGATTATGAAATTAATCAGAGAGATTTGAAGATATTTGGGAAAGCTTTACAGGGTTGGTTTTGTTTTTTTTGTTAGTG
Source organism: Bucco capensis (assembly GCA_013396975.1). Taxonomy (NCBI): domain Eukaryota; kingdom Metazoa; phylum Chordata; class Aves; order Piciformes; family Bucconidae; genus Bucco; species Bucco capensis. The sequence continues at coordinate 1,625,773 of VWZO01018421.1, read as the reverse complement.
AGATGTGAGAAATGGAGCTGGTGCTGGAGACTATTTTATTCCATGTCTTTTCTTTCCCTTGTCTTGGAAGGACAAGGATTAGAGAGGAACATCTATCTGCAGTCTGATGAGGAAGGCTAAAGGGGCAATCTAACTTGATGAGTAAAATTACCTTTAAGCCTAAAGTCAGGCTAGAGATGGGAATTTCAGGCCCCAGCCTAAATTCTTGTCTTGTACCATGAGTCCTGCTGAGGGGGAAAAAGGAAACTCTAATAGAGTTAGCTGATGATAGAACTGTTTTGGTGTTGTGCAGAGTTCTCCACGTAGATGTACATGAGTTTGCACCTTTTAGAAGTAAGATTAAACTTCTTTGAGATACCATTGATCTCAGAATGTCTTAATCTGATTTTTTTCTGTTTTCTCTCCAGTGTAATTGGCAGCAAAATTGAATCTCTTCTGAGATGGGCTTGAAAGGTGAACACTGAATTTTCTATCACTTGATTTTAATGCAGTGTGTACTCCTCACAATTTGATATACTCAGACCTGCTGAGGGGAAAAACTGAGAACCACGTTTTTGGGCACAAAGGATGAGGTTTTGACTTATGCTGCAGAGACTATTAGTTTAAATTTTTAGTTCATGGCTTCTCTGCAATATGTTTTCATGGTGGAGCTCCTGCTGTTGGCTCTGGTTCTGGCAGTGGTTTGTTTGATCATTGCAGACAGTGGAGGAGGATAAGCCCAACTGGTTGTTCTGACTATGCCACCGGAGTTAAAGCTGCTTCTGTGGCCAGGAGCTGAGGCAGGGACGTTTCAGCTATGCTACCTCCCTGAGTGGAGGGACAGACAGCTAGAGCATGCTGGTGCCTAGCCTAGGCATCAGCAACCACCTGCTGCTCTCTGGCACCAGTGCCTGTGGAAATGGGCTGAGAAATTCGGGAAAAGAGAGTCCAGAGGAGATTCAGTGAGGATGGAGGGGAAAAAATGCAAGAAAATATGAGTGATAAGTTGAGATGTTGGCTCCAAAAGGAAAGGTTTGAGAGAGCAAAGAATCATAAAGTCAAAGAGCATAACAAGACAATGATTTGTTGTCCTCTGTTTCTAATGGAGTAGGAAGAGCTGTTTGGCTTTGGTAAATTCCTGATTAAGAAGTGCTGAAAAGCTTTGCTTAGGGAAGCAAGATCAGAACAAACATCAGGTGTGCCTAGGCCTGACAGCTCTTGCCTCAACAGAAGGAGGTAGATTAGATAATTTCTTGAGGGTTTTCCAATCTTGTGTTTCTGTTTCACTTATTGATGTGGAAGCTTTCTTCCACAAATCTAGCAAATAAAACTGGAGCATTTCTGTGAGGAGGAAAGGCTGAGAGCCCTGGGACTGCTTAGCCTGGAGAAGAGCAGAGCCAAAGGGGATCTGCTCAAGGCTGAGCAAGAGCTCAAGGGTACAAGGGGCAAGAGGCTGGGGCCAGATTCTGCTCAGTGGTGCCCAGGGACAGGCCAAGGGGCAATAGGCACAAACTGGAACCCAGGAGGTTTCATCTGAACAGGAGAAGAAACTTCTTTGCTATGAGGTTGCCAGGCTGCACAGTGATGTTGTGGAGTCTCCTTCTGTAGAGAGATTCCAACCCCAGCTGAAGGTGATCCTGGGCAAGCTGCTCTGGGTGACCCTGCTAGAGCAGGGGGGTTGGACTAGATGATCCCCAGAGGTCCCTTCCAACCCCCATCATCCTCTGATTCTGTGATTAATTTTAAATGTGGATCCATGGTATGGCCAATCTGGTTTCATTAGTAGCTTCAGTGCTTAGATGTTTAATATTAATAATCACTGTTAATGAGGGTGAGGAACAGCTGGATGCTGAGCAGAACCAGCCTTGGCTCCAGACACTGTGTCTCTGCAGCAACCATGCCCTCATTGCTGAGCTCATAACTGGTAGCAGCTGAGAAGAGCAAGTCCTCAGGGTTACTTATCAATGCTGTTCTTCCTTCCTGCTTCTGGGACCCTCTTAAGGGCTTCTGGCTCTCAACCAGAATCCAGGAGCTTGAGCACCTTTTGGAACAGTCCCTTGTGGTCAGGCACTTTTCCTTCTGTGTGGGAGTAGCTTGCTTTGCTCTCTCCTAGGGTAAATTTTTTTTCTGCTATAGGGGACAGAATAAAAGGGTTACTTGGACTCTTAGCAGCAGTAGAAGTCATTTGTCCTGGCTGTCCTTAAAAAAAACCAAAATGCTTTTACTTAAGACAAATGCAGATTTCAATCCATCTGGGTATTAGAGAGTAGGGAAATCTGCCGAAATCTAACTCTTGAGGTGCTCCACAGCTTGCAGAGCCTGTAACTCTGGTGGCACCCACCCAGCACTCCATACCCTGCTTGATAGAGCACAGAAAGCCTCAGCAGCGGAGTTCTGCAGCTCAGTTAGCACAATTCATAAACTCTACAGCTCAATGAAGCCAGCCTTCTACATGGAAAACCCAGGGAATGGGAATAGGTGCCTAAAGTCATGAAATAGCCAGTTCACTTGGGAAGTGGTACGGGTGGTGAAAGAAAATGTTAGCTGATAGGTAAAATGTAAATGTGAGAGTGTATATGTGTAAAGAAAATCAAAATTTAGTGTGTTTGCAGCTCGTCCATCCCAGCCAGGGAGGCTGCAGAGCATCTGAAATGCTGTCAGATGGAGCTGCACTGACATTTGTTGCCTGAAAGTGTTTTGGAACTGTCTCCAAACCAGCAGTGGCTAGAAAGAAAGGAGTGTGCAAACTTTCCTCTCTTTCTTCTATACTTCCATCAGCGAGATGGCACCTCCCTGCACAGCAGATGTGGTCCTTTGTGATGCAGATGAGGCTTTTGGAGCAGTGCAGCTGCTAATGAGCTCTGTGTATTGTTCCAAGCTAGGGCTGCCAGGCAGTAACCACCTACCAACCTGCCTGAGAAACAGCTCTGGTGCAGAAGCAGGGTCTAGCTCCTCTGAGACCACTGGGGCAAGTCCTACACCTTTTAGACTTCATCTGGGGAAACCTCTTTTAATTTCCACAGGAGCTTTGGTTTTGTCTGGTACACAGACAATAAAAAAACAGCTCTTCTGAAAGTGTCCAGCAGGATTGTGCTTTTGCAGTAACTGGAGTGTAAAAATTATCTAGAGGGGAGAATTAGAATAGTTAGAAAGTAGCTTTAGTAATTAATATGCAATTTGACAGAAATATTAGAATCATTGTGATTGGAGAAGACCTCTGAGATCAAGCCCAACTCTCCACCCAATGGCTGGACATTAGGTTGACATCTAACAAGACAGGCAGGACAGTTTACAATCCTGAATAATCCACTTAGTGCATGGATCTCTGCATGTACACTTAATATGGGGCTGCTGGCAGTCAAATGCATGGCCCAGAAGCGTTTCTTGTTATCTGGTGCATACAGAAACCAAAGACTACTTCAGGAATGTCTGGGATAGCAAATGGGCTCAAGGGAACTTCAGGAAATAGAAGAGTCTATAGATCCTTATAATCATGGAATCATTTAGACTGGAAAAGACCTTGAAGATCACCAATTCCAACCCTTTGGAGGCATGAGCTGTGATTTCTGTCCTGCTCTCCTTGATTTTTCCATGGCTAACACTTGATGTACAACAGATTTTTGGCATGGAGACAGCCTTCAGGGCCATAAACCTGTTTTTTTTCCATTAGCTTTTTCTGTTAGTAGATTGGGGAGGGGATTGGATTTTTTTATGAATCCCCTAAATTAAAGAGACTCCAGCCTGCCTGTGAAATTAATAGAGCTATCAAAAACCCCACTGTCATTACACAACAACTGTTAATTATTTACAAGCAAACCTCTGCAAGAGCAGCATTGGAGCTGTCAGCAGTGTGGTTATTAACATGAAAATGCTTTGTCTGGGTTGAAGATAACATGACTCATTTAGGCTGAGTGCAATGAATATGGAATATGCTGTTTCTCCTCACCAATTAGAGAGGGAACAATAGCCTGTCTCTTTCCTAACAAGATGCTTGCTTTAAAAAGTCTCTAACAAAGTAAATATTTCCAGGGCTGTGTTTAAAAAAGGGATAAATACATTGTAATAAGTTAAAACCAAGGTTGTTCTCTAGCATGGGGAATTCACTCTTCCTACAGTGGATTCTCCTTTTTCAGCTGGTGAAATGCATGTGAAAAATCTTGGTAGCCTCATCATAACGTTTTGGTTTGCTTTATTGTTACAGCATATTGCTCACTCATCATTAGATGGCTCAGAGTTGAGTTGCTCAAGTGCCCTTTGCTGTCTCTGATGCAATTTGTATCTCCAAATCTATTCTGGTCCTGGGCTAATTTCTTGTAGTTTTCTGTAGTTGATTACATGTTTTATAAACAGTAGGAGGAAAGTCAGAACTTTTCTGCCTGCTCTAGCCCTTCACATGCTAGCTTGCATTAGCTGAGATTGCATTGTCTTGGTGATGCTAATGGTTTATAGCAATGAATCCATCAATGAAAAGCACAATTAAGGTGTGACTAGGATTGGGAAGGATGATGCTATCATGGCAAACCTCCACAAGGAGCAGAAAGATCAGAAGGGATCCAAGTGACTAGCTTGGAAAGGGCTGTGCCACTGTCTTTCTTCATGGTCATGCCATCAGTCTTATTCTCAAAGCTTGTTTGGGTCTCTCTCACTGATTTTTACCTTGTTGCCTTACATTCCCCAGCCTGCTGTCCATCTTGGGTTTGGTACAGGTGATTTTGGGGCAAAGCACTTTCACTTTAGTGTAAAAGGAAGCCCTTTCTGCTGTCCATCTCATGACATTGAGAGAATGGGTTGTCTGAGCAGACAGCCAATGGTGATCTTACCCATTCAGCAGAGTTATCAGAAAAGCTTTTCCATGTCATTCTTCTATGGCCTGTCATTAGCTACAAGTGGAGTTGTGCTTGAGTCAGTGCAGAACTAGCTTGTGGTTCCACTTTTACTTCCATGTGAAGCATTAAAAGATTGTCAGACATGTGAGGGAGTAAATAAAAACTTTGGTTGCTATTAGAAGTCAAAAGCTGGTGCACAGTGAGTGAAGGAATCAACCTGCCAAGGGTCAGGGCACTCAAGCCAGGACAATAACCTCTTAATTCCTACTGTGCAATGACCTCAGTAGTTATTGGATGCAGAAGTCAAATCCAAGACCCTTGTTTGTGCTTTCCTAGTCAGACTATGCTGCCTTCTGAAGCTGCTTCTTGTAAAAATATCTCCTGTTAAGAACATTTTTAGAGTGAGACTATCTATGCTCTGTTATCAGCTTGGAAGTGCTTTACAGTCTGGTAAAGGTAGGAGAGGAGCAAGCTGTGTTCTTCATGGACTAAGTTAAAGTGATGATGTACAGAACACACAGCTACATTTTACTTAAACAGCAATGACTTTCTTATCATTAAAAATTTGTGTTCAGCCACCATTAATTTGGTGTTTGATTGTAGAGGCTAGAGTGGAATAAACAAGAGCAGGAAAAAAAGCTACTTGGAGGATTTGCCATTCAAACTGAGGACTTGTAGGACTGAATGCAGATTCAGTGGAGCAGAGTGTCTTAAATTGTATCATTTATAAATCCTCTCTGCATTGTGAGAAGACAAAAGCCCTAACTGGAGTGGCACAGAGATGCCTCCTCATTATCTTTGGGTAAACAGTCTGTCTTTTCTTCCAGCAGCTGGCTGGGAGTGTTTGACCTCACACTTTGCTGGGCTGAGAGCTGTTTCATTTGATATTGCTTTGGCTGTTATTAGCAAGAGGTCAGTGCTGGGACATTCCCAGTGCAGGTTTGCTCCTGTGCTCTCCCAGGAGAGGACACAGCCAGCATCAGTTCCACCAGGATCCCTTGGCTCTGTGTATAGGGTAGGCTTTAGTTCCAGTTGGTTTGTTGGGAATCTGGAATTTATCAAAGGAAAGTTCAGGGGAAAATGCTACAGACGTGCTCCATGTGGAAGGAAAGGCTGTTCAGCTTGTGTGCAGAATGCTCCACTATGGCTGCCAGGCTTTGGAGGTGCCCAGGTAGGTCCTGGCTGCTGGTTCCACCTGGGCAGTTATGCTTTCTATGGGCTGGCTGAAGCTCTCCCACTTGATGAGATGCCATGGGTGTCAGCTGAAAGGATCTGTGTTCCTCCACTGTTCTGCTCTCTCCTGGCTAATGTTCCTCCAAAGACACTTCTCACCAACCTCTGAGAAGAGGCCCCATAAGTAATATTAACTTCAGCAATTTCCTTCTTACTCCTAAGCAAGTTATTAATTAACTGAGTGTAACCAGTGGCTGTTGATAAATCCTTTTCACTAATTCAAATCCCCTATCAAGCTCGGAGTCTTTTCACAGCTGAAGTCAAGCTTTGTGAAGAGCTTGGTCCTGATCTGGTTTTTGAGTGCTGGAAAATGGAGAGAAGATCTTTGTTTGCTTGATTCCACATGACAACTGCAGGGTGACTGAATAGCCTGCACGCTTGGCTTGGCAAGGCTGAGCACTGAGCCAGCAGCCTCACATACCAGAGCCAGGGGGATGGAAGGGGCACTGCCAACTCCAGGGGATTCTAAGTAGCAGAAATCCTCCAAAAAGTGACAATTTGCCTTCAATTATTGATGTTTTTTCTCTTCTGAGAGGTAGGAATAACTAACTGAAATATGCATTGGGGTAAGATGTTTCAATAATGGATAAATTACAGCAGGAGCAGCTCCAACTGTTAAATAATGGAAGAGGGTTTGGAGAGTGGAGGAAATGAAGTCTTTAGCATTGTGGTTGATCTGCTGTGAAGGCAGGAGCTGTGGTTATTACATGTAGAGATGTATTAACATGATCTTTGTGGAAAGAAACTTGTAAGGTAGCTTGAAGTGCCAGGGAAAGGAAAAGCAGTGCCTATGTGGTGTGTGACAGCAAGTACATCAATCCTGCTATGCTCCTGGCTCATCCTGGGGCTCAGATCTCTTCCATTTCCCTCCCTCCCTGTGCTTAGAAGGCACTTCGTGCCCAGTGCTGGGGAATTATTGCCTTATGGTAAGGGAAATTTGGGAATGGGAAGCTGTTGGCCTTATGAAAAGGTGTGGGGAGGGGATTACCAAGAAGCTGGGAAGGATTTTTGGGTGTTCAAGGATAGGAGACTTTGAGGGGCACTTTGAGGGGCAGTGACTTAGTCTTTTATTGCTCTAAAAAGTGTTTAGAATTGGACCATTGCTCTTGTCCAGCTTTCCCTTTGAGTGGCATGTTTAGAAATCCTATTCTGCACTCCTTTCTGCTCTGCTCCATTTACTCTTTCAGTCTTTACACAAAAATATTTATACAGTTAGGAAAATTTTTTTGTCAAGTTCTTTTTCTGTGACATCACTGAGAATTTGTCACAGCTCTGAAAGCTCATTAAGTAACCCTTGAAATGAGCAGCTTTGGCCAGCATCACCATGACAATGTGTGTTGGTATTTGTTACAGGAGGCAATTTATTCCCTATTAGCAGCCAGCTGTTTATTTTAGCATCAAAAATTAGCCAAAATTGCCTTGGAAGATCAGTGAATTCTGGTTCACTTCAAGCAGCATCTGACCTGTAAAACCTACAGATTAAAGCCAGTTTATCACAGAGGAGAATGTTTGCAGGCTGCTTTACAGGTCTAGGAAAGACCCTGAACTTCAGAGTGAGGATAAACCAGTAGCTTTGCAATTCTGCTAGGAGAGATGAGGCTTAGAAGTGGCTCTGCAATGCCTCAGATTGTTGCAGTTGCCACCTAGAAGAATCTTGCTGCCTTGTGTCTAGGAGCTGGATGTTGAGAGCAAGTCAGCTCCCAGCTTCCAGCAAGGTGTTTCATTAGCTAACCACCCTCATTTTTAACCCTAGCCTAATTAATAGACTCCATAATTTATTGTTTCATCACCTGGTCCAGCATCTCTGGGTTTTCTAGATGACATGAAGTGTGGAAACCTGTCATGACAGGGAGGGGAAAATACTAGAGAGGCTTGTAAGAAACAATGGTTGTCTTGTGGGAAGAGTTCAAATATATGCAGCTGATCCCCTGGGAACTGCTGGAGTCTATTCACCCTGTGTGGAAATGATGCTCTTTCAATATCATCTCTAATCCTTCTCTTTCACTGGAAGAATGTGAGAAGCAAAATAAAACTAAATATGAGGTGGTTGAAAACATTTATCCCTACCCCCAGAGAGAGTGGAAACCTGCACCTTGCTTTGTTCAGTCTGAGGATGTGTGAATACTATCACAAAATAATGTCCTTTTGGGTCTTTATGGGCCCACCTCCTGAATATTACCCCCTGGTTAGTGCAATACACACACTTTGGTTCCTGGAGGTGTGGTGCAGCACCAGGTTTAGTCTGCATGCAGAGTGCTGAAAAGGCAAAGAGTTTCTAATGTTGCTTTGCTTTCCTCTAGTGCCTTTCATCCAAGGCATCCCAAGCACTTCACACAACTCAATGCATTAAGCATGGCAACATGTCTGAGGGGCAAGGAAATGGATATGTCCTTTTTCTATTCATTTTTATAGATAGAATAGCCAAAGCCATGGGCTGTGATTCACCCAAGATCACCATGGCAAAGCAACACCTCTGGTCTCTTCCTAGTCCTTTAATACAAGTCTCTCCACCTAAGGGCAATTCTCAGGTCACTTTTCTCTCCTCTGTCATTTCCTTGGCCCTTAGATACTGAAATCTAAGATACTTTTTTGAACTAAGTGCTCAGTTTATACCTTTTTAGATTTCTCTTTAATATTTCATAAAATGAATGTTAGCTTTGGTTTCTCCAAGGGCTTTGGCATCTGTGGTAGCTTGGTCCTTCAGCACAAGAAACACCAGCTGGAAGTGCTCCAGCTGGAAGCTGTGCCCATCCACAGCGCCCATGACAAGCTGTTACAGAGGAGAGTAGGGTTTGGGAAGTGCTAGATGACTCTTGGATTCACTTGGGAGCATTAGCTGTGCTCTGGGTTTGGAGCATCATCTGTCCTCTGTGCAGCGAGGGGGTGATTTGTACTCAGTCTGGTGTCTTGTGATGTATTCTAGAGACATCTTGAGGTTTAGGTGAGATATTAGGAAGAATTTATTTACTGAGAGGATTATCAATCATTGGAAGAGGCTGCCCAGAGAGGTGGCAGAATCACCATCACTGGAAGTGTTCAAAACCCATGTAGATGTGGTGTTTGAGGTCATGGTTTAGTGGTGAGCATGGTCGGACTTGATGAGCTCAGAGGTCTTTTCCAGCCATAATGATTCTGTGATTCAACTGCAACCAGCTCTGAGAGCCTGCAAGGACTATCCTCAGAGTTGATGGGTTGTGGATTTTGCTGCAGGACTTAGTCCTGTGCATGCTCAACCTCCTTCTGAAGTGCAGCACTGTGGAAGCTCATGCACAAGGCTGGCCCAACAGCAGAGTAAGGTTTTAATTGCCTCCTGCTTTGCAGTGAGCAAACTAGAAGATACCTAGTTTCAGAACCAAAAGGTTCACTTAATATGAAGTCTGAGTGGCCTGTGCATCCTAAAATTCCTTAAATATAGTGAAGGTTTCCTTGATTTATGTTGCTTATCACGGAATTGGATTAACATCATTGTACAGTTCTTTGAAGGCTGCATTTATGTGCAGTGGGATAGCACCACCTGGTAAGGTCAAACAGTTCTACTTCACATTTCAAGTCTTTTGAAAGTTAAGGAAATTTATTCTAATTTCTTGTAGAATTTCCTTCACAGTAAATTTTTTTCTCTTTGATTTAAGAGATTTTTTTTTCCTTGTCCTTCTAATGTCATTCTGCAGAATCTGAGTTCCTGACAAAACTGTTAAGACTCAGTCTTTTAGCTCCAAGTTCAATGGGCTTTTGGATGCCCTTAGGTCCAGCTCCCCTTTAGATGGAATTTTTATGGTTAATCTTTTATTCTTGGGGGAATTATTTTGCAAGCAGGGCCAGTTCAATTGCTCCAAGCTCTGAAACCTGTCAGGCTAGCTTTTTTTATTCTGATTGCTTCTGATAAGGAGCTTTGGTAAGAGTGCTGTGCCTCCAGCAAGCTGAGAGACTCGCCTTGGAGGGGAACAGCTTCAAGGTCCCAGAGAACATGTGGTTCTTTCAGCTTGGCATGAAAAAGGAAGCTAGGTGTTGGAAAATCAGAGTCAAACCTTTGAATGAGATGTGGGATTGCCCCATGAGCCACTGGAAAGGGTCTGTGGTATAAGCTGAGTCTTTTTAATCCCTGCATAAAGATGACTTGAGGTTAGTTGCAAGAGCTGGAGTTAGAGCTTTGTCCCATGTTTTTGACCATCAGGAGGTATGGATCCCTGCTAGGAACCTCCCAGGCACGGTGCTGATGGGGAGCCACACAGGCTTGGGAAAGAGCCTTGGCCATTGCTTGTGTACATGGGACACAAATAGAAATCTGATCTGTCTCAGATGCTGATCTGACAGAAACAGTCATCTCTGGATGAGGAGATATTGATGGGTGATGTGGAGTCAGGCTGAGGAGACATCTCAGGAACCATACTTGGAAGCAATTTTATCATCTAACTTATAGAAGACACGTGGTTTATGTTTTTCCTTTTTCTCAGTGTCAGCTACTTTCTAGCAGGACACAGTATTGTCATCTTGTGAGCAAGGAGATGCTTAAAAGACAATTTTCTTCTTTTAAAACCTATGCAAAAGAAGTGTTTTCAGCACTGTTACATTATGTAAGTATTAAGAAGATTTGCTGTAATTCCATTTCAAAGAGCTTAGCGTAAGCAAATGTTCTTCTGTGTTGTCTGTAAAACTCACATAAAGCAAGTCTGCTCATCAGGCAGAGAGCAGAGCTTTCCTGAGAACCTCTTCTCCTGCAGAAGTCCATCAAGCAGAGTATCATTTGCCCCTGAGAAGGGGCTGCTGGCTTCCAGTGCAGCTGATCCAAGGGAAGGCTCAAATGGATCTTCTTTCCCAGGGCACTTTTCTACGTTGTGTGTGCAGATTTTGTTGTGCTGCTTAGGAACGTCAAGGTAAAAGACAAAGCCAACTTTAGACCCTCTTTTGTATTCATGTAAAGGGTTCTGGAGTGACAGCATTTATTCCTCTGGACAGAAAAATCTCTTCTGTGGCAAGCTGGTTTGCTTGTTCTCTTTCTTTCTGACACTGTGAGAGGTTGTTTTACCTCCTTCCCAGGGAAGGATAGCTTTCACTAACACAGAGAGGTCTGTTTTCTCTATTCAAAAACAACTGCCCTCAAGTGGAGCAGACTTTGTGTTTTCTCCTGGAAACAGAGTGTTTCATTCAGAGATAAGGCCTCTCTGCATTGTGGGTTCCTGCAGTCACCTGACGGAGCCCTGGGTAACTTTTAGGCTGCTTTAGTCTGCATTCCTGGCATGCTTTCCTCCTGGCACTGCTGCTAACAGCTTCAGGTTCACTGCTTGCCACCCCATTCCCAGCTTTCTGCTTGCTGGACCCTGGAATCCTGCAGGAGAGCAAAGGAAACACTCAGGCTTTGCTTCTGAGAGCACAAGGTTGGCACCATCCTTGAGGATGTCATGGTGGAGTCATGAGCAGGTAAAAGAACAGCTTGTGTCTGGGGGGTTTTGAACCTTTTTAGCAGGGCCTGGTGTGACAGGACAAGAGGTGATCGTTTGAAACTAAGAGGGAGATTTAGACTAGAGTTGCCTAGAGAGGTGGGTGATGTCCCATCCCTGAAACCATTCCAGGTCAGGTCGTCTGGGGCTCTGAGCAACCTACTCCAGTCGCAGGTGTCCCGGCTGACTGCAGAGAGGGGTTGGACTAGATGACCTTGAAAGGTCCTTTCCCACCCAAATCATTCTGTGATTCTATGATTCTTTATTTTTGACTCTGAGAACTGCTGGCCATGGGTCCCGAGGGCCCAATCTCCTCTGTACTTTGGTTTGGTGACTGGTGACTTGTCGACAGCAATTTTCGGGAGGATCTAACCTCTTCTGCTTTGAAGATTGTCATCTTACCAGCTCTTTTCAACTTCTGCCTTATTGCAGATAATCAAATAAATTCCTATGTAATGATATTGATGGATTTGGGAAAACTAAAACAACAACATGATCAGGCTTAGGGGAGATGTTTTCTGCCTGTGTGAATTTGTACCTGCCTTGGCAAAGTCCAGGGAGGTTGTCCAAGCCCTGTGGGCTCTTCTGGGCTTGAAGGACCCTCTGCTGTTGGTGCCTTTCTCATGTGCACTGAGGTTGGCCATGAAGACCCTCACTGCAGAGGTGACCCATCACCAAGTCCTGGCAGTCTGGAAATAACAAATAGCACTTCTGAAATGTGGAAAAAACAAACTTCTATAATTAATGAAAATATCTCCTCTGAGGGTGCTTCAAACACTAGAGTTTTGGGGTAGAAGTGCAGGATTGTCCTCTTTCAGGAGCATGTATACGGTGCTGAGCCCAGCCCCACTTGGCTCAGCTCCTGCTAAATTCCCCAGCAAGGAGAAGTACACAGTTCCAGCTCAGCCAAGTGTTTGCTTTACAGGAGTGGAAAAGGCTGCTGGGATCATTTTGGCAACAAACCTGACTGTTTTTTAAACAAAAAATCATTATCTTCTCAATCTTGCTCATGGTGTATATCTGGAGTCAAGACACAACAAGCCAGGATGCAAACAAAGTGCCTTCACCCTCCTCCAGCTCTGCTCTGCTCCTGAGCACAGGAAGGTGGTTTGTAAGCCTTCTCAGTGGATCCAGTGACCATCCTGCTCAGGTGACATGCACTCAAATGAGAGAACCTTGGGTTTATTTGTTAAGTTATGTACTGTTTAGCTAATTTCAAGCTATTTAGTGTCTGAGGGTGAAAGGTCCTTCAAAGTGCAGTTTGTAGGACATCCCTGGATCAAGGGATCCTGTAATCTGTTCACATACACCATGTGAAAATCTCTGCTAAAATGTAATATGAGTCAGTGTATTTGCTAATTTTCTCCCTTTTCCCCTTTTTCTTTTAGATTTGGGCCAAAGAAACCTTGAAATATGCCCCAAATTTATTCTTCATGTTAAATTGATCTCTAGTCCTCAGGATTGCTCCCTCTCTGTCGTCACCTGAGTAGCTGCCACGCATGGTGCAGGCAGAGGTCTGGCTGAGGGGCAGCCATGCATCATCTCTTTGGGCTGGTTTTGGCCCAGAAGGACCTCTCACGTGCAGGAGATCTCTTCTCCTTGGAGGATGCTGAAATTGAAGGCAGCCTCTCCGAAGCTCTTGAACAAATCAGGATAATTAGTTCCTCTGCAGTAAGTGAAGTAATCATTTTTGGTGAGGTTAAATGTATTGTGTAAATGTTAAAGATGGGGACATACACAATTTAAGTTTCTAAGGAACCTCAAGAATGCTGAGCTAAGTGTCAGGTTTCAAAATGTGGTGACCAAATCCCTGGAAAGACATTTCAAGCTCACCTTCATCATTTTTATTAGGCAGTTACTTAAGGCATAATTAGCAGGTGGTTAGAGGTACACTGTATGCAGTGTGTGTGAATGATGGCTAGGCTCATGGATTTTAGTAAACTCTTTAAATGTGCTGTCCAAGCAAAGGGAAAATAATTTCTGAGCCTCAGGGATATTCACTTAGCTTCACGTACTTCTGCAGTTTTCTGGCACTTCATTAAGTATGTGGTTTCTTTAGATATCAGTTTTGGCAAGGTGCAAACCTCTGGCTCTCAGAGCACGGATTCCAGCATTGCTGATTCCAACAAGAGCTGACTCATCCATGGGGACAGCCTCTGTCCATCGGCTCTTCCCTTTGCTTGTGCCTTTGGCAGCAATTCCGTCTGCTCAACCTTTCAGAACGTTCATCAAGTTATCTTGGCTGTTGTGCCTACTGTTTGTGATGGACTCTCACCTGCCTAACTACAGGTTATCAGGAATTTGACACAGAATTCCCCTTAATATACTGAATTCCGTGCAGAATGTTTTGTCCATGGACACCAGTCTGCACGAAGCAGCTCCAAGCCAACTTCTGCTCCTCGCTGCTCTGCAGCGATTCCCACCAGAGGGCTCTAGAGATCCGGAAGCTGCTCCTGTCCTGATCCAGCAGGTTGGATTTAACCCACGGCTTTGCCCAAATCTAAGGAGTTTCCTAGCAGTGTGGACAGGACTAAACTGCTCTGCTCTGCTCTCCATGTCCACACACAGCCAGTGACTGTGACTCTCACCAGGAGCTTGCTCTCGTGCTGTCGCAGCCAGCAGCTGTTAATCAGTTCACCTCTTTAGCAGTCCTTCACAACCACAGCTACACATTTTTTTAACACCTCCTGTCACCACTGTGACAGGCTAAGGGGCAATGGGCACAAACTGGAACCCAGGAGCTTCCACCTGAACAGGAGGGGAGCCTTTTTTGCTGTGAGGGTGCCAGAGCTCTGACCCAGGCTGCCCAGAAAGGCTGTGTACTCTCCTTCTGTGGAGAGATTCCAACCCCAGCTGGAGGTGATCCTGGGCAAGCTGCTTGCTCTAGGTCACCCTGCTGGAGCAAGGGGCTTGGACTAGATGACCCCCAGAGGTCCTTTCCAAGCCTCACCATGCTGGGATTCTGTAAACAGTCATTGTAAAGGGAGAAGTGAGAAAATAGATACTGGACAGTTATAAAAACTTCATGGCTTCAAGTGATTTTGTAAGATCCTTGAAAAGGGTTGGCATTCATTGGCAAATGTCCTTTCCTTTGAACCAGGACTACCAGACCAATGACAACGACCAAGCTGTGGTGGAGATCTGCATCACTCGCATCACCACAGCCATCAGGGAGACAGCATCCATCGATAAGCATGGCAAGGCCCTGGTGGCTCTCTGGGAATCATGTCTAGAGCACAATCTGAAGCCATCTGGGAAAGATGAGGACACACCACATGCCAAAATTGCATCTGACATCACCAGCTGTATCTTGCAGGTAAGAATGAGCTTGGAAGCAAAGGCTACTGAGTTTTATCTTCTAAAGTGCAATTTTCCCTTGTGTTTTCTAAGGGTACATGGGAGCAGTTGCATTGTTTAAAACAAAGACTATGACCCCAAATGTTAATGTATATTACTATATGTATTATCTTAGACTATCCAAATCCTAGTCTGACGTCTGAACCTTATCTTTCTGTTCTTTATGTGGAGCTCTGGAGTCTAACTTGGAGGAAGAATTTGGCTCCCACTCAATGGTGCCTCTCAGCCAAATCAAATGAGGCATTCTGTTGATTTAAATATGCTTACTGCATAAAGCTCTATTCATTTTAAGGGCTTTTCTCCTGAAAGATGCAGTTTTTGGTCAGATGGCTGGACCCACAAGGGGCTAGGATGCCTAGGAGTGGCTGCAGCACTCCACTGCTTGGCAGGTCTCTGTTGCAAGGAAAAAAAAATCCTCATAACCACTTCAGCTTAGCTCTTTTGCATTGATTGAGTAGCATAATGCAGCCTTAATTAGGGTCAATCCTGCTCTCAGGGAAGCTGATGGCAAGGGCAGTTGCTGTTGAGAGGGGCAGAGCTGGGTGAGGAGCGGAATAGAAGGAATGACAGATTTGGGGGGTTGTCTCAAGGTCTAAATTTTGGGCTTGTTCAACCTGGAGATGAGAAGTCTCCTGGAAGACTTTGTTCCAGCCTTTCAGTACCTAAAGGGCTGATAAAAAAGATAAAGACAGACTTTTGGCAGGAGGCAAAACTAGGTGTGGTGTTAGAACTACTGTCCCAGGAAATGCTGAATTTCTTTACTTTGTTCTTTGAAGTCTGCCCTCAGTGGTGGAACTGAAACATAACCTTCTTGACATGTGTGTTCCTTTTGTTTTCCTCCCTATTGTTTTGGGCTTAGTTTCCCTACTCTGACCACTGATTGTTTTTTGTTTGTTTGTTTTTTCCTGGCTGCCTCTTTTTCAGTGCTTTTTTTCGATGTTTTCTTTCAGAATTACAATCGGCCCCCAGTGATGGCCTTGGCTGTGCCTGTGGCAGTGAAGTTCCTTCAGCGGGGCAATAAGGAGCTGTGCAGGAACATGTCAAGCTATCTCTCCTTGGCTGCAATTGCTAAAGCAGATCTGCTGGCTGAGCATACAGACACCATTGTCAGGAGTGTCCTGCAAGGTAGGAAACAGCACTGAGAGTCTGGATTTAACCCTACAATGTGCCCACCAGGAGTTTAGTTAGGTTGTGTTAGACATTATGGATACACACATGGAATCTGGTTGGGAAAGACCTCTAAGATTATCAAGTACAACTGTCAACCTAACACTGCCAGGTCACCACTAAACCATGTCACAAAGTCCCCCATCTACATGGTTTCTTTGGACACCTGCAGGGATGGTGACTCCACCACTGTCCTGGGCAGCCTGGGACAGGGCTTGACAATCCTTTCCATGAAGGAATTGTTCCTAGTATCCAATCTAAACCTCTCATGGCACAGCTTGAGGCTGTTTCCATGTATATGTACATGATGTATAAAACAGCCATATTGACTTATCTGTAAGCATGTGATCAAACCTGTTAGACCCAATCTGATAAGAGTATATCAAGGAAGACCGTCAAAGAATATGTGAATTTGCTGAGCCTTGTTGAGTGTGGAAGTTCCATGATAGATTGGATGACCCCTAGGGCATGAAATCCATCTATACTTGTTACTCTACCATACTAATGGACTTCAAATTAGAAGCCCTGAGAGGAGACACTAGTTACTGGGCTTATATCCTTTCTGTTAGTGTCATTGGCAATACTCCAAAATAGAAATGGGTATGAAATGAATCCCCTTCTGTGGCAAAATAGTCAGATGTAAGATATAAAAGCTTTGGAGTGGATTTGCCAACATTATTAGCTTTATGTGGAATATTGTTGCTGAACTTGGTACACTTTTGTGGTTTAGAAGGCCAGAAGTATTCATACCTCTATAAAAGGAAGTCTAATGCAGCTGCACTAGTGCAGTTCACAGTATTTGTTGCAGTATAATGTGCTACTGCAGCAGTAAAATCACTATTTGTTGTTCTTCAGTAGCAATAAATAGCAATAGCTGCCTAATAATTCCAAGAAGATTGCCACAAAGAAGTGAAGCCCTCAAATTAAATGTGTGCATTCCAAAACCAGAGTGTATTCTGGAGGGATAACTAAGCTGGAAAGTCATTTTGTTCTGAAATGTTATGGTTAGTTTGCATCTTTCTGCAAGCTTTGGGTTATTTCTATGTTAACACTGTGCATTACCTCTTGCAGCTCAGTGCTCTGAACAGAAAGAGTGATGAAACAGGTTTTATGGTGTAGCTATAGCTTTGGGAAGGTAAAACTCCCAACTGAAAGTCTTCCCAGGGCTGTGCCTGCTAGGTTTGTGTATTTAGGTTATTCTACCAGCAGATGTTGCTGTGGACATCAGGTTTGGAGATTCCAGGCTGGAAGAGGGTACTGTGCTTTGTTTTGCACAGTGACTTAATTGCCCTGTACATCCAGGCGTGGAAAAGCTGGTTTGCAGCAGGCAAGGGCTGAGTGTTTGCTGAAGGGTGAAGGGAAGCAAGAGGCTAAGCTGCTGAGGATGAGCTGACAGAGCAGTGTGGGGACAAAGAGCCTTGTTTTGCTGCTGCACAGACAGGGCTCAGCCTCATGGCACCAGGGAGGCTGAGAGTAGGCTTTGGCCCAGTGCCTGCCAGTCTTTGGGAGCTAACTGGATATTGTTTTTGATTACTTGAGGCAACTGTTTGGCTGCATAATCAGTTTCTTATCTTATTAGCTCAAAAAGAGCTCTTTTGAGAGTGTTCAACTCCTCTGTTCCAGCCAGTGTGAACTCAGCCTCTGACCACTCCGATGTCTGAGCCCTGCTGACAAGCCTTGTGCTGACACCTTCCAGCAGCATGAGGCAGCAGGAGGATTTCTTCCCGTTTGCAGGGCACAGCAGCAAAGCTCCCCTGTAATCTGAGTCCCATGGGCTGTTCCATCTTCCACAGGAGTTCAGGCAAGGGATGGGGATGTTGCATTCAGCAGAGGCTTGTGAAAGAGTAGAAGTGAGCTCAGCAGTGTGTTCCAGGTGTGCCTTTCTTGTGCTTGATGCTTGCAAACTTCTCCAAATTTCTCTAAAATAGTATTTATTTGGTGTTTTCCAAACAGGAAAAGCAACTTGACAACAAAAAACATAATGCTCCACCCCTGGAACCATTCCAGGTCAGGTTGTTTGGGCTCTGAGCAGCCTGATCTAGTTGAGATGTCCCTACTGACTACAGGGGTGGGTTGGACTAGATGATCTCTAAAGGTACCTTCCAACCCAAACCAGCCTATGACTTAAGCTAGGAAGGGACAGGAGAAGTCTGCTGATGGAGGCAGGAGGAAACCAGACTGTGGGATTAAAGCTTTGCTAGTCCACAGAGATGATAAAGGAAGAGCAAAGCAGTTGGGCAGAGGAGAGTTTTTGAGCTGAGTCAGTGAGGATGGAAGGACTAGCTTTGAATTTGGTCATCTGCCAAACCAGAACAGAGAGAGGATAAAGCTTCTTGCAAGACCAAGCATTTCAGGTATGAGGCAGGGTAAGGAAAGCAGCTGGGAAGGACTTCTGGTAATCTTTGTAAGGATTTAGCTTTTTTTCCTGCTGTATTTCATGGACATTCATTTTCACTCAGTGGAGAGCACTGTATGGAAAGAGGATCCGAGAGTGGTTTTGCTCTTGCACAATGTTGGGACCTCAAATGTTATTCATAACCCTGGGACCTCAAATGTTATTCATAACCCTGGGGATCTGTTTTCTGGCTGACAGAGGTAATCTTTCATTGTTCTGCAGTTAAGGTTATTTGCAGCTATTATTTACTAAGGGATTTTGGTCATGATTGCTACTAAGTATTTAGAATTCAGATTTTTATTGCAGGGCAAGAGGAGAAATACCAGTAATTGGACCAGGTTTTTTTTTACTTTATTTGTTTATTTTTACCATAAATAGACAACATTGCCAAAACTTTGGAGGAGGTCCTGTACCTTTAGGAATAAAGCACTACTCCTCTTCAGCATTGTCTACTTCTGCTCAGTTTTCTACAAGCACATCACCACCAGCAGCATGGAAGCTTTTAGTTGAAAGTATCTTTATTTACAGAACACCTTTACAAAAATAATTTCAATAAAATAATTACAAAGTCCATTTACAATATAATACAGCTGCATTCTTCTCCAAGTGTAACATCAGGTTATGAGGGGGAATATTACTTCTAGAGGTTAGGTCAATCTGTGGCATAAATAATGCTTTAAACAAGGAGCTAGTTCTGTTATAGTCTAAATTACTAATGATAACTAAACAACACATTTTTTGGCTTATGTGATTCCTCTGTACAATTCACATTAGAACTATGAGAACTGAGGACTAGAGGAGCCTGGAAGATGCCAAGCCTGTTCTGCAGGGGCTGGTCAGTAGGTACCTGTTGTGGTTGCCCCAGCAGGGATGTCAAGAGCACTGTTTGGCTCCAAAATGTGCCCAGTGGCACTTCCTGTTAGAGATCAGAAAACCCTGTGCTAGTGAGACAGGAGTCATCTGAGCTCAGGAAGAGCTTTTCCAAGGTCATGCCTTGGTGTGTTGGTGTTTCTCAGTGCAGGCAGACACCAACTCCCATCTTGTACCTCAGTTTGTAAACTCAATGCTAATCTTCCTTGGGAATTTGGGAGACCTGAGCTCCTACAGCTCTATATTTATAGATATTGCTCTTCAGGAAATATCTTCTCCACTTCAGGAACTGCCTTGCTAGCACTTAAGACACATACTGGGCTCCTCCATATGGCAGGACTTCTGTGACTCCCCACCCAATGACATTGCCCCTGATGCTGCAGGCATCCTCCTGGCTCTGTGCTGCTATCTCTGGGGCACTGAGCACTCTGTCCCACAGGTTAAAGCCAGTTAACTTTCCAGAGAAGGCTAAAGCTTCATCAAATCCACCTCCAATGCAGCAGCCATTCTTTTCTTGCCCAAGCTGCATGATCCCTCCATCTGGAATAGTGTGAGCATTGGCCATGTCCCAGGCAGTGGCTGCAAGCTCACCCTTCACCCACAGGGATGCAGATCCATTTGTGGAGCTCCAGGCACCACAGAGATGGGTCCACTTGCCAGAAACAATGACATCTCTGGCAGCTAACTTCTGCTGGTTGCCACCAACCACCAGCACTGCAGACTGCTGGCTGAGATACAGCTGGATTTCATAGGGGTTAAACTTGGTTCCATAGGAAAAGACAATGGTTTTGTCCAGAGCCTCAGTCACCTTGATCCAGATGCAAGCAGTAAAGGAGTGAAGGGTCATTCCAGCAGTTGGGTGAACACTCCCAAATATCTTCTTGGAGCGCATGGGGAAGAGAATTGCAGTTTCACACCCTGAAAGAGTCAGAAGGATTGTGTTAGGTAATTACAAGCAAGTCCATTTGTACATGCACATTTGACATAAGATCACTGCTGCTCTTCTCCAAGGGAGTTGAGAGCTCAGCCCATCCATGGTGTAGGATGCCTTGAAGAGCTGTCAGATCTGGTGGATGACTTTGCTGAATGCTCTGGTGATGGCTGTAGAGGCTAACTGGGCTGCAGGAGCAAGGCTCAGCTCTTTCCTCTCTGCAGAAGTAGTGTGTGTCTAGTCCTGTGCCATGCAGAGTGGTGTTTGGGTTTGATGCTGCCCTGGTTGCCTTGGGAAGCTGGGCTTCTCCAAGGATCTGCAGGGCAGGTAATTTCTGCTCTGGATGCTGTTGGCCTTCTTGGCCACCTGGATACTCTGCTGGCTCATCTTCAGCTGCTGTTGACCAGCACCCTCAGGTCTTTTTCCACCAGCAGCTGCCCCAAACCTGATCACTAAACCCAAGCCAGTTTGGTTATTCTATGGCCTGTCCTCTAGCTGAGTATAAGTTAACATTCTGGGTGATGTTGGGCAAACAGCAGCTCCCTTCTACACTTAAGCTGCTTCATTTCCTGTTTAAACAACCTGGAGGATCTGAAATGTCTAAGATGTGTGTGGAAACTTCTACTTCAGTGAATGAAGGACTCTTTGTGTCCTCCAGAACTGGGCTGCTGTGTTATTCTACAGACTGCTTCCTTTCAGCCCCAACCAGATCTTGTGTTCCTTCCTTGGCCCCTTTTGAGAAGGGACAGGGAGCAACTGTTGGGGATACTCCCTAATTAAAAGCTTTATTTATTTATTTTTTTAGCAAGCTTTCAGGCTTTATTATCAAGACCTAAACAGAACTAAAAGCAGCCTCCCTGAAGAAGTGATTAGAAAATCCCTGCAGAGGATGACTGGCATAGTACAAGATGTGAGAAATGAAAGGCAGTTGCTAAAAATTCCCTTGGGGGGGGAAATTCCAGAGAGAGACTCTGGAAATACTTAAAATATATACTAAAATAACAATATATATAAAGTCATGGAGGAACCAGTGGAAGTAATCTGGATTTCCAGTGATGGGGCTGAGATCCCCAGTGTTGATGAGGAATTTTACTCTCTCCCAGTGCAGAGGAACAGCCTGTGGGGTTGATTCTGTTACAGGAGACGAAGAATGAGGTCATGCTTTCTGGAAGGCAAGCTTCATGTGTTTTGGGGGGGGAAAAAATGACTAGGCTGTTAAAATTTATTCTACAAAGCTTCCTGAAGCATTCTGATAAACACAGGAGTAAAAGCAATTTGCTTTATAAAGCTGACTCCATGCTCTGCATGAGAGGATTGATTCATTTTGGGTTGTGAAATGCTTTGATATTAACTACTGTGAAGTTGTGTGGTATAACTGCACCCCTGCCTCCCTACTCCTACCCACAGGGGAGATTTTCTTGTGGGAGTTTTGGAGCTGCAGGAGCTTTCATTTGTGGGAAATATACAAGCTATAGTCATGTCAACCTTTAGTGATAGCTATTGAGTAGCCAGAGTTAGAGCTGATGTAGCTATATTGTGCATGTGGCAATTTTGCACTCACACTAGAAATAGAGAAGGATCTGCTTTGCCATAGCCAAGCTGCTCTTGGCTCCCCTTTGGGTGTCATAGAATTATTTAGGTTGGAAAAGACCTTTAAGATCAAGTCTAGCTGTTAATACTGCCAAATCACCACTAAACCATGTCCCTCAGCACCACACCTCCACATCTTTTCAATCCCTCCAGGGATGGTGACTCCACCACTGCCCTGAGCAGCTTGGGCCAGAACTTGACAGCCCTTTCCATGAAGGAATTGCTCCTAATGTTCAACCCAAACCTCCCCTGGTGCAACTTGAGGCTGTTTCCTCTTGTCCTGTTGCTCGTTACCTGGGAGAAGAGACCAACCCCCACCTGGCTCCAACCTCCTTTCAGGGAGTTATATTTCAGTGCATAAAAAACTGTCAGGAAATCTGAGCTATGAGCTCCTCTTTCTCTGGCCACCTCACTTGCTGACAAGCACAAACATTTTTGGAAGAGGAGGAAACAAAAACAGCCTCAAGAGCAATACCAGAGAGTTACTAGTACTTCCATGCTTGAGGAAATAGCCTGTCCTGACAGTTGCATGCAGAGAATGTGCCCTCCCTGCTGTGGGGAACGTGCTCAGCTGGCTAACAGCAGCAGCCTGTCCTCAGACAGAGGTCTCTTCTGCTCAGTTGGAGTTGGTAAGGAGACAAGGTTCAGTTTAGGAGTGAGGACATGCACGAAGAGGAGAACTCAATGACTAGTGTGTAGGTGTTACCGGCTGGGAAAGTAATAGGTGAGGGAACAGAGTTTGTTTGTTTGTTAAGTCTGTTTGCTGCTCTCTGGCAGCTGGTTTGATCTAGGAGAAGCTGCAGGAGCTGGGATCTTGGCTGGCTTTGCCCTGTGTAAGGATTTGGATTCAACTCTGCTTTGATCCCACGCTTGAAGAGCTCAGTGCTGCTCTTTGGAGACCAGTTGATGGGTTTTCCCCACAAGTATAGACTGCTCAGAGCTGCTGTGCTCTTGACAGGGCTCCAGAATGATCTTAAGCAGAGGGAGATGCTCAAGAGGGGTGGTTGTAGGATGATTCTTTGGACAGGCCCACCTAAGAGAGCTCTCCAGCAAAGCATAGCACACATGGACTTACCTGCTGGCAGTAAGTGCTGGGCTGCCCATCTCTGTGATGCCTTCAGTTCAGCTCTGGTTTGCTGTAGCTCTTTCCACAGAGAGTTCAAAATGATGTTGTCTCCTCTGGTGGGACTGAATTTATCCTCCTGAAAAGCTGTCTCCTGAATCTCTACCTCAGACCTCTGCATCCAAGCACTCTCCATCCTGCTGAGCCTGCTGGACACATTGTGGCTCAGCAGCAGCAAGTGCTCTAGAACCTTTCCTTGCTCAGACTCATGAAGCTTCTTGGCTTCTCCAGCTTGCTCACTGCTCCTCACAAGCACCTGCTCTACCTGTGACACCATATCAGAGGTGACTTTCTCGACCGCTGCGGTGAAGGTGCCCATGAGCTTGGTGGTGAGCTGGCTCAGCTCTGCTTTCAGGCTCTGCAGGTCCACCTTTAGCATCTCCTCCATTGCCTGCAGCATCATGTTCTCTTTCATCTGGGAGTTCTCCAACATGATGAAGAGCTTGTCCCACTTGGTGTGCTCTTGCTGACAGTCACATGAAGCAGCTGGAAGGGAAGATACAGATGTTGATAATTCTTTGTGCTTACATCTTTAAACAGAAGGAGTTTGGGACAAAATCTGGCTCTGGGTAAAGCTTATGTGCTCCTGGCTGCCAGTGTTTCCCTTCCTATTAGAGCAGAAAAGGAGTGTGCATTATAGCCATTCTAAAACTAAGTGCTATCAGCAGTCTTCTGCAGGAAAAGTGGAAAATAGAGTACAAAGCAAATTCCAATGCTAATTATTCTATGATAACCTACTGCTACAAGGACATGCTTCTTCCTCTGGAAAAAAACATAAGTATGATTACAAACAGAAATGTTAGGAGAGCTAGACAACAAAGAATGCACAAATTTAGTTGAAATCTACTTACTTTCCTCAGGACCAAGAGCTGGACCTTCGATTTCATTATCCAGATTGACATACATGAGGTCGTAGTCACCATCTCCCTCCAGGATGGAAGCAGCAGCCCTGAAAGCATGGAGGAGGGTGAGCAGCCCAAGCATTCTTTGGGGCAGCATTCTCCAGCTGCTTCCTGAAGAGAGCTGAGGGAGAGTCCTGCCTGCAGCAGAGAGCAGCCTGCGAGTGAGACACAGAGAGAGAGCCCCTAATAAATGCTCCGAGTGAATGAATGAGCAATGCTGCTGGTGTAATCAGAGCAGGGCAGGCTGTTGGTTTTGGCTGGGAGGAGAAGGGGGCGTGCAGCTTGCTCAACTTCAGCCTCCCAGCTTTGCACCAGAGGGGGGGAAAGGGAAGGGAATAGGGAATGCTGCTCTTGGGAGCTGCTGCCTTCCTCTTCCCAGTGCACGTCTTGGGTAATGTGAGAGAGGAAAGCACTTGGAGCTTGCTGCCTGCATCAGTTCTCTTAGTTATTTAGGGTTCTTTGTGGAGAGGAAAGTGCTCTCTGTAAAAACTCACTTTGCAGTTGGTATGTGGAAGGGCTTAGCAGAGTGAAAAACATCCCTGGAGGTGGTTTGGAATCCATGGGTATGGTTTAGCCTAAATATTACAGCTTTTTTTTTTTTTTAATAGCAGTGTATAGAAACTTCTATTCTACTCTAACAGTTCTCTCCTTTAGGCAGCAAAGAAGCAGCTTGGTAGAGATTTGCTTTTCTAGCCTTAATTACCAACAACGACATCATAACTACATGGAAAATACCTCACTGATGGTATCTTGTTTCAGGAGCATGTAGATTAGCAGCTGAACGGTCAGAGTTGTTTCTCTTAACTTTGAACAGACAAAATGAGGACATTAACTTGGTGCTAAGAATTATTGTTATTGGTTTTAAGTTCAGGCAAGCTTAGCAGTTCAACAGGCTGTGGATGATTTCAGGGATGCATTGCTTAGGTGAGATAAGAGGTGATATGGTATGAATTCTATATTGGCTATAAAATATTCAGGGAGCAGCAAAAAAACCCACACAGAATCATAGAATGGTTATAGAGTTGCAAGTGACTTTTGGAGGTGACCTAGTCCAACCCCCCTGGAGTGAGTAGGGACACCTCTAAGTAGATGAGGCTGCTCAGAGCCTGCATCTAACTAGCAGCCTTTGTCCCCTTTCCCTACAAGTCTCTGGTTTTAGCACACACAGGAGTGTGATCAGTGTCCTGTGCTTCTCTTCTTGCTCTTTCTGCCTCCCATAGCTGGGCCACTAGTGAGAGGTGTGGCTGCACGAGGCAGCAGAGATGGTGTGTGTGGCCTCAGTCATTGTCCCCTCCTGCAGGAGGGACCAGGAGGCACTTTGCAGGTGTCACCTTCTGCTGAGGAGGCAGATAAGGCTGGAATTGTCTGCTCCTCAGCTCTTCCAGGCTTGCTCTGCACACTCCAGGGCAACCTGCTGAGGCTGCTGAGAGCCTGGGGCTGCTGCACCAGCTGCCTCCCAGCACCCAACCTTGCCTGTCCAAACCTGGTGCTACATCTGCTGTGTGGTACCAGGCTTCTTAGAAGCACAGAGAGCTTCTGAGATGGGCAGAGCACAGACTGAGCTCAAGGCAACCTTTGTGTGTCAGGAACATAGCCAAAATGCACCCAGGACATGGTCCTGGGGTGCCTGGAGAGGGCTGGCACCATGGCAGGGAGCAGTTGTGGTTGCTCCTGCAGTGTGTGCCACATCCTCCTCTGAGCCTGAGCTGCAGCCAGCAGAGCAAAGCCATTGAGTGTCCCCAACCATACGTTAGCTTCTGCCTGAATTGCACAATTCCTAGTGTGTGGTCTGCTTGGAGAGGCTAGGAAAACCTAATCTGGAAAGTATTGGGGGTAAGGGTGGTAGGGCAGGGAAGAGGGAAAGAGAAGGTAATTAAGGAGTTGAGTCTAATGCTTTTCCTTTCTCAGACAACAAACATACTTTTCAGGCTCTTAGTTTAGACTGGAACAATTGAAGTAAGATGGAAAAGAAGGGAATTATTTGGGAATGGGCATGATATTGCCTCTGCCTGCCTGAGCTCCAGGAATCAGAAGGTTGATGAGCTGCATGTGCCTGAATCCCTGAGAAACTGCAAAGGTGCGACAAACAAATGGCAAGAGGTACACAGAGCTAACTTAAAACAGGGGAGTAGAAGAAAATAAGGAATTGGGTTGTGCCTCATGACCTTTCTTAAGTTATAGAAAGCAGACACGAGCTGTGATGTCTACTCGGAGTGTTTACGTGTTTATATACACAGGTTATCAAATTAAAAGCAATTCCCTGTCAGGGAGGTCACTGAAGCATCACTGCAAAGTGACAGGGCTGCTTCTAAACTACCTTGGCTGTTGGTTTGTCTTGGTTAGAGAATATTAATCAAGTTTGCTGTAGGAAACTGCCCAAATTTGCATCTGTACAAAGTGTTTTTGTTCAGAGAGGCTCTATGGCTGCACTCCATCCTGGTGTGTCATGTCACATTGCATCACTCCTCTCATACAGCTGATCCTTAAAGTGCTTGTTTGCTCAGACTGATTAATTAGTATTAATTTCCAGCCACCCTCTGGGTGTATTGTCTTGGTCATGGTTCATGAATGAGTTCCAGTAATGCCTAGTGCCTGCAGGTGACTCACATGGGCTCTAAAAGTGACTCAGACCCAGCTCTGGAGCACCTTGAGGCCCTGTCTATGCAGAGATGACCCATGGGGAGCTCTGGAAAGAGCTCAGTCCCAAGCTGTCCATCAGCCACAGACCAAACAGGACAGTGCCACATCCTCCAGAGAACCAAAACCTGAGCTGAGCTTTGGAATTCCTTCAGTGTCCTGAGTCTCAATCCAAAACACTGCTCAGATACTCAAAGAAGTGAAGTGAAGCTCAAAGAAGTTGTTTGCTTGACCCTTGCAGCCTAGCCTGTTTCTGTCACAGTCACCTCCCTGTGACAGCTGAGACAGAAGCATGGCTCAGGTCTGTGGTTCTCTTTCCTTGTGTGAAGCTGCCAGGTTCAGGGACTCTCTGCTGACTCTCTTTCCTTTCTGCTTTCACAGCTGACATGAATTTTACCCATCCAGGAACATCAGAATTTCATCTTTTGCAGTAGCTTCCATTGCTGAAATTCATCAGGAGCTTAAGGACTCTGCTCCAGATGGGCAGAAAGCTTCCAGTGGAAACTCAACATGGACAAGTGTGAAGAGAGGAATTTTTCCTTTAAGCACCAAATTATTCTGAGAAGAAAATAATTTTTTAGTGCATTCAGTTACAAAATTTCCCAATTTCGACTTGGATGTGAGTCTAGAGAAGTTGAAGTAAATGCATCCTCTCCCCATTTTAATTTGGGGTGAACTGGTGCTTTCTGTGTGTCTCACAGTACTTTAGTGATCTTGTAAGAAAATGACACCTTTTTTGCAGGCTCACTTGTAACATCAGGAAGAGATCTGCAAAAGGATTGAGGCCAGGAGTGAACAGCTTGCTCATCTCTTTAGGGTAATTCATCACCAAATACCTTCCCTTTGTGCTTTCTCCAGAGAGCAGAACCAGGCAGGCACTCACCATGTCTGTGGGGCTGGAGGTGGAGTCTGAACCTCAGCCCTGCAGTGCCTGTATGGAGGGCTCTGAGCTGCCTTCAAGGAGAAGGCTAACAACTCCTCAAGCCAAAGAAACACTTCAGGATAGGATGCAGAAGTGTGGCTGGCTGAGTGGTGGGGAGGCATTCCTCCAGGAGGTCCATAAGGACCCCTCAGGGATCATTACAAGCTGTTGGACTCAAAGTTGTCTGAAGCTGCAATGAATTATGTGCTAGTTACTTGGCTCAGAGGTGATGTTGCAAGACCTTGGGTGCATTTGCTGTCTCTGGCAAGAGCATGACGTGGTCCAGCCTGAGCATTTCTCTACTGTCCATGAAGTGACCTGCTTCTCTTACTAAATGAAAAGGCTCAGGTTTAAACAGGAGAAAAAGCAGCAGGCCAGAATTTCTATTAGAAACCAAATCCAAAGAGACATCAAGAACTTTTAAGGCTTTGAAGGAGCTATGCTACATCACAAGAGGCAGATGTTTTCCATATGTTGTTCAAGTGAAACTGAAATCTATTGAGGCAGGCATGTACAGCCTTGTGGGCTTATATATTTTGCTCTGAGCTTAAGCTTCAGATTGAATTATGCAGAGACATCTTCAGAAAATGTGTGAGAGGGGCTTGCATCTCTTTGTCTGTCTGCAGTTGACTCTCTCTGGCTCCTTTCTATTCCTGGAAGCAGCATCCTTAACTATTTTCTGTTCAAATTGACTGTCATGCACATTTAGTTCTCTCCATAAGAAGCCACTCTCTCCATATGCTGCTTGTTTAAGTTGAAAGTCTGCAGCTCAACAAAGCAGAAATATAGCTTTTATGTGCTCTCTACCCTTCTTTTTCTGGTTAATTCAAATCACACGTAGCTTGCTCTAGGACTCAACAGAATACCAGCCAAATCTGAAAGCGTATGGAGCAGCCTACTCATGGTGTTGTACTTGGGAATGAGAATGTAGTTGTGCCAGGGGAGCTTCAGATGAGATATTAGGAAGAATCTCTTTACCCAGAGGGTTTTTGGGCATCGGCCCAGGCTGCCAAGGCAGATGGTAGTCACCATCCATGGAAGTGCTCAGAAAACACATAAATGTGGTTCTTGGGGAAGTGGTTTAGTGGTAACCTGGCAGTGTTAGGTTCATGGTTGGGATTAATGATCTCAGAGGTCTTCTCCAACCATAATGATTCTATGATTCGATTCTGTTCTAATAAAAACTATAATTGAAGTTTTTCTTTCATTTTTACACCTCTGTTGTTACACCTGCAATGATTTATTCCATTTAGGTTATTCATTTGCCTTCCTGGAGCAGTATAATTTTTATCTACAGTGTGTTTCATGCCTCCCAGTTTGCGTTCTGCTGTCTGGCTCTGTGCTGTTTTTCCAGGACTCTCTCTGACTGTAGAATGGACTCTCAGTAAGTTCTCTTTTTCTCCCTTCTCAGGGAACTCCCTGCTGCTGAGGGTCCTGCCTGCTCTCTATGAGAAACAACCCCAGCCCATAAACCTCCACCTGAAGGAGCTGGTGGCACTGATGGCCCAGCTGGATCCACCTGAACAACACCATCTCCTCCAGCTCCTCCAGATCATGGCTAGGAGAAAAGACCTAGGGGTAAAGCTGTGCTTGGAATATCTCCCTGCTAGATGCTGCCCCTCCTTCTGGAGGAGGTTGTTTGATTCAGATGACTTGGCAAGTTCTCTCTGCTAGCTGCGCTTCAAGCAATGAGGAGTCCTGTAACAAACATGACAGTGCTTTCCTATGCTTACTCCCTCTGAATTCCTTAATTCCACCCCAAAATTCTACCTCTCATCATCAAGACAACACCACAGTGACTGCTCAACCAAAAAGTTTGTGTTAAACCCAGATGTGTTTAAACCAGAAACTTGCCTCTTGTTTTTTCCTCCCTCCTCCAGCTCTTAACCTTGTTGCATTATTTAGTTTCTGGTGGAACTCAAAAATATCTGCTAGTACTTTAATTTACTGTGTCATTTTTTAGTCAATAAAGCACAGGACTGGCCCTGAGCAAGGGAAATACTTGGTGAGGGGTTTTTTGGTCTCTTTTAAACACTATGCATTTCCTTCCTTATATATATATATGTATATATGCATAACTACAATATTTCAGGGCTACATCTTAGCCTTATTCCATATGTTGAGCTGAACTTCCACTGACCTCTGTGCCAAGGTCAGCAACAGTGGAAAACTACTTGAATAAATCAAGACCTAGTGGTTTATTTTTATCACTGGGATGTGCATTACCTCTTTGGGTTAAATATGTTCCCAATTAAAAAATCATACTCATGATTTGATGTTAAATAGGTGCTGACAGAGTGTGTTCCCTTCCTATTTGGACACCTGAGAGACCCCATCCACAGTGACATCATCCTCAACATCTTGATAGACATAGCCAGCTCTGAACCCACAGCCTTGGCCACTTTTCTTCCCATGCTGAAGGAAATTGGTGAGAGTTTTCCAAGCTTGATTGGGCAAACAGCAAAGATCTTTGGAGCTGTTGGGCATATCAATGAGGTGAGTTTGGAAACCAGAGAAGCTGGTTGATTGGCTTGCAGGTTGGGATATTTGTTGTTTGGGTTTTTGTTGTTTTTTCCCCTAAATCTTGTATAAAGTAATACCAGATGGTGAGGGAGAAGCTGGAGATAAGGTGACAATGTGCACTTATCCCAGAAGCCAACTATGCCCTGGGCTCCATCCCCAGCAATGTGCCCAGCAGCAGGCCAGGGAGGGGATTGTGCCCTTCTGCTCTGGGCAAAACTCACCTGCAGTTCTGGGTCCAGCTCTGGAGTCCTCAGCACAGAAGAGACTTTGAGCTGGTGGAGCAGGTCCAGAGGAGGCCACAAAAATGATACAAGGGCTGGAAGCTCTCTGCTGTGAGAACAGGCTGAGAGTTGGGGTTGTTCAGCCTGGAGAAGAGAAGGCTCCGAGGGAGACCTTCTTGCAGCCTTTCAGTACTTTAAGAGGACTAAAAGAAAGGAGGTTTACTTGGGGAAAAGAAGTGGCAAGGATTGAGGTTTGGGCTTTTGTGGTATAGATAGATATCTGCTGGCTTCTAGAAGCATCCTCCTGCTCCCTTCACCTTGGCAGTTGGGACAGACCCCTGGAGAGATGAGAGGTCTGGCTGAAAAGAGATCTCTTTATGAGAGAGGTTGGCCCTCGTTTGTCCATGCCACTGCTGCTGATGTCAGCAACACTCTCAGGGGAGAAGTGGAAATCACAACTTGTCCCTTAACCATAAATTTGTGCGAAGAAAACCCTTTTTGGGGGCATAAATCAATTGAACATTTGAAATATTTTTTCCCCAATAACCAGCTGGAAATCAGAGTAACTCCTGAAAGCCTTAAAGGTGTCTTTGTGTAGCCTCCTGAGCTTGATTTTAAGATGAAGTAAAATACTTTGCCCCACTTCATTGCTGCTATTTTAGATTCTCACCTCCTGGCAGATGTTATGCCACAGAAAGCAAGGGATGGCTATGAAAAAAATGCAGGAATAGATGAAATAAGTATTGTTAAAACAATTTATGTCCTTCCAAGCAGGCACTCTGAGCTTTTCTGGATGAGGATGATGGCAGGGCTGATAGCTGCTTTCATCTTGAGCTGTTTAGCTGTAATTTTGTTGTGTATAGCAGCTCCATCTTATGTTACTCAGAGTTTATTGTTCTTTTACCTCACTCCAGGCGAGTAGCAGTATTTCAGCAGGGCTTGGAGCCTCTCCAACTGGAGCTAAGGGATACAGAAAATGGTCACCATTCCTCTTCCAGTTGCGTCTGCTGCACAGTTTGTTTAGGAAACAACATAAAAATGTGGTTGAAATGTTAATTGAGTTGTGTTTATCTCTTGGAGGGAAGGATCATCTTCCAAAGAGACCAGTGAATATGCACGAAGAAAGTCAACCTCATCTAAGCCACTGAGAAGAAAAGGCTCATTCCATCAGCCCAGCCCAGGATGTCACTGGGGGTTTGCCCCATGGGGCTGAAGGGAAGCAATTTCTATAAGAGGCTTTGCTCGTTTATCTCTGTCATGGCACAGTGCAGCAGAGATCCTCTTTTGTTTGAAATAAGTTGACTTTCTCTTCAATAAGAAAAGCCTTGCTTGTGATGCCTAGGCCATGTTCTGCCAGAGTCCCCTGTGTATTTTAGGGCCCAGCTCTATTTGGAATCAAACTTACAGCAGTTTTTGTTGTCTTCTGTTATGAGGTCCCAGTAGAGAAGAGGCAATACAGCCATTGCCCTGCAGTGTCTGGAGGATGTGCACAGCACAGGACTTCTCTTCTGCTAACCTCTGGGAATCTTTCAGTTTTGCCTTTCTTGTGTTTCTCAAAGTAAAATATCTCCCGATGTTTGTAACAATCTGCTGAGTACCAAGAGACTTCCACTGAGCAGAGCTATGATCTGGTTGAAGATAGTTAGATAGTGGGAAGAATTTCTTCACTCAGCGGGTTATCAATCATTGGAACATGTTGTCCAGGGAGGTGGTGGAGTCCCCATCCCTGGAAGTGTTCGAAAGATGTGTAGATGTGCTTTGGGACATGGTTTAGTGGAGAGCATGGTAGCATTGGGTGGGGACAGTTGGGCTCAATGATCCCAGAGGTCTTTTCCAACCAGAATGATTCTATAACATGTTGAGTGTGTTGACCGAAGCCTGAGATTTTGGTGGGGTAGCCACTCTTTCCCCAGGACCATATTTCACCAGCAGCATGTCCACAAACCTCCCTTGGCCCAAGCAAACAAGGGTTGAATTGGTTTAAACTTGTCTTTCTCTTCTGATGTCGTCTAGGAGCGAGCCAGGACCTGCCTGCTCTATTTGGTTAACCAGCTAGCCAACATGGAGCACTCCTTTCACCACATCCTTCTGCTGGAAATCAAGAGTCTCACTGACACCTTCTCGAGCATCTTGGGCAGCCAGAGCAGAGATATCTACCGCATGAGCAACAGCTTCACTGCCATAGCCAAGCTCCTTGCTCGGCAGCTGGAGAATGACAATGCCTCTGGAGCAAGGTAGAACTTCAGGGGCAGGGAGGTGCACAAAACACTTAACAGACCTCTGATGGGCAACACCCCTACCTGTAGAAGCAACCTGAGGTAGGCATTTCAAGTGCAAGGATGGTAGACACAAAGGTAGTGAAGGGTCTAGAGCACAGGTGTTGTGAGGAGCAGCTGAGGGAACTGGGGTTGGTTAGTCTGGAGAAGAGGAGGCTTAGGGGGAGGCCTTCTCACTCTCTGTAAGAGGCAGTTGGAGAGAGGTGGGGGTTGGGCTCTTCTCTCTGGGACAAATGATAGGGCAAGAGGAAACAAGCTCAAGTTGTGCCAGGGGAGGTTTAGGTTGGACATAAGGAGAAATTTCTTCACCCAGAGGGTTATCAGGCACTGGCCCAGGCTGCCCAGGGCAGTGGTGGTGTCATCATCCCTGGAAGTGTTCTAAAGCCATATAGATGTGCTGAAGGACATGGTTCAGTGGTGACCTGGCAGTGTTAGGTTAATGGTTGGACTCAATGATCTCAGAAGATTTTACCAACCTTAATGATTCTATGTTACTAAAGCAGAAATCTGCCATTGGAGCTGTAGGTACATTTCAGACCCCAGCTTCATTCTGCCACTAGGCAGAAGGACCTCAGAGATGATGTCATTTGGCACGAAAGAATAAAGAAGCTGTTCAAGTTGTAGCTCTTAAAGATAGGAAGCAAGCCAGGTTCCAGATAAGGAGGCTGAGGCAACCTAAAAAGCTTCAGTTAAAAATAAACCAAAGTTAGGCTACACATCTGCCATTGAGCTTACTCTAGGAGATAACCACTGAAGCTGCTGAGATACAGCAGCTGAGATAGCTCCCTGATAAAGGCTGGCTAAAAAAGGCTTGAAAAAGTTGAAGCTTGTGCAAGATGATGTTCTCTTCACTCAGCTTCTTTTAAACCTGGATCCTAAGGTTAAAGCCTTGGGAGTGTTTCTGCATTCACCACCCTAAGAAAATACCAGTGTTATTTAATATGTGGTGGTAGTCCTTTTTAATTAGGGAGAGGCTTTAATTAGCATTGTGTATGCTGGAATATGTCAGAAGGGCACAGAGGAATAGTGATTCTTTAGGGGGAAAAAATGTAACCCAGATGTCAGAAAACTCATAACCATGAAGGATGACCTTGGAGACACTCAGCAAGCTGGAGCCAAAACACTGAGGTCGTGCCAGGAACAATTAATTGGTATCCTATGAGAAAGGAGAGGAACCCTGCCATGGTCCTTCATCCTAAACAAGGCTGTAAGAAAGGTCTGAACTTCACCTGGTGTGAAGCAACCTCAGCTGAAGCTGAGCCCTCAGCACTCCTTTTGGGGAAAGGTTTCATTGAAGGCAGTGGAAAACGCAAAGTGGAGAAAGCAAGGAGAACATGGAATGAGGAGCTGTTTTCCAAAGCATCCAAGGCGAGTTGGGAAGAAGGGTATGTCAAGTGTCCTCTGGAAACTGCAGTGAAGTAGGACAGGAGCTGAGGCTTCAGAGATGAAGCACAATAATCACTCACACAGCTCATGGTGGTCCCTGGAGTTATAGCAGAAAAATGACTTCATTTGTCCAAATGTGATATTCCTATTCTTTATTCTGGGCTTAACATTTGTCTCTAGAGCTGATAAAAAACAGGAAAAAGGCAAGAAAAGGTTTTTGTTCAAACCTTGATGCTGAGATTTCAATGGGGCTAGGAGAGATCCCAGTGAAACACTCATTTTTCCTAATTAATGCTTTTTAGGTGTCTGGTTTTCCATTTCAGGCCTGAATCAAGCAACAAATCAGCTAAACCAGGCCAGAAGAAGTATGGCACAGCAATTAACGCTGAAATGAGAGTTCCCTGCTGATTTAAGCAGAGTTTATCCTGATTTATACAAGCATGAGTGGGAGCAGCTCAGACATGGACATGGAAATACTCTCCAAGCAGTGTTGTTTTTTTAAAGAGCAATGATCCAAAGTCTTTCTGCTGCAAAAGGAAAAGAAGATTTTAAGATGTGTGGCTGGATTCTAACCACTCATTCCAGATTTCTGTGTTTACATAGGAAGAAGCTGATTCCTTCAGAGGGATGGCTGGCTTGGAGCTTGTTTGACTCAGGGAGGGTATAATTAAAACCAGGCAATACTCGGTTGCCTCTTACTGTCACCAAATTGCAAGTTATTCAGTCTCAGAGGTGCTTTTTAAGAACATATATGGAGTTTGAAGGGGCTGGGCCAACCTAAAAGTATTGCATGGACAATTAAAAGAAGGCAGGAAAGGAAAGAAAGGAAATTTAGTGATGCTTCCAAGCCCTTGTGCTGGGTGAGAACTCAGCTGACCAGGGTACAGCAGTCCTGCCCAATTTAGTGTGGGGGTTGGATGAAATTATCTGCTCTCCTGAAAGCAGAGGCTGAGTCTAGCACATGGCATAATTGAAGGTTCCTCTACCATCCATTTGCCTTCCATTTTCTTCAGTGTTCGTCCTTTAAATCACCATTGGTGGTGAAGAGAGCTGTGATAGTACCTGAGACTTCCCCTGTTGGTAATGGATTAGCACAGGATGATTTAGGTTGGAAGGGACCTTAAAGTTCATCTAGTCCTACCCTCTTATCATAGGCAGGGACAGTTTTCACTAGAACAGGTTACTCCAAGCCCCATCTAACCTAATCTTGAAAACTTCCAGGGATGGAGCACCACCTCTCTGGGCAGTTTTTTGAAGTTTTTGATGGGCTTCAAAAAGAGGTTTGAGATCACCATTTCTATCCACCACTTGCCTTCTTCAAACCTGCCTGTCTCTTTTATTGGAGGAGATAACTATCTGTACATTGATGACCCAGGAGGGCCTGCACTTGATCCAGGCAGAGCTGCAGCTCTGGAAGCAATCGCATCTCAAGTGTATTTTTAGCCATTTCTATTTGTGGATGTTCTTGTTCCTAATTTAAGCACCTGACTGGTGATGTTGATAATGATGCTGGAGTAAAATGCTTTATCAATTGATGCATCACTCTTGACTTGCTAACCTGGCTATTTCAGTCCCTTCTTTGCCAGCCAGGTCCTCTAGATTTCTCAATAGCTTCATGCATCCTTTTCTTCCCCACAGCAGCCTGAGCTTTGGTGTAAGCTGATCCTGCTCCAGCAACCTCAGCAATGTACTGAGCATCTCCTGCCAAGATTTCAGACAATAGTTTATTTTCCTGCTGCTGGGAGGGGGGAGGCCAGCAGGAGAGCCTGCCAGGCACCCCCTTGGGCGTGGGGTGGAGGCTTCACTGAATGCTTCCTTTGGGGTATGTGCCTTTGGCTTCCTGGGAATTGGTGCGAGGGCGAAGTGGATACACATGAGAGAAAGGAGTCCCCTGAGCCTCTGCCTCCTTCCTGCAGTGCTGGGAGATTCTCTGCAATCCTGGGCACCAGCTGGATCTAAACCAAGCTGGAGGCTTGAGGAGAGCCAGGTAGCAATGAGCTCTGTGTCCACCAACTTACTACTGCTCTGCATATGGCAAATAGGATTTGTTAACATGTTTCTTCATAGAATTCCCAAATCCCAGCATGGTGGAGTTGGGAAAGGACCTGTGGGGATCATCTCGCCCAGCCTCTCACCCAGAGCAGGTTGCCCAAGATCACCTCCAGCTGGGGTTGGAGTCTCTCCACAGGAGGAGACTCCACAACCTCTGGGCAGCCTGGGCCAGGGCTCTGGCACCCTCACAGCAAACAAGTTTCCTCCTGTTCAGGTGGAACCTCCTGGATTCCAGTTTGTGTCCATTGCCCCTTGGCCTGTCCCTGGGCACCACTGAGCAGAGTCTGGCCCCAGCCTCTTGCCCCCTGTACCCTTTAGCTCTTACTCAGCATTGAGCAGATCCCCTCTGGCTCTGCTATTCTCCAGACTGGGAGCCCTGGGGCTGGTTAGCCTTTCCTCCTGCCAGAGATGCTCCAGCGCCCTCAGCATCTTGGTGCTGTGATAAAAGGCTTCTTTAATTTCCAAGCACCATCAAGACTTGCAGGCTGGGGTCTGTCCCTCCTGACCTCCATCAACCTCCCCTCTGTAGCCAGAGGCTTTAGATGTATTTACCTATATAATGGACATTTTCTCAGTGCTTAGCTCCCACAATGGGAGCAGTGTTGAGAGCTAGGTTGGAGTGACAGCTTCCTAAGAAATTAAATCTTGTCCCAGGTCTCCAGAAAGATTTGTCAGTAAAGGTCAAACCAAGGTTCTTTATCACAGGAGAATGGTGGGGTTTTTTTTCAGGGTTAATATATTATGAGATCTTGGCTCAATGAAAAAACAAAGCAAGACAAAACTTGTCAGCTCCCCAGAGAA
This sequence comes from Bucco capensis, assembly GCA_013396975.1. Taxonomy (NCBI): domain Eukaryota; kingdom Metazoa; phylum Chordata; class Aves; order Piciformes; family Bucconidae; genus Bucco; species Bucco capensis. Next base: position 1,589,147 of record VWZO01018421.1, on the reverse strand, counting down.
ATAGCCTGAGCTGCCTTTATCTAAACAAAGGGAAAAGTGCATTTTGTGATGCAGTATTTGTGGTTGTGTTGTTTTTTGGGGTTTTGTTGTTTTTTTTAAACATGCTTTTTTTGCTTCCACAATTGGTAATTTGCAGTATTTGAGAGTTTTTATTAGGCTTCCCAGCTGTGAGCATGACTCATTGAGACTCTCTTGCTTTGGAAGTGCAATGCTAAAAAATCTTATTTGTGGCTTTCCATATCCATATTTTACAGATGTTTGCTTGTTAGGAGGGAGCTGTGGGTAGAGCTGGAAAAGTAAATACTGACAAATAACCCTTAATTCTCTGAGAGATTTCTGATTGTCGTTGTTGTGCCTTCACGGGGTTGCAGGAGAAAGATGGGAACATCTCAATCCCCTCCACAGAAGGCAGCTCCCTGCAGAGGAGGGGAAGGAGCTTCCCCCAGAAGCACTGGAAATTCAGTCCTGCTGCATGAAGCCCAAGCAGCATCCTCAAGGCAGATGGTTGAGGTTTCTGGCAAATGGACCAATGTTTGGAGGAGCTGTGTAGGGAGCCAGTAAACTTTGTTTTAAGAAGGTCTGTTTTGGGGAATCCAGCACTTAGACTGGATTGGGAGGGATCTTTAAGGTCACCTAGTTCAACCTCCCTGCAGTCATCAGGGACATCTGAAACTAGATCGGGTTGCTCACAGCCCCAAACAACCTGATCTGAAATGGTTCCAGAGATGGGACATCTATCACCTTTCTGGGCAAGCTGGGCCAAGGTCTTACCACCCTCAGGGTAAAGCATTTTCTCAATCTCTCCTTTAGTTTCAAACCATTACCCCTTGCTCTGCCCCAACAGACCCTGCTAAAAATCTGTCCCCATCTTTCTTCTGGGCCCCTTTAAGTACTGAAAGGCTGCAAGGAGATCTCCCTGGAGCCTTCTCTTCAAGCTGAACAAACCTAAAAAAGTCTTAGTCTTGGTTGCCTGGTTTTGGCTATGGCTGTGTCTGCTCTAGGATGGGATGTGACCTTGGTGTGCCTCCCCTTGCCCTGGGCTGGGTGAAGGGTCTTCCATCATGGAACCTCCTGCAGAGGGTCTCTGTTCTGCCCTAGGTCAATGGCACTGCTGGACCTACATTTTTCACTGATCAGAGTGATATTTTAATTGCTAGAAAGCAATTTTTTTTTTTACCAGCATTTATCTGACAGCAGACCTCTTTTGGTCCTTTAGAAGATTAACAGCTTCCACTTATTTTGTTGAGGTTATATTTGAATTTTGTATTAAATCTTACTTCTTCTAAGATAAGAATCAGAGGTGAAATAAAACAACTTGTCCTGCAGCCCTACCAGATCAATTTAACTCTTTGTTTTCTCTTGTGTTCAACTTCAGTCACATTGCTAAGAACTTTCCCTGAGTTGGTTTCTCTCCATGTGCTGAGTTTTACAAGGTTTCTGTTCTTATCCAGAGTACAATAATTCAGTAGGAACTGCGTGTACTTTTGTCAGAGCTTTAAAACCACAAACTTTCATAAACTCTGCAATTAGCTTGACTTTTGGTTCCTAAAACTAATGTAATAAGTGTCCATTTAGCAATCTGGAGGGAAGGGTTTAAGCTCTGCTGAAAAGCTTTTTGCTGTGGGGCTATTAGGGCAAGAGCTGGATTTGCTCTTGCAGAAAGAGCACGTGGAGGTTTCTAACCCAATGTCATTAGAGATGTTCAATGTTTCTGATCCATCTGACAGAGATACAGACCTAGAAGATGTTTCTGCAGATGATTCATTAACCTCTAAGAGAATCTCTGCAGAGACAGAGTTAGTTCACCAGGTAGAGAATGCAGGTCACAGGCAGGAAGGCAGCAGCAGCATCACCACATACACACTATACAGGGTCAAATCTCTGCTTTCTCCTTCCTTAGGATAGAAAATGATGCTGAAATGGAGTCTCCTCTACCATTGGATGACTTGAAATCTGTTCATGAAGAAGATGAAAAGCTCCAAGTTAAAATCCAGGCTTTTGAAGAGAAATTAAATATGGACAACAGTACTCCTGGCTCAGTGAGGAGGTACAGCTTGGGCCAGGTTTCCAAGGAGGAAAGGAAGGATATGAGGTTTAACAGGTATGGCTCTGGAAAATGGGAGAGAGGTTTTCAGGAGTATCAGCTTTGTAATAAAACTTGATCCAAACACTGTTAAAATTAGGCTGATGATGTCTATGGGCATCATGCAAACAGACCAAAGTCTGTCTCCTATCCATGAATTCAAAAGCTGGATAAAAATCTTTCTAAACTATTTATTTAATCACTTCTGTGCCCTAAAAGAGCACAAGGGACAGGAAAATATTTGTGTACAGACATCACCAGAAAGGAAGACGCAGAGGCCTTTCCTGAGTGTTATTGCTAATAATATCTATCAAATGTTGGAATCCAGTTTTGCCCACAACTCATCTCACTCCAGGGTCCTGGGAAAAGAGCTCAGCAACCTGCACCCATGGTGTTCTTAGCAGCTTTCCAGCAGAGTTCTCCTTCTGCTCCAGATTTGCCCCTTCAGTCACTTCATTTCTACCCTTGATCTTACAGAGGCTTGACTTCATCCTCAGCACATAGACACTGGGCAAGGAAGAGCTGGAGGTTGAATCTTGGCATTTTTATGATGTGACCAACAAAACCTCTACTCCAGCCCTGGGGTTATTGTAAGTTCCTTGCAGCCAGGTTGCCCAGCTCCTTCCATGGCCTGCAGATGTTGTGATCTGTGGATATTATTTCCTTTCGTTTGCTCACTAAAACTGTGGCTTGAGCTTTGCTTTTGGAATGCAGATTTACCAGGAGATGCTTGCCTCTGGCTAAGTGAGCTCCATGCTCAGCTCTGATCCAGCTGCACAGAGCATGCCTTCAGGTGATTTTGGTGTCCCATCTCTATTACCAAACTTTCCTTCCTTTAATCCCCTTCCAGGTCCAAAAGTCTTGCTCTGCACGCGCTCCGCATGAAGGGGGTGAACCCAGAGAGTGGCCAGGAGGAGGAGAACAAGGAGATAACTGCTGGGATCTCCTTCAGTGAGATCTACATCACCCAAGAGGATGACAAAATGCCTTTTAGTGTTGATAATGAAGCGATGCAACTGGGGAACTCTTTGGTTTTACACCAAAGTATTGATCAGGGAGAACCAGCAGATCTGCCAGGCTCTCCTCAAGAGAAGTGCCTTGAGGGAAGCACAGAGGCAGTGAGGAGCCCCATGGAATACCAGGACAAGCTCTACTTGCACCTGAAGGAAAACCTGGGCAGAGTGAAAGCGTATGTCACAGAGATGGGGAGGAAAATTCCCATCCCTGACCAGTGTGTTATTGAAGGTAAGAGATCTGAGCCTTTCCTTTACTGGAAGTCCTCTCCAGGATCAGGCTGTATGTTTCTGAAGGGTTTCCTAAATACCTCAGATTCCAGGTTTGCTATTTCAAGTGATTCTTTGGCAGAACTGATGAACAAACTTCCATTTCATGAAATCACAGTGGAAACATGAGAGTGAACAATGTGGGTTTGAAAGTGTTGAGTGTTATGACCTTGCATTAATCACACACAATACTTGGAGTATTGTTAAGGCTGTTGCTGAGTTGCCTTTCCCAAGTGCCTATTACTATACATTCCCAGCACGTGACTGCTTCTAAATTCACTCAAACTAGTGTAATTTCCTGAAAATCCTCAGCTAGCATTCCTAGAGAAATTCTCTGAGCAGGGAACACATGTGCAGGGCAGGAGATTTATGTGACTCACTCTCAATGTGTTGAAGCCATGTGGTCTGGCTCATTACACTTGGGACAACTTAGGGAAAGCTTCAGATATTCCATAAGTCATTCCATCACAACCCTTCCAGTTATTGGACTTCTGTGAGTCCTGCAAAATCTAAAGACATATTCAAGTGTATCTGCTTTGCTTTTTAAGTAAGATGTTTATAAAACAGATTGTTATAAATATACATAGTTGCCTAATTTTGTGTTGGTTATGTTCAAACTGGACTTTTCCTATGTAAAACATGGAATCTTGCTTGCACTTCTAAAGATGATGATGTCCAACCTTTGGGCAGTTTGCAAACATGGTGAATTCCTCCTTGCTTAGAGCTGAGACATGGTGGCATCCCCAAAAGGATGCCAAGGTGATGTGCTGGTGGTGAGAAGAGAAGAAGCTTTTGGTACATGTGTGGTTCCTGCCACATCTGGGGACACTCATACCAAGAGCAGCAGCACCAGGGGAGGTTTGAATTTCTGAGCTGTTAGAAAAAAAATACTTGATAATATGGTTAATAGAGGATGCAGAAGGATTTGCACATCTCCGACCTCCTTTGTAGAAGCAGACAGCCCAGGGAGATCCTAGTGCACCATGCTTAGTCCCTGAAGTCATGGTCAAGATGTGATGGCATCTAACAAAGAATGTTCATAACTGTTTCAGAGCTCCTCTGTGTCCTACAAGAGGGAAATACCAACAGCAAACACGTTGTGGGACTCATGACAGAATGCTGAGAGAATAGGAGATGGTGGGGGGAACAGGTTGCAGTACACTAGCCCAAAATCTGCTCAATATTATGGTTTCTGCTGTATTGAGAGATAATCAGTACCATATGATGGTGGAGATGGAAAAGCTCATTGCTCCCCTGCAGTGCTCACCCCTGCACCAGGCTGATAAATTCCAGCATTCCATAAGCCCAAGGTTGATTTGGAACAGATGGAGCTCTGGTCCTTCAGTTGGGATCACAAAGTTGTACCAGGCTCAGGCCAACATTTCCAGAGATTGGATCTGCTGCTGGGCCAAAGAAACAAATGTTAGTTGGTATTTGATTGTAGAGGACTGGTATTCAAAACGCATCCCAAATGGGAGGGCTGGCAGTGGGAAGGGAAGTGCTACCTCACAAGGTGCCCACCATGCTCATGGTGATCTGTGTTGTCAGAGAGTGGAGGAAGTCCCAGCACAACAGGGAGTGTAATAGGAACAGGAACAGGCTCATAACTCGCTGCCCTCACATAGGTGATAACAGCAAATCGTATGTGCTCTACACCTGATCTGGGAGCTCCACTTCCAACAGACTGGTCTCCAGATCACAGAATGATAGGGGTGGCTGGAAAGGACCTCTGGAGATCATCTAGTCCAACCTCCCTGCTTAAGGAGGGTCACCCACAGCAGGTTGCCCAGGATCATCTCCAGATGGGCTTGGAATCTCTCCAGAAAAGGAGACTCCACAATCTCTCTGGGCAGCCTGGGCCAAGGCTCTTTATCTAGCAGTGTTAAAAATCAGCATTTCTTGAAGCTGAGTGCTTGAAAAATTAACCTTTTCACCTATAAATATATTTACTGTTTGCTGACTTATTTGTAATCCAAATTGAAGAGATCAGGCAAAGGAAACTGAGGCTTGAAGCTGAAAGGTAAACAGTTGTCTCCATGTCTCATTCCCTGGTTTTGTGTTTCTGGGTGGGTTTGAGCCTGTTGGGGAAATTTATGAGCCTGCTTTTACTCCTATTAACAGATTGTTATTGAATAGCCAAGGATTACCAATGTAAACCAAAAAATGCATTAATTATTCCCAGAACCAGTGACTCTGCACCTCCTTGCCTCTGTCCCTTGTTTCCTTGTCGGAAACAGAAGTGGTTGCTCATCTCTTGGAGAAGGAAAGGCTGAGAGCCCTGGGGCTGCTTAGCCTGGAGAAGAGCAGAGCCAGAGCGGATCTGCTCCATGCTGAGCAAGAGCTCAAGGGTGGGGGCCAGAGGCTGGAGCCAGACTCTGCTCAATGGTGCCCAGGGACAGGCCAAGGGGCAATGGGCACAAACTGGAACCCAAGATGGAAACATCTGCCCACACTCTGCTGGATGGAACACATACTATAAATGGTTTCTGTTACTCTTGTAGTTTATTTTATTACTCTTTTTCTTTCTAGACACTGTCAGAAGCTGTGTGGCCAAGCTGTTCTTCAGCTGTCCCCTGAAGGGCCATTACTGCCTCTACAGTAAATCCAGTTTCACCCTCATCAGCCAGCAGCCTCCACTGTGGATCCACATCATGTTCCTCTTCCAGCAGGTTGTGCAGTCGGAATTAGTAACATCTCTCCATTATTAACTATGTACTTGGGAAAAGAAAGTCTTATTGGTTAATCTCTTTAAATGTACTTCTAATCCCCAGTTTTTAACCTTAGTGACCCCTCAAAGTCTTTCTAGTAGGTTGGAGTGATTTTGCAGTTTAGGAGTTTTTATATTTCCATTAAACACAACAAATTCCAACTGTAGAGATTACAAAGTGGAACTAAACCTTCTTGTCAGCCTTCCAGTAAGTACTAGTGCCTTGCAAAAAAGTGGGAGCACTGCAGTGGCTTTGCAGGGTGCATGATTGGCCCCAGGGATACGGGTGGAGGTTAGAGGTGCAGCACTCCCCAAAATCCCGATATGGTGAACTTGTCCACCAGCACTGCCAGGTCCTTCTCCAAGAGCTGCTTCCCAGCAGGATACCTTCCCCTAGACCAAGTTGCTCCAACCTGGACCTAATCTATCAACAGCATTAAGTTCTTCACTCTATAAACTGTCGCAAAGTTGATGTTCTTGGAGCAGTGCTGCAGCTGTGACCACTCAGCCATGTCTGCTGCATGATCTTCTAATCAAAAAACGCAGCTGGGTGTAAGAGCCAAGTGAAGAGAGCACCAGAAAAAAAATCCCATTTTCCCCTATTCCAAGTATTTGGTTTTGCAATAGGACCCTTTAACGTGCGTTTCCTGGATGGACATTCCTCCTTCTCTTTCTAAGAAGGTCTTAAAGAAACGTCATATACAGTTAAAAAGCCCCAAAGGGAATAAAATCTTTGAGGACTGATCTAAATAGGTGCATATTGATCCATTGTAACTCCTCCCAGAGAAGTCATCTAATCTCTGGGGATCTGTGTGGCTGTTCCACTGGAAGAACAAGTGAAAAATGCTTGAAATCCTCTTTCCAATGTTCTCCTCAGAGCTTGTTTGCAGAACCTTTGTCCATGCAGAGCAATTCTGTGCAAGTCCTTAAAGCCCTGTGGGAGAAGACACAGCTCAAGGGGACACACAGCTTTGAAACTGCCATGATCCAGTCAACATTCCCACACCAAAAGGTAAGCTTGGGTTTTTTTTCCTTAGGAAAAACAATATTAGAACTTTGTCCTGACTCTTAGGACAGCTATACAAAGACCTTTTCAATAGCTACAGCAAGCCTTTGCTGTGCTCAAACCCCCCTTTCCTTGCCCCTTCCCATTCTTTGCCTTAGCTCTGGCATCTTCCAAGCATTTGCCAAGTCCTCTTCTCCTGAATGCCCATGTGGTGATCCATGGTGCCATGGATCTCCCTCTTATATCAAGTATTCTGCTTGTAGGGAAGGTTGAAAAATGTTCACCAGCTGCTGTATTTCCAACCTCCACCAAGGCTCTGCAGTATTTGTTTTGTAGTGTGCTTTGAAAGGTCTCCAGGCATGTTCTCCACCCCTCCAACATGCTTCACACGGATCCTTCCTGACGTGATGAAAACTGGGGATGCTCCAGATGGACTTTTTTTTTCCTCTGCTCACAGTTTCAAACTCTAAACTCAGCTTAGTTCCACTCTGGGCTGTTTGGCAGCCACTTGGCAGTTCCCCTAGTTCAACACAGACCGTGGGTTTGATGGAGATGATCATTTGCACATGCACCATTAGTTACCTCCAGCCCTTGAACAGATTACTCTATCAAAGCTCTTTACTGACTCTGGGATTTCAAAGCCATTCACCAGCCTTCTTGGGAAAGGAACACCCTAGGATGGTAAAATAAAGATCTATTTATTCCTGAACATCTCCATCCCTCTCCATAAGATGAAATGAGTTGCCAGACATCCCTGCAAAATGCTCTTTCTCCCAAACATTGTCAACATGAAGATGTCAGACTGAGTAAGATTAACTGGTTGAGGTCATGGCTGATTTAAACCCAGGAGTTCTGTTAGAAACACCTCCTTGAACCCCCAGGATGATTGAAGTAGGAACTCCTGTTAGGGTTAGGAAGAGGAGCAGGACATCCCCACAGCTGAGACCTGCTTTTGTGTGCTTGGACACAGTGGAGCTTGCACTAAGTCTTCCAGCCTGGCTCACCCCAAGGCCTTAGAAGTGCTTTTCAGTAGAGATTTAACCAGAGTCCATGGTGAGAGCTAGACAAAAGTCAGAGCTGGTAGAGTGTGAAAGAGTTTGGGGTGAATAAAGAGCTTAGGGAAGAGCATGCCTTCATGGTGGGATTAGATGCAGTGCATCATGCACACAATCTACTAAACATCTCCAACCCCCCCCATAAACATGATTAGTCTCCAGCACATCAGTTGCATAAACCTCTTCCTGCTCAGAGACTTCTATCTGGCCTATTTTGGGAACTTTCATCACTCCATGACAGTAAAAGTATCTCTGAGCACCCAAAATAGCAGAGCTTGAGAATGAGATACTGATCTTCCCTGAGTTAAGCAGTGGACTGAAGCTAGGAAATTCCAGGAGCTGCAGATTGCCTCACAGATGTGGGAGGTAGAAGATAATCAGGCAGATGTGAGACATCTGAAATGTGAAAGGCTGGAACATCTACTGCTGTTCTCCACAGCATGCTGCTGGAGTTTCAGGCTCAGGTTTGAGTTTGCTTATTAATACAGAACCTGAGTGTTTCTAGTGCAACTGCAGACTGGTTTGTGTTGGAAAGGACCTTTCATGGTCACCTAGTCCAGCCCCCTGCACTCAGCAGGGACATCTCCAACTAGATCAGGTTGTTCAGACCCCCACACAACCTGACCTGGAATTGTTCTGGGGATGGGACATCTAGCACCTCTCTGGACAACCTGGGCCTGGGTCTCACTATTCTCTCTAGTCTCCATTTCCTTCTTTTAGTTTCAAACTATCAGCCCTTGTCCTGTCCCAACAGGTCCTGCTAATAAGTTTCTCCTCATCTTTATTGTAGTCCCCTTTAAGTACTGCAAGGCTGCAGTAAGGTCTCCCTGGAGCCTTCTATTCTCCGTGTTGAACAACCTCAATCCTCACAGCAGAGGTTCCAGCCCTAGCACAGGAAGCCAAATGATGTTGGTATGGTTGTTTCAGTAAGCTTAGGACTTTAAATTTAAGGTACTTTGAAATGTGTTGATATAAATGCAGTGTTAGCATTCTCTGTTACATTTTATATCCAGTTTTGTGTGACAGCAATCTCTGAATGACTTTACCAGAACTGAGGAATTTCTGTGCTGGGAGGGGAGGTCCAACCCCCACCAAGAATAAATTCAGAATAAATGAGGGGTTTTTTCCCCCCCCAATACATGTTACAAAGCATTTGGACAAAAAATCTGTTACATCAATGCTTTACTCCAGAGCAAATTCTGAGAAGTAGCTTGAGATTTACATCACTGTGAGCAATTCCTGTGCTTTCATGGACTGAAGGAGTGTGGTGAAGAGCTGGCTCACATAAGGCACGTTGTCCTGTTTCACCAGGCAGCTTCTGCATACCATCCTCCCCCAAATCTTTCTGCAGCAGGGCTTAAGAGGTGCCAGAAGCAAAGCACTTCCAGATGTCCAGCCCACTCCTTTGGGCTGCTTCACCACTCCTTATCAAAGCACACGCAGGGCACGCTCCAAAAACTGAAGGCATTTCTGAACTGGTTGTTGAATTCCTTGAGTTGCCTCATGCTGTGTCAGAAGAGTGAGCTGGCGAGTGCTTTACAAGCCCCATGTGATGCCTTCAGAGAGCCTTTTGTTGAGCAGCCTTGAGAGAGAGAATTAACATTTTGAAGCTATTGTTGGGACTGTTCCTGCCTTGCCTTTGTTTGAAGCAGAAAGCAGCACCATCTTCTTACAAGGGAGTCACTGAAGTTCTCCAGATGATAGAGCCAGGGAATGAGATAAATCTCTCCTCTCCAATTGGGGCTTTTTTTCCTCCCTCTCCTGAAATAAGTGGCTTATTGCAGATTATTTCAATCATGCTGGAGCTCAGAGTGGAGAAGAAAGATTTCTGTAGTGATGTTTGGTCTCTTTCAGTCTGCAACTGGCTCATGGTAGCCACTACAAGAATTTTTTCACAGGCTGGAGAAGCTCCTAGGCTTTCTGTTCAGCAGCAGCAACATGCTGAAAAGGCCTTGAATTGGCCAACACCATCCTTTGCTCAGCCTCTTCCAGTGCCATGAACTAATGTCCTTGGCAAGGGCTGCTGTTTTCACCACTGGCTGCCTAAATCCATGTTTCATTGGGCAGCAGTGACGTAGATCAGTGAAGCCCCTAGGGCAGACAAACAGGAGTGGGTTTGGAGCAGTCCTGGCACCTCCTTTGGTGTCTGCAGTGAGGAACATGGGTGGGGTTAGTGAGCACCAACCTTTGTTCCTGTCTGAGAGAGAAAAAACAGGGCTCAAAATACACTGAATTATGCAGTGCTGTTAGCTGCCTCCAAAGGAGCAGCCTCTGGCCACTGCCTCCTGCTCTAGTGGAGGCTCTGGTTGGACAGGAGGAAGTCCCCAGTGCTGTTAGCAGAGACCACTACCTTCTGGATCACTGAAAAAGTCCTGAGAGAGGGCTGGAGGTAATCCAGGTGGTTCCACTGGTGGGGAAATATCTGCTGGGTTGAAGAGGCAAAAGAAAAGTCCCAGAGAAGTTGTCTGCCTCCTACAAATGTATATAATCTATATATTAGATGATGATGATGGCAGATGTGTCCTGCTCAGCATGTTTCTTCCATCAGGTTGTTTGCATGCAGGAGACAGGTGGAAGAAGACACTCATGGGCACCCACTGAGCATCCATCCTTGTGTGATCTCAGGTTAACCATGCAGAGGTTCACCTCATGAGTTTAGTTTCTCTTCTTATTGGCTCAGGAGCTGGACCACGTGCAGATGCACCTGGAAGAAGTGAGGTTCTTTGATTTGTTTGGCTACAGTGAGGAAGCAGGAGCTTGGCAGTGCTTCATGTGTAACAACCCAGAAAGGGCAACAGGTAGGTAGGTGGTTGGCCTTGCTCATGGGTGGAGTGGTGGTGGGGTGGGGATGGAGAGAAGCTGGCAGGTAACACTGAGGATTTGGTAAAAGCTGAGAAGAGGGAAAAAACCCTAGCATAGCATAGTCAGTGTTCATTTTATGAGTAAATTCTATGCTGTTGATGGAATTCTTCATTAGACTCTCCTCATCTCAACATCTGTGATGAGAGAGTCAAGCCCAGACCTTATTTGGTTGGACTTGATGACCTTAAAGATCTCTTCCAACAAAAATGATTCTATGATTCAGGGATGCTTTTGGGGATGGTCAGGAACAGGAGGAACTGGGCACAGAATGTTTTTGTATGAGGACTGCCCTTTTCATGAGCAACTACTCCTTGTAAAGAAAGCTTTGTAAGCAAGATTCATTGTGCGTATCATGAAGCTGATTGGCTTCTCACCTCTAAATGCCTTTAGAAAACCAAGAAAATAGCATAGATTAGGTCTTAGGAAAGCTCAGGCGGAAGAAAGGAACATGTTCAGTGGAATAAAAATCTGTAGATGGGTGACAAATTCATCTTAGTGTGGGTGATGTAGAGCTGTGGCATCTGGGAAGAGTCATACCAGAGTGGGAGACTCTCCAGGGTCCTCTTGGGTTTATGAGACCTGACAGAAGAGGATTCAGAGGTCTCCTGGAGCTGGTAAGGAATGTAGAGGCTGTAAACCATCTTCTCATTCCGCAGTGAAACCTCAAATACTTCTGAAAAGCAAGAAAGTCAATTCTTCCTCTCAGCAATGCTGGTTAGCAACCAAATTCTTCTTAAAGCAGAAATTCAGAGGCAAATTCTTTCCCTATTATTGTCTTTTGTCAACGTTGGGGTTGGTTGCATTTTTGGGATGCTGTGTTGCAAGATGCCGTCTCTTCCCCAGCTTTAGGGAAGGATTAAAGGCTGGCTCTCTTGCCTTAGGATGCTGAGCCAGGATGGGTTTGTTGGCTGTAGCTGGGAGGATTTTTGGAGCCTGACAAACCCTTGGGGGCTGAAGTGGTGAGGAAAGAGGTGGTTTCTGTTGAAGCAATGTAGCGGATGGACCCAAAGTGGTAATTAACCCAGAGGAGGCTGAAATCTTGCTCATGCATGCTTCTGATTGCTAAGGGTTTCTTATACAACCACGTATTTAAACTCATCCTGACTTGGTTTTTTATGCCAGTAGGGAAGAGAATTCCTACAAATCCTCCTCAGATAGACCTTTTTTACCCAAGGCATTGCCCATGGATGCAATGTCTCTTCTTCAGCCCACAGGGATTACTGCAATGTCTTTGTGAGCTTCCAGAACTGAGAATGTGCTGCTATTCTCTCTCTGGCATTCAAGTGGGTTTAGTGATTTTATTTTCCTGCAAGAGCTTGTAAAGTCAAGTATCAATAGAGGAGTTGTGTTGAAATCCCAGCATGGTAGGGGTTGGAAAGGACCTCTGGGGATCATCCAGTCCAACCCCGCTGCTAAAGCAGGGTCACCCACAGCAGCTTGCCCAGGATCACCTCCAGGTGGGCTTGGAATCTTTCCAGATGAAGAGACTCCACAACTTCTCTGGGCAGCCTGGGCCAGGCCTCTGGTACCTTCACAGCAAACAGATTTTTCCTGCTGTTCAGATGGAACCTCCCTGGACCTGCTGGTCACACTCTTCTTCATGCACCCCAGGGATAACTGGGAACAGGAGTGGTTCTGACTGCCTACAAGGGAGAACTTTCCCACCATGAGGATGATCAAGCACTGCAGTAGCTTGCCTAAAGAGCTTGTTGGGAATTTTCAAGTTCTGGTTAGAATAAATCCATGAGCAACCTAGCCTGACCCCATAGGCAACCTTGCTTTGAGGAGGAGGTTGGATGAGGAACCCCTTGAGCTACCTCCCAGCTGAATTCTTCTGGGAATCTGTGAAGTTAACCGCAAAGAAAATAAGCAGAAGGAGTTAGAAAAACATTGGAGAAGAGCTTCTCTCTTATCTTCCAGGGATCTTTCTCTTATAATCAGGCCCTCAGACATGCTGGCATCAGCTTCATTAGGAGGACTTTGGAAGCTGATATCAGAGCTCCCCATGGGCTGCTTTGTGCATGCAGATGAGAAGTGCTCTTTTAGCTTCCAGTCCCTGGCTGCTTAAGAGAGATCAGCCTTGCTTTAGGAAATCCTAGGACTGAAAGATTTTGGCCTTAAAAATCCACTTTAGGCCAAAATTGCACATTTGCTTCCTTTTCAGATGGTGCATTCCTGACTACCAACCACCTGGCTATCTTCTGAGCTCTTGGTGCTTTCCATCTTTCTAGGTTGGGTTCAAACATGTTCCTGCTGGTATCAAAGCTATTCCCATGGGACCAGGAGCCAGGACAAGCACAGGAACCAACCACTGAGCAGTTTGATGATATCTAGTGTGATGGTGGGGAGAAGAATGTGATGGCTGAGGGAGTAGGAGAAGTGATGGACAGCAGAGGCTGAGCTGCCAGCTTCATCTGCTAGCAAAACATGACTAAGTGCTTGAAATGTCTGTCTGAATGCTTGAGGGCAGGTGGAATGTGGTCTTGGAGATGACATAGCCTCTGTATCTCAGGGAAAGCCTGGCTTTGGGCTGGGGAGGGCAGAAATAACTCCTTTGTTGTGTGTTCACCTCCCCAGTCATCAACCAGGATGGCCAGCCTCTGATTGAGGGCAAGCTCAAGGAGAAGCAAGTCCGGTGGAAGTTCATCAAGAGGTGGAAGACTCGGTACTTCACTCTGGCTGGCAACCAGCTGCTCTTCAGGAAAGGCAAATCTGTAAGTCAGAAGATCAGCAGTTGGATTTCTTCTCTTTCCCTTCTCCCCAGCACCTTTTCCCACAGATTTTTGCTGCTTGGCTTTGCCCATGGTCCCTGCACTCCTCGTGGCTTACTTCAGCCAAGAGGTTCCTCACCAGCCTCACATCTGTTCTCTTTGGATCGTGAACATGAGATTTTTGGAGGTGTAAGACATTTAGGTTCTAACTCCCTAAAGGCTCTTTCAGGAAGTCTCATCAGTGTGTTTGCCCACATGTGCGATGTTCACAAGGTCAGCTCTAGAGATGTTTATTAACACTATTATTATAGATGTTTATTAACACTATTTATTAAAGATGGTGGCAAGTCAACCAGATGATGTCCCTGCTGACTGCAGGGGAGTTGTTGGGCTATTTCAAGGTGCCTTCCAACCCAATCCAGTCTGTGATTCCATGAACTTGGCTTTGTCTGTCTTTGCTGTGTTTCAGAAGGATGACCCCGATGACTGCCCCATTGAGCTCAGCAAGGTGCAGAGTGTCAAGGTGGTGGCCAAGAAGCGCAGGGACCGCAGCCTGCCCCGGGCCTTCGAGATTTTTACTGACAGCAAGACCTATGTTTTTAAGGCCAAAGATGAGAAGAATGCTGAGGAGTGGCTCCAGTGCATCAACGTGGCTGTGGCACAGGCCAGGGAGCGGGAGAGCAGAGAGGCCACCACCTACCTCTAGAGATGCTGGCACCTCCAGAGCTGTGCCAGCAAAATGGACACACAGCATCCATCCCACTGCCATGCTGTGGACCTCTCTTACCTCCAAAAGCCCTGCCATCTCCTGGACCATGGAGGAAACTGTGTGGAAGATCAATTGTTAGCATGGAGCAGAGAGAGCTTTGCACAATGCAAGAGGCCAAAGTTATCACGAAGGCTAGCAGGTGATGGAGTGCCACCATGCAGGAGTGCTCCATGGCACTGGGACCTTTGCTGGTGTGGAAGCAGCTTCCACATCCATGCGTGAAATGAAGGTTGTTTTCTTCAGCTTAATGAACTTCAAGCCAGGAGACATGATCAGAAACAAACCTGGATCTTTGCTTCTAAGATGGCTAAGGCTTTGGTGGCTGTGGACACTGCTGAGAGCATTTGAGCACGTGAGGACTTTCTGCTCCCCTCAGTCATTTGCTGTCCCTAAAAAGGTAATTTTCCTTCTTATTTAATTTCAGTGTGCTTTATCCTTTCACTCTTTGTATGTGCTTGTGGAAAAAAATCAAACTGCTGCTGCTTTTGGGGTTGAAATTGAGCAATTTTAAAGTGTAAATACTGCTGAAAAATTAATATTCCATATTTGTTTTTATTTCCCTCCTTTTTCCTGCTTTTTTCTCTCTTTTGTAACTGAGTGTAACTTAAAACATTTCTTTCCTCGTTGTTCTGTAACTCTTCAAAACGCCTCCAAATCTGGACAATTCCCAGCTTGTTTCTTTTCCTTTGACACCCTGAAATGATTCCAAAGTGGTGGAAGTGCTGTAGAAAAGACCAAAAGCTAAAAAAATAAGGAAAAGAGGAGGGAAAAGATTACTGAGAAGCTTGAAAGTGAAGAAATGCTTTGCCTGTGGCTCTCCAGTGTTTCCTGACATGTGGTTCTTCCCAACTCTGATGGGCTGGAGACCTTCTTCTGCCCCAGGGACCTCTCAGGCATACAGCACTGCTCTCTCTCATCTGCGGGGAGACAATCTGCTCCTTTGGGTACCAATGATGTCATCATCTCTTTGTGGGGGTAGTGAGTTCACCTTTGCTGAAGAATCCTGTTCTTCAGCCAGGGTTTGGTGGAGGAAAGGAGCCTCACTGCCATGGAAAGAGGGGCAAATCCCATCCCTGACCATAGGGGACATGTATTTCAAGGGGCCTAGAAGAAAGGTGGGGAGAGACATATTAGCAGGACCTGTTTGGACAGGACGAAGGGTGATGGCTTGAAACTAAAAGAGAAGAGATTTAGACTAGAGAGAAGAAATATTTTACCTTGAGTGATCCTGGCCCAGGTTGCCTAAAGCAAGCAATTTCCCAGCCTAACATGAGTTCTCCAGCTTAGCAGAACATCTCTACAAAGCAGAATCCTCCACACTATTGGCTTCAGCTTGCATGGACATTCTTCTGCGAGGGCAATAATCCCCTTTTCCTGGAAGAGCTGATGTCCACTGTGACTCTGTGCCACAGCACATGTCTCTTTCAGGAATGCAAGCCTGGGTGAGTGTGTGGTGGCCTCACATTGCACTCAAGAACACCTGGTCCTTCAGCATCACTGCTTCACCCTCCTGACGCTACCACGGCTGAAGGAGAACAATCCCATGGGTTTGGCACAGAAGAGCTGGCTCACACCTCCTGGGCTGCGGAGCAGCCTCATCACCTAGCACTTCTGCAGAGAGGACAGCAGTGTGGGCTCCATCCACGAGTCACCACAACGTGGGGAGCAACTCAGCCACTGATGGGGTGGGAGCTGACAAAGCCAGAGCAGAGCAAGGTGTCCAGCAGTGGGATGAGTTGGCTTCCAGCTGTCTCTGATGTCTGGTACAATCCACAGGGGATCTACTGGAGCAAAGCCCTGCTATGAATGGGAGCTGGGCTGAATGACCTTCTGGGTCCCTTCCAGCATGAATTACTCTGTGAGAGGCTTGCCAAAAATGTATCAGCAGCTACCATCACTTCTTCAGGAGCAGACTGCCAAGGTGGTGCTGCAGAGCCCTGGAGCCTGCTGCTGCATGGGTGCTGCTGTATGCAGCTGTGGTGATGGTGCATGACCATCTAAGAGCAGAGCAGACAAAGAATAGACCTCCCTGGGGCTAGTGGTGAGCTGCTGGGGAAAGTCTCCCTCCTTCCCTCAAAACTGTGCTGTCACAACCATCTTCCTTCCTGTGCTCGTTTTTTTTTATGGCTCTTTACATCTCTATAAGCTTCTCCTGTGCAGATCCTTGGTCCTGTGACAACTCCTGTCCTTGAGACATCCATCTGACCATGAGGAGTGATCTGAGCCCTGCCTGGCTCAGAGCAGGGACATGTTTGGCCGAGACATGCAAAGTGTGGGACCCTTCTGCTGCTGGGTGCCTTCTTATGGAATCATCTTGGTTGAAAGAGACCTTTCAGATCATCAAATCCAACCATTAACCAGCACTCCCAGATCGCCACTAAACTGTGTCCTTCGGCACCACAAACCCCAGAGGATCTCCCCCAGACCTCTTCAGGAAATTGGTTGTTTCCTTCCCAGCTCTAAACTCTGCCTGGGCTTGAGAATCCAAGTGGAAATTTGGAGATATTTTTGCTATGTTTACTAATTCTCAGGTGGATCAGCACCTCTGAACCAACCCAGCAGCAGTCTCTGAGGGAGCTGGTGGGGCTGGCAGCTCTCTGATCCCACCACGGGGCCGTTGGTTGCTCCACTTGATGGAGTTTTCCTAGAAGCATAAGTTGGACACGGAGCCCTGCCTTCCCAGGGATTGTTTATGAGAGCTGAGCCTAGCTCTGGGAAGTTTTCCAAGGAAATTCTACCCTCCCATTCCCTCCCTCCTCCCTGAACAAAGAGTTCCTTAGCCTCTCTGAGAGGAAGAGAACCAAGCAGGAGAGAGCTGCTGAGGTATTGCCACCCTTGGGGGTAGCAATGGAATAAGCTGGACCTTATTTTTCCAGCTTTCCCAATTCCAAGCTGAGCAACCCATGGGAATAACCTTGCCTGCTTCTTGTTGACAAGTTGACTAATTCCTCTTGATGCTGATGACTAATGTTCTTTGGGTAAAATCCTCGACTCTGCTGGAGGCCAAATGCAAGACTTGGATTAACTCTAATTGGGCCAGAATTTGCCTGGGATCATTGCCTGTCCTGTCCTGGTGGCACCTTCATGGCTTCCTAGGGTCCCTGGACTTGTCCAGCTGCACAAACACATCCCCTTCCCTCCCACCAACGAACCTCAGGCACCAGGCTTGCAGAGAGGAGTGTTTTAGTGTCTATTTTGTGTGTCAAGAAGGCCAACAGCATCCTGGCTTGGATCAGCACTAGAGTGGCCAGCAGGACTAGGGCAGGGATTGTCCTCCGGGACTGAGCACGGGGGAGGCCACAGCTCAAATCCTGGGTTCAGTTTTGGCCTCCTCACTCCAAGAAGGTCATTGAGGTGCTGGAGTGTGTCCAGAGGTTAGTGAACCTGGTGAAGGATCTAGAGCACAAGTGTTGTGAGGAGCAGCTGAGGGACCTGGGGCTTGACTTGATGATCCGAAAGGTCTCTTCCACTCAAACCAGTTCTAAAAGCTGCTTCTCTCACTCCTACCAGCATCAAACATTGCTCATGGCTTGAGCAACGTGCACCAGGTCCATGTTGTGCAGCAGCTGCCCCATGGGACCTGTGGGCTGTGGCCACCCTGCAATCTTGCTTTTCCTGCACTGGGGCAATGACACACTCCAGGCACCTTTCCATGCTGAAAGGGTAGGAGGGAGCAGGAAATAAACAACTTTTATGGCATTGGTTTGGGTTTATTTTCATCAAAACATGCCTACACAGATTGGGAAGTGTTTCTCTTGCACCTGTGAAGGAGCTGGATATTGATTAATTAAATGTCAAATTACAGCAGCATTGAGTTGGCTCAATTATACTATAAATCTCCTCCTTGTCTAATTAGGTGAAGAAAGAAACCAAACCTGACTTAATTCATTCAACTGCTTCACTGACACGACCTGGAGCTTTCCAAACTGTTTGTGTTGGGGTTGGTTGTGTCAGGAGCTGGATGTCCTTTGGCAGCTCCACCTGGGACTCCAGCCCAGGGCCTCCATCCTTTTGTAGGAGCTGGTTCTTATCTCAGCCCCAGCAGAGAATCCTCTTGGCTCCAGGGAGCCCTGACAGGTCCCACACAGCCTCAGGACATCAAAAGATTCAGGTTTATCTGATCTAGAAGTGCCCTGTCCATCTTCTGTGGCATTCAGAAGGTAATCCTGGCATTTGATCAACTTCTGGGACACACTGAGATCACTTGGGTTTTTTTGGACAGAAGTGGCAGGATCTTTAACCTATTGTTTGAGGGCCAAGTCTTGCTCCCTGGTCTCTGTCCTTCACTTCCGGCTCCTCCTCAACAGGGACATTACCTTAGCCATGTGATTTCTGTCTGTCTTGCATGGAGACACCAGCATCTTGGGGGGGCTGGGGTCTGACAGACCAGGCACTGCTTAGCTGGCAGCAAGCCTCAGAGGAGCTCACTCCCTGAGATGGGTGACATTGCAGCCCATGGTCACCCCCTGGGTGCTGTTGAGCCACTGATTTCACTGTGCAGTGAGTGCTTGGAGATCATGATCACAGAAGGGATGGCAACACCTCCAGGTTAGGAGCAAAAAGACCTTGTTCTCTGGTTGCTGGCAGTTCTTCATGGAAAATGTGTGTGTCTGTCAGAGGGACCTTTGTTTATATTTTGTGTTACCACATAACACTCCTGTCAGGGGCTGCAAACCTCTGCTCTGCAGAATGACTCTTTCTTCAGGAGTAAACAACAGAAAACCATGTGGCACAAGGTGCAAAACAGATCTGCAACCAAAGGCCTCTGCTTGGTTGTGGTTTGGGGCTTACAGCCCCAGGGAAAACATTTGTGGTGAGTGGTGTTGTTTTTCCTTTGAAGAACACAAGTGTGAAGGTCCTTTGCTTCCATGCAGGTGGTGGTTAGGCAACAGCAGAGTCTGTTTTTCCAGCTGTCCATGACCATGCCTCAGCTCTTCTGACACTGAGAAGCCATGGCCAGGTTTCAGGTGGCTGAGGGCAGGGCTCAATCTTGGCCATGCACTCACCACTCTACTTTCCCTATCTGATAGATCAGGGAATGTTTTCTTCTCTGCATGGTCTTGATTCTGCTCTCTTAGTGCTGGCTGGTTGCTGTTGGTGAGAAAATCAGAGTTCTGTGTTCGGTTTCACCTGCTTTGTTCACTGGGGTTCATTAAGCCCTGCAGTGCTCTCCAAAGGTTGATGCTCTTGCTGTTGCAGCAAGGATGGGCAGGGCTGTGTGAGGGAACAGTGGAGTTGTGGTGATCCCTTCTGTGGGTGACCCTAACACCAAAGCAGACCTCTGGCATTTCTCAAGAGGGTGTAGGCTCAGCAGAAGTTTTGTTCTCAAAAGGTCTTTCTTCCAAAATCCACTTGCAGGGGCAAAAGGGCCACAAAACCAAAATGAACCCATTTTGAATCTGACCTGGCCCACTGTTAGTATTGTCCTGTTTGCACCTAATGCAGGACAAATGTGGAATTACCCCTCTAAAGGTCTCTGAGCATATTGTCATTTTTCAGTTCAATTCACTTCAAAATCTAGTTTTACTTCAAACTTCGATGTTCCTCAGGTTTGGTTGCTTTTGCAGTAAAGTGCTGCCTCCTGCTGGGTTCGAGGCTCTGTAATGAAACTTTTAGTACTTGACCATAAAGTACTTCTTTCACCGGAGCTTTACAGGGATTGCTTCAGTGGCAAACTGTCTAGCCCAGAAGATACCAAACTGGAAAGGCTGAGAGCCCTGGGGCTGCTTAGCCTGGAGAAGAGCAGAGCCAGAGCGGATCTGCTCAAGGCAGAGCAAGAGCTAAAGGGTGGGGGCAAGAGGATGGAATTTATTCCCTTGTATTTGAGACCCACTTATTATTATTACACATACTTGCTAAAACCTATTTTCCGTTAATTTAGAGAAATAGCAGCAAGTAACATTGTTAATCCTCTCATAAACTAGATAAGGCTTACAGCATCTTTAGGAATCTGTGTTCAGACTGGTCTGGTCCTAAAATAAGTGACAGAAATATGTTGACTGAAAGGATAATAATATTAAACAAAAGCCTTGCTGTACAGTATAGGGAAACTTTGCTGATAATGGGAGAAATCCTTGGGTTTGTCCACTTCCACTCATAAGTCACCTGTTCCCATGGATTTTCCAATTGAATTTCCCTTGATTCTAATTAAGTGGTGCCAGTTTTCTCTCAGAACCGTGAGGAGAGACTTTGTTAGTGACAGCTATGACTGATTAAAGCAGGGTTTTGTTTGCAGGTGAGTGTTCATGGCAATATCTGTGTGTAAGGAGAATCCTGCCTGTATGTTATCAGCATGATTTCCTCTCCCTTTACTAGTGAGGCTCTTGGTACCTCAGCATCCTTCCTCTGCCTTGTCCTGATCAGGAATGACACAAAAAGAACCCTCTGAAGGCTTTTCTGCACCATCTCAGGAACCCACTAGATGGCAAACCACCACCTAAGAAAGCCCAGATGGAGTTCTAGCTAAACAAAGCCACTTTAGCTCACCCCTGGTGAGAAGCTGAAGGAATTCAGTTTCTGCCTATAGCTAACCTCACAGAGAATGGTGAAAGTTGTCCAATAACCACATTATTAGAACTTCTTTCCCGTTCTTGGATGGTAAGCAACAGTATGAACTTTCACACAGCATACGTAGGATCATCTCCTTCTGCCTGGAATGCTAAAGGTGCCTTCCTAAGAAGTTTCCACTTGACCCAGTGAGTAACTCCTGGCCCCATATTATGTGAGCTCCAAGAGGCTGTGCTGTTGTTCTGAGCTGCTCCACCGTGCCCATTAGGACAGAATTCCACACTCTCAGTGGGAAATTTGTCACTGTCTCAGAGCTCAGCAAAGATTTCCCTTAGGTGCTTCAGGAGAAATAATGTCCCTGAGATTGGAGCAGAGATGAAGAGGCAAGGACCTGATGGACCTGATTGTTCTGCTTTGAATCGTTCTCCAGGGAGGAAGAGAATAGGAGACCTCTTGAGGTTAACAAGATACTTAAAGGCTTTAAAGGCAGAAAAAGCTTGCAAAGCTATGAAGAAATGTTTGACCAGCACACAGGCCATCACAGCAAAGCCTACGGTGAAAGAAGGAGGCTGAGTGACATGCTGGAGGTAATACAAAGATGGAAATAGGTGAAGCACTGAAAGATTTGCCTGATCTTTACAGGGGAGGAAGCACCTGGTAAAACCACTGCTTGTAGCTCAGTGTTTTCTAGCTGTGCACCTGCTCTGCAGGCTATCAGATAAGGTTTCAGGAGGTGGCCACCCCCACAGCAGGATGTGGTCCTGTGGCCTCAGTGCTCTCACTGCTGTAGCACAGAACCTCCCTGAGGCTCACAAGCATGCTCCAGAGGCTCATGGTGCCCCTGGCTGGCATGGTGACAATGCTGCAGCTGATGCTGGGCAAGTCATCTCTGCCTCCTACTGCAGTGCAAGGTGGCTGTTGGGCTGAGGTGTCTCACTGCAGCTGGACCAGGGCTGCTGATGCGATCTGGATGGGCAGGAAACAAGAATCCCAGCATGGTAGAGGTTGGGACTTCCGGACATCATCTAGTCCAAGCCCCCTACTAAAGCAGGGTCATCCATGTCCAGGATCACCTCCAGGTGGGTTTGGAATCTCTCCAGAGAAGGAGACTCCACAATCTGTCTGGGCCAGATGCTGTCTTAGTGCCAGGATCTTTTCTATCAACACAAATCTAGTATTTGACCCCTCCTAGAAAGGTATTTACAGTCAGAAGTCCTATTAGAGCTGATGTGCCAGGTTAGTGGAGAGATTTTTGTTAATCTATGAAGAACCGGTTTTAAATCTGAGAGTCTGTACAGTGCATGGCTAAAGGGATTTGTGAAAGGACCAGGAACAGAGGGTGAGCAATGCTAACCCTTCCAGCTAACTAGAATCCTTCTCAGTCATGAAGCTGCATGCCCAGCACCTCCTAATTAAATGCTCTATTTCTACAAAAAAGCACTATTTCTGCCACAGTTACAGACTGGCTCTCACACCCCAACCTATAAATGGAAAGGAAGGCTAAAAAGTCCTCGTTGTGTGTTGTGGATTTGGTGATCTTTCTCAAAGACTTGCTTGTAAAGCTAGGGATGTTTGAGTCATAGTTGTAACTGTGACATGAAGCAAGGTGTTGCACCCAGCTGCCCTGCTGGGAGGCACAGCAGACCACAAGCAGCTAGGCTATTCCTGTGACAGACCAGGCTTCTGCACTGATTAGTCTTCTCCATGATTTAAAAATCTTGGATTTGTATCTCCCTGTTTTTATCTTAGGCTTTCTTAGCACAACAAACACCTGGCAGCAGGGAACTGCTTAGTTAATTATTAGACCTGGCCTGGGTCCATGGGGGTTAGGCAACCTCATGACCTGAGAGCCCCCTGCCCCCATCAGCTTTGCTGGAGCAGGGCCAGAGGAGGCCACAAAAATGGTCAAGAGGCTGGAGCAGGAGACACTGGAACGGGTTACCCAAAACATTTGTGGATGTCTTCTCCCTGGAAGTGTTTAAGGCCAAGTTAGATGGGGCATTAACCAATCTGGTTTAGAGATGTCCCTGCCCATGGCAGCAGGTAGGGGAACTAGATAATCTTTAAGGTCCTTTCCAACGCAAATCATTCTATGGTTCTGTGTATGATTCTTGTAAAGGTTTGTTGAGAGGGTCGGGGTTGTTCAGCCTGGGGAACAGAAGGCTCCAGGGACACCTTCTTGAAGCCTTTCAGTTCTTAAAGGGACCTATAAGGAAGATGGGGACAGACTTTTTAGCAGGGTCTGTTGGGGCAGGACAAGGGTTGATGGTTTTAAACTAAAAGAGCAAGCTGTAGACTAGATAGAAGCAAGAATTTTTTTTTACAGTGAGGGTGCTGAGACAGTGGCCCAGAGAGGTGGTAGTTGCTCCATTCCTGGAACCATCCCAGGTCAGGTTGTTTGAGGCTCTAACAACCAGATTTACATGCTGAGTGGAGAGGGGTTGGACTATAGGTGACCTTGAAAGATTCCTTACAATCCAAACCATTCCATGATTCCATTGTGTGATATCCCCTGCTGCAGCACAGTCACAGTCTCTTGAATTGATCTACAGCCCCATACCTGTTAGCTGAGCTACTGCTGGATTAGAGCCCAGGCCACTCAGCTATCAGACATGGGAGACGGGTGACAATATGTTGCTGTGAACACACTGGACACTGGGCCCTTCTAGGCTGGGCAAGCACGAGTACACACCAGCCTCCTGTACCCAGGCACAGGAGGAGGAGAGCTCAATGCTTGAGGAGATCTAGTCCTTGCTCCATGCAGCCCAGCCTTAGCCCCTCCTCTAGTACAGGGTCCTGGGGAGGCAGACAGGGCTGGAAGAGGCACCGGATCTCCACAGAATCCCCCCATGCCCGCTGAGGTGATACCAGCCGGGCCAAAAAGTCAGCTCAAAGCCGCTGCTGAGAGGACACCCGAGGACAGGGTCGAGTGAGGGGACAGCTGTCTGCTCCCACACAACATGGCGGACAGGGGCCGAGAGCGGCATTTGCCACTCAACCTGAGTGAGCCAATCAGATGCCTCAGCTGTCCGCCGGGGCGGGACTTGCTGGTCACAATTGGAGTGACGCCGGAAGTTGGTGCCGGCCGGGCCGCGGAGGGATATGGTCGGCGGGGCGCGGTACCTAATTTCCCAGAAGTGAGGGAAGCAGTTGGAATTTCCCGGTCTCCGTGTCCAGAAACGGTTGACAAGCGGGACAGGACTCGCTGTGGCCGGCTCTGGAGGCAAGCGCTGTGGGCCGGCGGCCGTTGGGCCGGCGGCCGTTGGGCCGGCGGTGGAGGGTGTTGTACGTCAGTCGTTGTCTCCCTCCGCCGGATGAGCCATGAGGTAATGAGTCTTCTGCAGTCTGTCGCAAGTGTACCGGGATTGTTTCCAGCTGCTTGGTCAGTCAGGAACAGGGACAGCCGGTGTCTGAGGGGGAGTCCAGCCGAGGGACCCCTGCTAGAACCACGCGCTGAAAGCTTTAATTCCAAATAGGAAATGGGGAGTTGGGAAGGCAGTGGAACACTGGGAAATCTTGGTGCTGTATTTATTATTGCAGGATTGTAAATAAAGGACCCGTGTTTGTCAGAATAAACTTTAAGGCAGTGTATAAGATTGCAATGGAAATGCTTTATTTTATTAAGGGTTTTTATAAATATTTATTATAAAAGTCCCCCAAGCCTCCTCTTCTCCAGACTAACCAACTTCACTTCCCTCAGCTGCTCCTCACCACACTTGTGCTCTAGACCCTTCACCACCTTTATCGCCCCTCTCTGGACACACTCTAGCACCTCAATGTCCTTCTTGGAGTTAAGAGACCAAAACTGATTACGGAATTTGAAGTGTGGCCTCCCCAGTGCCCAGTCCACGAGGCCAATCCCTGCGCTAGCCCTACTGCTCACACTAGTGCTGATCCAAGCCAGAGTGCCCTTTCCCTTCTTGGCCACCTGTTCCGGGTAGGCTAGGGTGGGGCGGGGCCCCTCGCGCGGCGGACTTTTTTTTCCCGGCGTGCCCCGCGGAGACGCCGTTGTGTGCTGCGTGACGGCGCTGGGCCGTTAGTCTGTGAGTGGCCGGCTCTCAGTGTGGACGCGTTTTGCCATCATGGCCTCTGCCTCAACCGCCACCACACAACCGGCCCCCACGCCTGCCGCATCTACCGTCACCGCCGCCCCTCCACCGCCGGCTCCTGCCCGTCCGGGTATCCTTATCGGCGACCGGCTTTACTCGGAGGTGTCGCTGACTATCGACCACTCGCTCATCCCCGAGGAGCGCCTCTCGCCTACTCCCTCCATGCAGGATGGCCTGGACCTGCAGTGCGAGACCGACCTGCGCATCCTGGGCTGCGAGCTCATCCAGTCGGCCGGTATCCTCCTACGCCTGCCGCAGGTAAGGGCGAGCTTCCTGGGGCAGGAAGGAGGGAGGGAGCCGCCATTGTGGAGCGGCGGGCAGGGCGTGTGAGGCGGCGGCGCTGGGGGGGAAGGGGGGGGAAGAGCGGCGGTGGCGCCCGCTGGTGCCTGACACAAAATGGCCGCGGCGGCGGCAACTGGGCTCCGGTGAGTGAGTGCTGCCTCTTCATCCTCCTCGCTTTGCTTTTCTAGGTGGCGATGGCGACGGGGCAGGTGCTGTTTCATCGATTCTTCTATTCTAAGTCCTTCGTCAAGCACAGCTTCGAGGTGAGCGCGGCGCGGCCTGACGGGAAGGGGGGGGTGGGACAGGGAAGGAGAAGGAGGAAGGTGCTAGACTCTGTTCTGAGCTAGCCACACGACAGACAGACTGCTCTGTTAGAGCTTTTACGCCATGGGGTTTGTTTTTTTCAGTTAGGTAATTTTAGGACTATCAGGATTTAAAATAATTTTCTTATGGAAACGGGGCTTCCTTTCAGATTGTTGCTATGGCCTGCATCAATCTCGCATCCAAAATCGAAGAGGCACCTCGCCGTATAAGGGACGTGATCAATGTGTTCCATCATCTGCGGCAGCTAAGAGCCAAAAGGTAAGATCAGCTTCGTTATGAACATCAGCATCTCTTGTCACTAACGTACACTGCAGTTTTCACAGTATTTTTTCAGGCTAAGTTCAACGACATAGGATTGAGAAGGGAGTGCTCGTTGGCTGCTGTGTAGTCAGTACAGGTCAATGGTGATCTCTTTTGCTGTTACTTTTGCTTACTTGGTAGACCCCTTTCTGTTCTTTAGCTATAAGTCTCAGTTCTAGCTGTAGGTCTGTGGTGTA
This sequence comes from Bucco capensis, assembly GCA_013396975.1. NCBI lineage: Eukaryota > Metazoa > Chordata > Aves > Piciformes > Bucconidae > Bucco > Bucco capensis. Next base: position 1,562,952 of record VWZO01018421.1, on the reverse strand, counting down.
GTTTTAGGTCTGTTGTTTATGGAGTTTTGATGTCTTGTAGTTCTTGAAAGGTAGTCTGGGGTACGAGTAGGTAATTAGCGAGTTGCTGTATATTTTCCAGACTTCTGTGTTTAGTAGTCTTAATGCTATTACTCTTGTTAGTGTGTAACCACCCGAGTGTAGTTATGGTGCCAGTAAAGCATCTGTTAACAGAAGATGAAAGCTGATTTTTTCCCCAGTGATGTTAGTATTCCCTTTGAGAAAAAGAAATTTGAGAAAGTATCTGAAAAACAGTGTGGTTTAGTCTACAGAGCTTGCAGCTTTCATGACACCACTTCAATAAGGGATGTGTAATTGAGAGTTGGAAGCTGAAAGCATCTTTAATTGCAGAGAATAAGACTGGTTTTGTTCATGGTACCATGTGCTTGTGGAATTTAGGCAGACATGGATCCTGTCTGCTGAGCTGTAGAGCTGCTCTCAGATGTGAGTGCCTAATACTGCTTTTTTGTGTGTAAAGTGATGTATGTTTTCTTGTGTAAAGCAAATCAACTCAACAGGTTGGAAGGAGCAAGGAAGGGTTGAAGGGAAGGAGGCTTTGAAGTTGCTTTTAAAGGCAAAGTCTCGTTAAAGCCGTTGTGTAGCAGTATTATAGTCTGAGATTGGAGATGTCAGTTGTGATGAAGTAACTAGGGGCTGATTGCTTAAAGTTAAGGTAATCCATAATTAAAAAGGATTTTTGGTTTTGGCTAGATTTGGTTTAAATTCATGCTTTGGTTTCTCTGTATCACTAGGTTACAGGAGGAATTTAAACTTTAGTATTGTGCAACCTCCTCTGAGATGTAGAGTAGCAATCCCTTAGTGAAACCAGCTGTGTCTTCATCTTGGTGTACTTCTGTTGAATCTGAAACTTCTGCTTTTATTGCCTTGTGCTGGAGTTTTCCTAGTTAGCTTTAGACCAGGGAGATTTGATGTTATAATTTGGAACTTAGCTTTGTTCCTTTATTTTAAGTTATTATCACCAATGGTCCTGAGAGAACTTTTTAAGTTAGTGTGAACTCGGTGGTATTGCTTACCACAGTTAATGATGAGGAAGTCTTGGTTATTGGAATTATTGAAGCTGGCTCAGTGATTGGTAGTGTTTGGCCTCAGTCCAGGCAGTGGAGGTTAATCACGTGCAGTGCTTTTCTTTGCCATAAGAATGCAAATTAGCTGTTTCTTTGTGCGATGTAAAAGATCAGAGAAACTGAACTTAACCTGTGAACTTAATCTTTCCAGCTAGCCTGTTCCAAATCAAATGTCACTTGTGTGCTTGTCACATGGTGTCTAAAATGCATCATGTCAGGCGAAATCGTGCACTCCTACCCATTGCTTTCTGGAGAAATGGGTACTGTTGCTTTGAGAGTCTTGAGTGAATCTGCATGAAATTAATCTTAAAAGATGGTCAAGTCTGACATTCAGACTTGCCACTTTTTTTTTTTTTTGAAACAAGCAGGATGTAAACATTTTTCTGTGCATTTGACAAGTTTACAATTAGCTGATCTGTACCTGTTATTAACTTCACCTCTTTTTTCCCTTGCAACCGACTATACAGCGACCAGCTACATTTACCAAACCCTGGGTGATGTGGAGTGGTACATAAAGATGAAGCTGTCGTCATGGCAACAGTGAGTGAAGTATGGAAAATCCCCACGGAGAAGCCAGTGCTCTGAGAATAGGTCACTGGAATCGGGGGACTAACAGGTTGGCCGCTGGTGCACCATTTGGAAGAACTCCTGTATCTTGTTTTAAGCTTTTTTCTTTGCTGTCCAGGATTTTAGAATACTAGCTTAATCTTTTTTATTTATTTATCTATTTATTTTACCTGAAGCTAACACTTTAGGCTGTAGTTAGTTTCTCACACACACAACCCAGAACTGAAAGAAGCAGTTAGGCTGCTATACTTTTCTTTTCTGCCACTAGTCTAGTCTCCTTTCTGGTAACTGAAGCTCCTAACCTGCACATGAAGTTTTGAGTAGTTTGTCTAGGCTTGCTTGCTTTCTTAAAACCAGTTTTGAGTTTCACTTTCTGGCTCTGTATTAATTGCAGTTTGAATGCAGAGTAAAACAAGCCTGCTCTTGCGAGGGTGGGGGGTTGGACTAGATGATCTCCCGAGGTCCCTTCCAACCCCTACCATTCTGTGATTCATTCTGTGATATGCCTTCATGAGGGTATGGAGATCTTGATTTTTGTAAAGCTATTTGTATCCATGCTGATGTAAGCAGTCCCTTTTATGTATGGGTTTACAGAACTGGGAATTGCATTGGAATTGTCTTTTTTTGTAAGACCTGTAGTCAACTGAGTCACTGCTAGGTGGTATTTCCAATACCAAGAAATAAGAAAAAGTGTTTCTGGACAAGCATATTTCCTTTTGGGTCTTTGATGAGCCTGTGTCATGTAGTACTGCATGTAAAAATGTTTGTGTGCATGGAGAAAAGCATATACTGAAAATAACTGCTTTGGGGAAAAAAACTGTGTGCCAAAACATCTGTGTTCTGAGCAAAGTGCAACAACTGTTCAACATGGAGAATGGAGCTTGTGGTTGATTTTGATCTTTCCTTAAATGTGCCTGAAAGCTGCAGAAAGTCCTTAAGAGACTGGAACCAAATGTGACTTCTGGCATGATGTAATCTGATAAATGCTGGTTTGAGATGATCAGTCAGCTGTTCCTTACTTCTGTTGCAGCAAACAGGTTTATGCAGTTGTGCTGTAAGTGGCCTGTCCTAATGATACACACTGCTTAGAGTTCTTTAGAGTGTTCTATAAATCTACAGTGCTTGTATTTAAAATGTTGGAGGCTCACAGAACTGCCTTTCTTCTCTCTAACTGGCATGAGAAGAGATCTGCTCTTGGAACTGAGACCCTGATGTTATGCTTTACTTGCCAGAAGTACTTTCTGCTTTGTAGAAAAAAACAACATTCAGGGCACTTTGCCTCCAAAGTATTAGAGATTCCCAAGACGTCCAATTTTAGTATTGCACACAATGAAGCTGTAGCTGTGGAGAAACTAGGTTGTGTCAGAGGAATTTGAAAAAAGGATATTTGTAAGTTATTATTACAAACACCTTACAGTGTGTGGTAATCTTTGGGGTTGTTACAGAGTCTCTAAATCCTGACGAAGTTTTGTGACTGTTGGGTTGACCTATTGGAATGGGCACTGTCTGCTCCCTGTCCTTAAGGCTGAAGCCTGGCCTGGAGCTCTAGTGCTGGTCTGTAAAAACAGATTCCAAGAGTTTGTAATGCTACTTAGCTATATACAGGGCTTGAACCTTGTATTTCATATGTAAGCTTATACATGTTTTTCTCTGGTTTGTTACTTGGATCTGAAATGATTACTCTTGGGACTAAGAGCAGCAAATGTGGTTGCAAAGTTCCTCTTTTTTTTCCTCAATAGGAAAGCTAAGAAGTTTTCCAAAGAGAAATCTCTGAATTCAGTTTCCAGCTCCCAAATAATTATGCATACCAACACTTTGGAGTTGATGGCAGAAGTCCTGAATGAGTAACTCTTCACATGGTGAGGAACCTGACTTTTGCCAGGCATGAGATGCCGTAAAGCCTTCTGCAGATGTGTGGTTTTGTGTAAGTGGCTAAAAGGCTGCTTTTGTCTTTCTGGAAGTACTGTCTGGATTAAATTGCTGTTTTTCATGGTTCCTTAGATCAGTAGATCTCTAGAATTGGTCATGAATGACCAGAATAACAAAAGAACACTTCCAAGTGCCTTAATTTTGAGTTTCCTGTTGCTTTGCTGTTGAACATGTACAAACTGTGCTGATCCTGTGGCTCTCTAGAAGGACAATGAAAACTTAAATGCCCTGAGGCACCATCTTTCCTATTGCACTTACTGTCTTTCCCTAAAACTAACTTTCTTGCATAGCTTTAAGAGAATGCAGAGACATGTAGAAGATAGTAATCCTCCAGCAGCATGCTGGTTTTGCTCATGTTAGACTGGAAGTCCTAGCTGCCCTAACTGTTTGAGCCAAGATTTGTCACCTCTGAAGTGTCCTGCTAACAGGATAAACTGAGCCTGGGCACCTCAACTTTCTTTCAGTGACGCCTTGCAGATCCTGGTAGTGCCAGTGATGTGTATGTAGATTGAAGTTGTGTAAAGCAATATTGGCAGAAATTTTGTTGCAAATCCCAGGATAGTTAGCTGAAATGAATTGGAAGTGAATCAGCTTCACTGGTTTGAAGAACTTCAGTTGGCTCCCACTCCCTTGTGTTCAGACAGCATTTGTTGTGCTCGAGTGGTCAAATAAATCATAGCTGCCACTACCTGAAGGAAGCTTTTAAAGTGTTTTCTGTTCCAGTTAATTTATGGAGGAGAAAAAAACCCCAACCTAGACAAATTAGCCATATTCTGACTGAGTTATATGTAGAGTATCTGAAATCACTAACTTGCCCTGATGAGTGAGAGTAACACTTAGAGAAGTTACTTTTATGTAACATGGAAAACTGCATTATTTTTCGGAGACAGAAGTAGTAAGGCCTATACTCAAACTGTAGGTCCTTTCTGACACTAAGAAGCTGCAGGAGTTCATTTCAAACCTCCTGGGAGCTGCTTCTCAGCCCCTTAGGAAGAGCAAGGACAGCTCACAGTTCAAATGAATAGTTGTACACCATGATGTTTTTATTAGTGAAGCAGGTGGCTGCAGACATCTTAGCATAAATTGTGCAGTGTTGAAGTTGAGAAGCTCTTTAACTAGCCTTGTAATTAAATCCACCCTTTTGTCCTGGGGTGAAAACCTAGGTTTTTTGACTATTTGGTTGGTTTTCACTGTGTTGACCCATCTGGGAGGAGAAGTGTGAAGTGGAACTTGCATGGAATCAAAAAGACAAGTTAGTAGTGAAACATTTTGTCTGATAAAACAGAAGCTGCATTTGAAGTGGCACTTTGCATTACTTCTTTCTTTCAAAGGTAATGCAAAATGAATTTGGTAGCAGTGCTTGTAGTGTGCTAGATTCATCATGTAAACTGGTTTATTAGAGTGTAGCTAGTTGCAAAAAACATAATTTTCTATTGGGAAGCATGTGGAATATCTGAGGTGTATTACAAAACGGGGAAAAAAGCTGGTCTGTCTTCAGTCTTCAGTCACAGTGTGAGATGTTGAAAGGTAAAGTCGAAGGCATAAAAAAAACCACAAAATGGAGTGTGCATAAAGCATACAGTAAGTTATTTTAGTTAATGACAAAAGTTCTTTACACAGTTCAGATTCTGGGTTTGGGAGATATTAGGACTTGATAGTGCTAGACTTTGGAGCCTTTCTTTGTGCAGTGAGCTCTTGGTTTGCAAATGCGAAGAGCAGAAGTGACTCAGTAGCCACTGATCAGTGGGTGCAGCACAGAATCACAGGCACATCTGTCACTCTTTTGGAGGTCAGATTCTTTGCTTTGCTAGGCTTTGCATCTATCACAGCAGCAGGGCTGGGCTGTCTTATTCTCTAAACATCTGAACAATTTTGTTTTCCAGTGCGCAGGAAGCTGCAATTTTATAAAGCAAGAGCTTGCTTCTTCAGAATCAGTAAAACACACCTCTTCTAGCTTACTTTTGCCTGTCAAAGGTAGTTGTATCACTCCCACACCTCTGTTGTGAAGTGTAGAGGTTGAGATCTTCACTCTGTTATCTTCGTTCCAGCAGCTGGACCAGTGTAGTTTGCATACACCCTAGCAAGAGATTTATTTTAGCTGTCTAATCTGTAGCTAGTCAAAAGCAGAAACTAAACTAGTTTATCTAAACTTGGACAGCACAAGATTAATGCTTAAACTTGCTTACAGGAGTTGAAAACCGGTTTCTGTTGCCATTTAGTTGGTTGGAAGCGAAAACAGAGGTGCTGCTGTGTCTTTTTGGATACGCAAAACAGTTTTGATTTTTTTTTTTTTCTTACAAACTGTAGGACTCCAAGCCCCCTGATACTTGATCAGAACTACATAAACACCAAAAATCAAGTAATCAAAGCAGAAAGGAGGGTACTGAAGGAGTTGGGATTTTGTGTTCATGTCAAGCATCCGCATAAGGTGAGTTATCAACAACAGTACAATTGTAAATATTACTCCAAGGTGATGGCATCACTGTGAGCTGTGGAGTGAGCAATGCAGGTGAAAAATGACCGCATTTCTTCTCTTTGTTCCTTAGTAGTGATGATGAATGCTTTTGCAAGAGTGCTTGGGTGAATAGTCATATTGACTTGGGTAGAAATTGCTTCCTTGTAAACTGGTGAAGGTTTTGAAGATCATAGAGAAGTAGTGAAATAAAGAATTGTCTGAACATAAGCGTAAGCTAAGAAAAGGAGGAGGAAAAGCTACTACTTCGGAACAATATGTTGATAGTTACTTCCTTATTGCTTTCTATGTTAAAACTGAGTCTTTTCTTCTCTCCTTATTCCTCAGATCATTGTGATGTATTTACAAGTCTTGGAATGTGAACGTAACCAAACCTTGGTACAGACAGCCTGGTAAGTTGGCATTTTCCCATTCTTTTCCTAGCCAGGAAAATAGTAGCAGAAATAACAAGCCTGCTGATCCATATGCAAAGCAATGAGATGTAAGTTTTATTACACGGATAATGTGCTTTTCAAATACCCCAAGTGCTTGTTTCTGCTTACTATTTTCATGGCTTGCTTCCAGCGTGGTACCGGAGAACTCAATTTAACTTTGTTCTTTTTTCTACTCTTTAATTAAAGGGTAGTCCCTGATGGTAAGTCATAGAGCTCTGCCCTCTGCACCTCAGCCCATGACCTCTGGGGATGGCTTGTTTGGCTGCCCTTCTCTCCAGCCAACCCAGTGCAAGCTCTCATCCGAGATTCACTGAAGTGGTCCATATCCATCGGGCAGCATCTTCTAGTGCTGGCGGGGTGTCCACAGGATTTGTATATTTGCTTGTAGAAGTAACTCTTCCAAATGTTTCTACCTGTTCTTTGTTGCCTAGCTATTGTATACTGTTTAAAGGACACATGGGATAGACTTTCTGCCAACAAACATTTATGTAGTTGATTTAGCTTTTGGTTAAATTTGAGTTTAAAACAAAACAAAGCCAATTGCAGTGCATGCAGCATGTTCACTTAGAAGCCATCTGAGGCATGGTTTTCTGTAGAGTCAATACTTCTGACCGCTGTTGGTTTCTTTCCTGTAGCTTGGTAACTTTAGAAATGGATGGAGGTCTCTGCTGTTTAACTGTATCTCTTGACATGTGTTGCTTCGCAGTGCCACCATGGTGGGACAACAGTAGCTTAGTCAAGTGGGAGACCCATTACTAACTTACAGGTCTTTTTCCCAACACTCGGTGAGGAAAAATGGATGCTTCTCTCTGGATGAAGTCGAGGCACACATAGGATTTAAATGCAGTGTGTTATAGGTTGCCTCTGGAAAATGGTAGGTTCAAACTATCCCATGCTTTCCTGCTTGCATTTCAGTTTTAAGTGTATTGATTTTTTTTAAGTGGACGAACACTGATGTTTAAAGCACATGTCTGGACAGATGAAAAGTACTTGTTAGTGGACACTTCACACAGTACAATATAATGTAACATAACTACTTAGGAAGTAATCATTATCTACTAATACTTGCATTGGGGTTTTCAAACAGTGACCTTTGGGGTTGCCAAACAATGGCAAAGGTGCAAATGTTGTTACAGGAGTAACAAATGTAATTGGAAAGAAACCAAGTGTTTAATCAAATGAACAGAAAAAATAATAAAGTCAATTGAGTCTCCAGTATTGTTTTCTCTAAGTAAAATGTTGTGAACCTGAGGTACCACCTCTCATAATTTTTTTTTGTCTCTTTTTTTTTTTTTGGTAGGAATTACATGAATGACAGCCTCCGAACAAATGTGTTCGTACGCTTTCAGCCAGAGACTATAGCATGTGCTTGCATTTATCTGGCTGCCAGAGCTCTGCAGGTGAGTGCAGAGCATCAGTGTCTGTAACTAGTATTGCCTTTTATTGCTGGTAATCTGGGTTCAAGAAAGTGATATTTAAAGTAAAAGCCTGCTCTGCAGTCCCTGTTACTCAGCTTTTGCTTGTTTTCTGTTCAGATTCCACTACCTACTCGTCCTCACTGGTTCTTGCTCTTTGGCACCACAGAAGAGGAGATTCAGGAGATCTGCTTAACAACTCTCAAGCTCTACACCCGGAAGAAGGTGACTTGGAGATGGTTGTTCCCTCCTGTTCAATGTTTGGGGCATCTTGAGCTGTCTTGTGGTTGTTCAGGAGTCTTTGGGAAGGCCCGGATGTAAATCTCATTGGGAGGGCTCTGAGGGGGAGAATAAGTGACAGAAGTTTGTCACCTTACTGGGCAACTGATTGAAAGATAGTGGAGTAGTTTTCAGAAATGAGATGAAAATAGGAAATTACATCAGTTCAGCTTCTTACCACCTTGCTACTTTAACAGCCCAATTATGAATTCCTGGATAAAGAAGTGGAAAAGAGAAAAATGGCACTACAGGAAGCTAAACTGAAGGCAAAAGGTTTAAATCCAGATGGAACTCCAGCACTATCAACACTGGGTGGTTTTTCCCCTGCCTCCAAACCATGTAAGTTTGTTTTCTGGATAAAACAGAAGGCACACACCCTTGTTTGTTAGCTTTCTGCTTCAGGAGGTTTTTGAGAGCATTGTTAGTTAGTAGCAGTTACTGCTCCTTAACAACACCTGAGTTTTCAGTGGTCTTTGAACTGGCAAGTGTGGATTCCTCACTAAACAACAACAGCTTTTTCTTCTGTGGGAAGAAGGTGGGAACCTAAGTTAGAAGAGTTTGAGTGAAGGCTTGGTGGGGTTTTGGAAGACTTCTTACTGGCTGCTAAACTGAGGGAGAGCTGCTGACAGAATCCTCCCTTTGTGTTCTTACATGAAACCTCTAAACCCTACTGACTGAGGAAGGTGTGGTTAGAATGTAGCACCTCTGCCTCACTGCCAGCAGGCCAGAGAGAACCACTAAAGAAAAGTGCAATCTCTAGTTTTCTTGTTTGGTTTTAATTCTGTAGGGTTGGAAATGATCTGTCAGGGTAGCAGTTGAGGTATTTTTGGGTTGTAAGAGTAACTTTTCTGTTGTGCTGCCCAGGCTCTGATGAGCCTTGCTGCTTGGCCTGAAGGTCAGAGTGTTCTCTCCTCTGCTGGCAGCCAGCTTTCAACTGCTCTGTCTCTCCCAGGGCATTTTGCTCCGAGTGTTCTTTTCCAGGAGTGTACTATAAATGGAAAGGTGGAATGAAAGGGGAGCTACCAAGTGCAAGTCCTGATAAAGGCCTGTGAAGGATGCAACATGTAGATGACTTAAATCTATGAATAAAATACCTAATTTTGAATTTAAATGTAATTCTTAGCTTCCCCAAGAGAGGTGAAAACTGAGGAGAAGACTCCAGTGCCTCTGAACACCAAAACCATCAAAAAAGAGCCTGAAGAGAGGCAGCAAGCTTCCAAGAGCCCCTACAATGGGTAAGTGAGGATCATCTCCTGACAAAGAGGAGACTTCTGAAGTGCACTGAACTGCTTTGGAGCTGCTTCGCAGAAGTACTGAGTACTTTAAATCTAACCTTCTTACTTTTTTTGCTCCCAAGTGTAAGGAAAGAAAGCAAGAGAAGCCGCAGCAGCAGAAGCGCTAGTCGCTCGAGGTCAAGAACAAAGTCACGATCCCGCTCTCACACACCTCGGCGGCAGTAAGTGCTGGACTTTGGGTTGGTTGCTGAGAGGAGACAGGGCTTTGAGGATGGTAGGTTTTGGGGTTTTTTTGGCATAATTTAGCTCTTTGGGATGTTTGAGCAGAGCTTTTTCACATATTCGGTAGATGGGCCACTCCAGGTAGGTGTTTAGCACAAGTGCCACAGGAGGCAGCCTCATGGGTTGGAGCTTGGACAAGGTATTTTCTGTCAGTGGTGCATAATGCACTGGCTGGCTCTGAAGTGCTCTGCCTCTCTCTTGATGAGGAAGAGGAGCTGGGCAGGGTGATGCAGTGAGAATGAATGACTCTATACATACATATATATATGTTTTCATGTTTTTTGAGCGCTCCAGGGACAGTGATTCCACCCCTTCCCTGGGCAGCCTATGCTAGGCCTTGACACCCCTTCTGGGGAGGAAATTGTTTGTTCCTTATGTCCAACCTAAACCTCCCCTGGCACAACTTGAGGCTATTTCCTCCTATCCTGTTGCTTGTTCCTTGGGAGAAGAGACCAACCCCCACCTCACGCCAGCTTCCTTTCAGGAAGTTGTAGAGGGTCTCCCCTGGGCCTCCTCCAGGATAACCAACCCCAGTTCCTTCAGCTGCTCCACACAACACTTATGCTCTAGACCCTTCATTGCCCTTCTCAGGACACACTCCAGCACCTCATTGTCCTGCTTGGAGTGAGGAAAACTGACTCTGGGCTTTGAGCTGTGGTGTTCTCAGTGTGTAGTTCAGGAGGAAAAATCCCTACTGGCCACATACCTGCTTTCTTCCAGTAACTTTTGGTAGTTCCTAAGCGTTGTTTTCTCCTGTGTGTCAGACCTGTTTTAACTCTTTAACCCTTCTCTCAGCTACAACAACAGACGCAGCCTGTCTGGCACCTACAGCTCTCGCTCGAGAAGCCGGTCCCGCAGCCACAGCGGCAGCCCTCGCCGCCATCACAACCACACCTCGCCGCACCCCAAGACCAAGCAGCACGGCAGGGAAGAGCTGAAGAGCTCCAACAGGCATGGCCACAAGAGGAAGAAATCCCGCTCCCGTTCCCAGAGCAAATCCAGGGAGCATGGAGACCCTGCCAAGAAGCACAGGCACGAGCGAGGTCACCACCGGGAGCGGCGTGAGCGTTCCCGCTCCTTTGACAGGTCTCACAAGGGCAAGCACCACAGCAGCAGCCGCTCGGGGCATGGCCGGCACCGGCGCTGAGTGGCCCTGCCCCAGCCTTGTACATACCACAGGGACTCTGCACTGAGAGCAATCCTAATTGCTTAGGATTTGGTTCATTTAAACCCAATATCTTCTTTATTTTTTTTTTAAAGCCTGTAGAAAAGGGTTGGGTTTTTTTTGGGTTGTTTTGTTTTCTTTCAGGAAAGAAACAAGCTGATTTTTGCACATCATACCTTAGCAGTATCAAAGTGGTGGAAAGCAAGGCTTGGCTTAACTTGGATTAAGTTGTGTATTGTTTATTAAGAACTGGAGAAGGGATTTCGGTGTAAAAAAAGGCAAAATGTACCTTATTTTTCTACGAGTTAATTGCAGACACTTCTATTTAAGTAGAGTTATTTGTTTAAGAACAATGGTGGCTACTTTCTTACACTGGTTTTAGTCTGCATGTGTTCAAAAAGATTTTTACAAGAAATAAAATATAAAGCTTTTGTTTTTCTACTGCCTGTTGGATCTCTAATATAGTTAACTTAAACTTCAGTTTTTTAATTGCATCAGCTTTGACATGAATAGGATATTTGGGATTCCATTGTGGGAGCTGGTTTCCTGCCTCAAGGAGGCAGCAGGGAAGCCAAATCCATCTTCGACATGTGTGCAGTGGTGGGGCTGAGGGAACGTAGACCTCTCTGAAGCTCAAGGGGAGGAGATGCTGGGTTGCTGGAGAGCTGTGGCAAAGCCATGGGCGCGCTCTCAGTCCCAGCTTTCCTGTCAGCCGCCCAGGAGGAGGTGAAGATTTCTCTCCTGCCCTTCTCCTGCTGCTGCTTCTGGCAGAAGCCATTGAGCTGCTGTCACCTGCTGCTCTCCTGGTTGTGCCAGAAGTACAGAGCAGGACAAAAAGATGCCCAGGATTAATCAAGTTGAGGGATTTATTTTTCACCCTTCCTTGCTGGGGGGAGCAGAAGGAAGGGAAGGATCGTGCTGGGACACAACTTGCATACAGCTGTGGCCTGGCATGGGACAGGTAAAAGGAGAGGGAGATGACATGGAAGAGGAGGAAGGGGATTTGATTCCTTCACTAGTAAAATCTGAAGCCCTAAGGTGGTTGCTGTCCTGGGCAAGCCTTAGATCCTAACCTGGAGTAGTCCCTTGGGGTATGAAGGCTGCTAATGCAGCAGCAGAAGACAGTGTGCTCCCCTGAAGTGCTGTGAGGAGGTAAGGGTGGCCTGACCTAGCATGGCCAAGGGCAGAGCATGGACCCAAAGTGGCTGGTGATGGACTGAAATGGGCCTGGTGTCCTCTGCTCCTGCAGGAACATGTGCCAGGCTCTGACCACAGGTTCTGCAGACCAAAAAAGGGCAGAATTGGTTGAGTTCTGGACCTGGTCCCTTGAGCAAGCAGGTGCCCAGTGTCCTGCCAGGCTGCACCTGCATAGCTTCTCTGGAACTGCACAAAGGGAGTCTGTCTTGGATAAAAGTGTCATCTTCTGTTTCTTGGTTACCTCTGTGGGGTTTTTTAGTCTCCAGTGACTATTTCATGTGTTTGTTGCTTTTATTTGTTGCTATGGAAAGGGAGGTAGTTTTTTTCCCTAGATACAAGTGTTTGGATGGTGGGAGGCAGAGATAAAGCCCTGGTTTGGGAGCAACTCCAGTTTGGAAGCAGCAGCACAGTTGGCTCAAGCTCGTCTGAACATCAGTGTGTGTTTGGGAGGGAAACAAGACGACACAGCCTCTGTGTGTGGTTTGGGGAGCACTCGTGACTTCCAGCAGCCCTAGCTCCAGAGCTGGAGAGCAGCAGTTAACTTCCTTGTAAAGCTGGACCATCTGGTGATGTTGGCCATGGAGACAGCACCTGCTGCAGATGGCTTATGCAGGGAGTGAGCAAGATCAGTGTGTGTTCCGAGGCCTTCAACCAGCTTTGGGGGTGGTGGCCTTAACCCCACAGCATCTCTGCCAACCACAGGCCAGAAAATCAGGGGGGTTGGTTACTGAAACAGAAGCAGCAGATCCTCCTGGAAGCTCAGATGAGTTGCGTCAGGACTGTGAAGGTGAGCTGGGCTGTGAGGGACATGCAACCAACACTGGGGAGGGAGATGTTGGGGTGGTTGGCTGGGTCTGGTGGTGTCCAGGAAAGGTGAAATCCACCATTTCCCATCAGCCCCATCCACTCCAGTCATGGACTTGATGGCTTGTGGATGAGGCTGATGTCCATGGCTTTGGTGGCTTGTGGATGAGGCTGATGTCCATGGCTTTGGTGGCTTGTGGATGTGGCTTGTGGATGAGGCTGATGGCTGTTGCCTTGGTGGCTTGTTCATGGGACTGAACTTGCTTTCCTCCCTAAGAAGCAGAAGCTTGCGGCTCTGTGAGTTCTTTGGGGCAGGAAATAATAGTGCTCCACCCACTTTTGTAATGGAAACAGTTTTCCATTCCCATCTCCAGCCTGGCCACAGCCCAGGGTATCTGGAAACTATAAAAAAAGAATAAAAACTAGTAAAGCTAGCATGGAACAAAACCCAAGTCTTTATGTTCCAATGGAAGGGGGAAAAAATGCAAAACTTACTATTTTTGTCTCAGGAAGGAGAATTTCTCCTAAAAGTTTTGCTGGGGAGGCCAAGGGGCTCAGATATTCATTGATGTTCCCCCAATGCAGTCCCCAGCCATCACCCATCCTGTCCTCCACCCCAGGGATGCTCTGTACCCATCCTCTATCTGCCAAGACCACTGGTGGCTGCTCCTGCTGCCATTCTGGGCTTTCTTCTGTAGGTGGAAGTATTGCAAAGCAGACAGGAGCTCTTCCTTGCTGCCCAGTACTCCAAAGGGAGCTGGAGAGATAAGGGGATGGATGTCGTGTCCCATCACTTGGGTCAAAAGCTGTGCTGAGCAGCCAGGAGCTCTGATGGGTGAGCAGCCTGGAGGAGGGACTTGCTGATCTTAGAGGTCTCTCCAAGCTTAATATTCCTGTGATTCTGTAAGCACCAGATGTGTGAGATAGCTCAGTGTTAAGTTGGGGTTGGTGACCTTGGAGAAGAGAAGGCCCCATGGAAACCATCTTGCAGCCTTTTAGTGCTTAAAGGGGCCTAGAAGAAACCAGCAAACTGGTTTGGGTAGGAAGGGACCTTTCAGGTCATCTAGTCCAAGCCCCCTGCAGTCAGCAGGGACATCTCCAACTAGAGCAGGTTGCTCACAGCCCCACACAACCTGACCTGGAATGGTTCCAGGGATGGGACATCTCCCACCTCTCTGGGCAACCTGGGCCAGGCTCTCACCTCCCTCAGTATGAAAAATTCCTCCCTTCCATCCAGCCTAGTCTCCTTTGATCTCCAGCAACAACTTCCACTGCCCTCAGAGGAGATGATGCTGCTATTTTTAGAAGGAATCTACAAAACCAAACAAACCTCCCCCCCAAAAAAGCCATTGGCTATGAGCTGAGGTTGGCTATGGAAGCACTGAAGGAATTCTGCTACTGGTTACACCCACAGCTCCTATAATTCACTCTCCACAGCTGACCTCTGCCTGGATGATTCCCAGCTGCTCCTGATCATCCTCTTTTTTTGGGTACTTTTCCCAAAAAACAAGCAGCAGATGTGGTTCTTTGCTCTCCACTTCAGGATGATTCCAGTGCTGCTCAGCTGACATGGACATAGGAAAAAAGTGATCTCCGAAGTTATAGAATCACTTAGGTTGGAAAAGACCTCCAAGAGCATCAAGTCCAACTGTTAACCTAACACTGCCAGGTCACCACTAACCCATGTCCCTCAGCACCACATCTCCATGGCTTTTCAACCCCTCCAGGGATGGTGACTTCACCACTGCCCTGGGCAGCCTGGGCCAGGCCTTGACAACCCTTTTTGGAAAGGAATTGTTCCTCATGTCCAAACTAAACCTTCCCTCGTGCAAGTTGAGGCTGTTTCCACTTCTACTATCACTTGTTCCTTGGGAGACCAACCCCAGCCTCCTTTCAGGGAGTTGTGTAGAGTGAGAAGGTCTCCCCTGAGCCTCCTTCTCTCCAGACTGACACTTCCCTCAGCTGCTCCTCGCAACACTTGTGCTCTAGACCCTTCACCACCATCATTGTCCTTCTCTGGACACACTCCAGTGTGCCAAGAGTCACCAGAAGGCAAACAACAGGTTATTAATCCTTTTGATTAGTTCCTTTCTGCTTTATTTTATTAAGACAAGGACCAAGAGCATGGTCCTCAACCCAACCCCATCAGCAAAGGACAACCTGCTGTCCTTGCAGTGGACCTGAAAGCATCTTCCTCAGTGCCTCTGTGACCACAAGGTTTCTTCATGCACTCTTCACCCCAAGCTCAAATTATTCACTGCAGTGCAGTGGTGGTAGGCCAAAACAAATCACTTTCCATGTCACCTAAACTGGGAGATGGAAAATACCATGTAGGTCAGGAGGTTCATCAGCTCCTGTCAGTGCAAGGCTGCTCCTGACAGGACATTTTCCATAGCTTTTTTTTACCTGCCCATTTGGAATGACTCAAGCACAGGAGCTCCACTCCTCCCCCCTGAGAGCTTTCGTGGTAATAGAGCTCCACATAAGAACTTTTTCCACTGTGCTGCACCAAAACTTTCCTTTGCTCCCACCATGGACCACCCTGAACTATTCCAGCATTTTCCTGGCCTTTTTGCCACCCTCAGTTTCCATTCTGTGCCCGGTACCATGGTGTCTGAGAACCTCCGGCCTGCAGACACATCCTGCTGTGTGTGTGGTACCTTGATGAGGTGGCCACAAAGCCATCTTTGGCAAACCATCTTCAGTCTCCTGCAGACAAACCCAGAGAACCTCTAACTTGATGACCCAAAGCCACCAGCACAGTATGGCTGCTGTAGAAGAGGTCAAAAAGAAAAGCTGGGTGATACCCACCCAAGTTTAACCACTTCCTGGGTAGCCTGAGCCAATGCCTAACCACTTTTAAGGGAACAACCTGAACCTCCCCTGGTGCAAATTGAGGCTGTTTCCTCTCATCCTGTTGTTTATTCTTTGGGAGATCAATCTCACTCCAACCTCCTCAGGTAGTTGTGGAGAGCCAGAAGGTCTCCCCTGACCTAACCACTTCATTCCCTTCTTCTGTACTTACTCCAAAGGTTCTTTGCATCACTGCAGACCTTTTACACACCACTGGCTGCAGGGAGCTCTCTGATCAACCTCTTCTTTACACCAACTTGCCCTTTAACTCCTGCATCAAGGAATTCCAAAGCTTTGAAGCATTTCCAGCAGCAGGCAGTGGAGCAGGACCTGTGCCTGGAGCAGGCTCTGGCAGCAGCTGCCACAACCTTGACCATGTGCAATGGGCAACAGGAGAAGTACTTGGTGGCATTGTGCTGGTGTTGGCTGCATGGTTAAAATGCAGTAGGCTCCTCTTGGGTAGGACAGGAGGTGTTACTTGGGTAGGTTGCTCAGTCATCATCTTTCTGCTTTCTGCAAAGAGATTCCACTC
Source organism: Bucco capensis (assembly GCA_013396975.1). Lineage (NCBI taxonomy): Eukaryota > Metazoa > Chordata > Aves > Piciformes > Bucconidae > Bucco > Bucco capensis. The sequence goes on along the minus strand of VWZO01018421.1, from coordinate 1,546,684 downwards.
ACTTTCTGCAACTCCCTGGAAGGAGGTTGGAATGAGGTGATAGGACTCCCAAGTGATAGGACAAAAGAAAATGGCTTCAAGTTGCACCAGAGGAGGTTCAGGTTTGGTATTAGGAAGAATTTCTTCCCCAAGAGGGTTATCAGGCATTGGCCCATGTTGCCCAGGGAGGTGGTGGAGTCACCATCCCTGGATGTGTCCAAAAAACATGTAGCTGTGGTGCTTGAGGACATGGTTTAGTGGTCAGCATGGCAGTGTTGTGTGGATATTTGGACTGGATTATCTGAGTCTTTTCCAACCAGAATGATGGTATAGTCAGATCCTGGCATGACCTTAACTCAGCACTTGCTCAAGGCTCCAGCTGGAAGCCTGCAGGGAGGGAGCATTTGCCATGTGGCTGCTTCAGAAGCTGGTGAATATCTCTAGAGAGACAAGTGAAAGCCATCTGCAGGACCTGGCCATGCTTGCCTGGAAGGGGTGGGCCTTTGGGGTTGGTTTTTCATATCAGGGAGTAGCTCCCAGAGCAGTGCCAGATGCTCTCATTTTGCATCACACACACGAGATTTCCGGTGTTAAAAATCCCTTCAGCATTAATCTCTTGCAGCATCCTTTTAATTATCCTATTAAAACTCATTTTGTGCTGCTCTTGGAGGATGAAAAGCTCCCATCCAGGAGCTGGACAGAGCTGGGGCTATTGTTTCACACCACTACAGCTGCACATGGAGCTTATTCTTCAGCAGCAGGCACTTAGCCACCTCAAACCCATTCAAGATGGAGCTGAGCATCCAATTCTCATTGTCTAAGTCAGTCCTTGTTTTAAATAACTTAAAATAGAGGTGTGAGGTTTGCCTGAGAATGGAGAAACTTTCCCCAATTTCATTCTTTCTGCTCCTTCTTTTGTGTTAAAACTGTGCAGTGCTTCTGCAGCATCCTGCAGGCTTCACACACTGGGAGTCAAATCAGGAAAGGAAAGCCAAGACAGTTCCTTTAAATGAAAGGACAGACTCTCTTTTTTTCCCTAATTAATACATTTTAATGACAGATGGCACTGCGTTAGGCTCCAGGTTCTCTTTTCATATACATCCAATGCTGTTAAGATACCAAAATGCTTTTTTGTTGTTGTTTTCTGAAGTCTAACTTCTTCCTTCATGGAAGAACTCCCTGTGCAAGCCCCAGGCTGGATCCCAGATCCCAGCTCAGTCAGAGATGTGCTTATCATTTTATCACTGCTTTATTTTGTAGTGATATTTGTTAGCAGTTAACGTTTGCAGGCCATGGCAAGCACTTACAGGTAGGGCAGGCATGGCCACCACTGTGGGACATAGGGCAAGCAGTTATCTCATTGAGAGCTCCACGTCACCAGGCAGGGACTTGACTCTCTGTCTCTCCTGTTATTTGTGGAGAACATGGAGATTTTGGGCAACTTGCAGTGGAAATGAGGCGGCTGAGTGTTCCAAAGTTGAGTGAGTCTATGATACAGCTTCCTCCTAACACCACTGCACTCAGCCCTTGAGTGGAGACTCTCCTGTCCAGAGGGAGAGACTTCTTTGGAAGTGAAGGCTACTGGATAAAAATCAATGGCTAAATGAGGTAATAACACTGTATTTTGGGGCACTGGAAGCTTGCTAGAGGGATTAATCCTTTATGGAAAGCTTTAGGAGCACACAAGGCCCTCATCTCCATCAGGAAACAATATCAGCTCTGTCGAGGACACAGAAGCCTTTGCACTAGGCAAGAACAAGACAACTCATTGCCAGGGGATGTTCTCTTGTAACCTTGGGAAGGGAAAGGATGGCTTGGAGCCGACAGCCACGGGTCAGCATCCCACAGAGGAGGATTTGTTTGGAGGCTGGAGATACTATTTTTTCAGTATTCCCTTGTGCCATGAGTCCTAGAGTGCAAGTTTCACCCTAGGAGAAGCCCATTCATCAGTGACACTGCTTGGACCAGCCCTTTTGCCTCCAGGAAGCTCTGACTATTTTAGGGGTCAAGGTTTAGGGTGAGATTAGAGATGTAGATGGTTTACAAGGGAGGTGTCCTGTGAAGAATCAACTCCAAGTGAAGAGCAGGCAACTGCAGTCATCTAGCTCTTTATTATGCATGCTCTGAGTGTCCCCAAAATGTTCTCCTCTACCTTACCTCCCCTGAAGCTTCAGTCCAAGTATGAGCTGCTGCTCTCAGAAGATGAATGGTGTTCTTTCAAGAGAGAATCTGTTACTGTCACAAAACTGGCCAAGTTTGGGCTTGAGTATCTGGTGTCAGGGTAAGCCAACCAGACTGTGTCTGTGTTGCCTGTAGCTGTTTCCCTTTGCCCACCCTCTGCCCCACCAGCAGAGCTGCCTTGTTCCACCAGCAGCTGCTTCTGAGGTGCCAACACCTCAGCAGAGAGAACTTAGACTTGGCTGTGCTCAAAGGCTTGCAGGCAGAGGAGGTTAAGGTCCTGCCTCTGGCCAAGTCTGCTAAGGACATGGATCTGCCACACTTTCATTGCCTACTCCCCAAACACTGAGTCTCACTGACCTAGGCATAATTATTTGTGAATATAACACTATTCAAATAATGGCCCAAACCCCCCTGATTTACACCAAACAAACATCACATTTTTATACCAGAAATGAGCTATTAGGTTACACACAAAAGGAGGACATACAAAATAGGAAATGGTTTGGGAAAACAGTGGTAAAGTTGTTATTTTAATGACATTCATTGAGGATTGCCTGATCTTGGGGAGAAAATAGTTTTTTTTCCTTTTCTCGTCTTGAGATGCAGACAACACAGAATTACACTGATGTACAATGGCCAAAGAAACATTATTGAATCAAAAATGCAGAAAACTAGGTGAAAATGGGAGTGGGATGAATTGGATGAGCTAGGATGTGAGGCCCGAGGTGCCCAGGTCTGTGTCAGAGCTGACTCAGCTGTCGCCTGAGAGCAGCAGCGATCCTGCTGCGGGGCTCGCTCAGGGAGCCTGTCCTTCCTCTGGCAGCCTGGGCCGGGACCAGGGAGGGCAAAGCCCCGCTGCCCTTCCGCCTCCCGCAGCTCCCCGCTCTGGGAACGCCGGAATGTCCCGAGAGATTGATTTCCTTGGCAGTGCTGGAGCTGGGGCGGCTCCCGTGTCCGTGCTCAGGCAGCAGGGAGAGCGAGGAGGTTAGGCTGCCCCGCGGCAGGGAACAGGGCGATAAGAAGGGGAAGTTTCCACTCAGCTTTTTGAGTTCCAGCACTTGTTCCCTGGCTTGAGTCAGGGCTGCAGTCAGCTCGTAGCGTTCCTCACACTCCCTGCGCACCGTTTCCTGGAGAAGAGTGTTCTGCAAACAGAAACAGAGGCTGGCTTCACAGAGTGCCCTAGGGGACAAAGGGTGTGCTGTGCCACTCCTCGGGCTGGGGCAGGGTGGCTGCAGGGCTTCTGAGCACACAAAGCCTTCTGGTTTCACTCAAAGGACATTCCTTTATCACCTTCATTCCCTCAGGAGGATTGGATGATGCGAGGCAAGTTCATGGTTTAATCAGATTCATTTTGGTTGGAAGAGAGTCCAGCCACTAACCTAACACTGCCAGGTCACCACTGAACCATGTCCCTCAGCACCTCATCTACAAGTTTTCTGAGCCCTCCACCACTGCCCTGGGCAGCCTGGGCCAGGGCTTGACAACCTTCTTGGGGAAGAAATTGTTCCTGATGTCCAACCTAAACCTGCTGCTTGTTCTCTGACTACCGAACTCAGCAGACAAGTCAACAAAAGCAAGCCAGAGGTTGCTTTCCCTGCCACTCAGATGGTCACTGATAGTCTGATCAGGGAAGTGTTACCTGCACATCTGAGGAAGGATCCTGGTGAGGAGTTTATCTTAGGACCAGTTTCAATTTTCAGCCATGCTAACCACCCCATCTCCTAACAGAATTTTGTTAGAGGAGGAATTTTGTTTCAAAATGGGTAAAACTAAGAACAGAAGCAGAGCTGGTGGAGTGTGTTCCTTACTCTCCTAAACTTCCTGACCAATACCTGAAGAGGCCTTGTCTTTCAAAGAGCCTTCTTCATAAGGTTCAGGACACGACAGCTGCCAACATCACTCTAATTTCACTAACACATAGTGTCTCTGAACCTTTTTCAAGGCAGCAATAAATATCACTCCAAGCCCTAATTCATTTTGAAGAGTTTCATTTCCACTGTTTACCAATTATTCTTTTTCCTACCACTTAATTCCTTTGGACATTCCAGTCTAATCTTATCTACAGTCCCTGACTTCACTGCTTTCATAAGAGCAGCACAGCCTCCTCCTCCCTTCCCATTCTATTCCAAACATTCAGCAGATGCTTGTGGTAAGAACACCCATCAGTGATATTTCACATCTGATGAATTGTGATACATCTGCAAAGTGGCTTTAGTGGAGTGGTGGGAGGTGGGACAGGTCCTCCTGAGCACAGCAGGATGCACACACATCCTCCCATACTAAAGGATGCAATCTCTGCCCCAGAAGCTGCTCAGAACAGGACTGTGTCCTTACTCCTTCCTATTGACAGCATGAGAGGGTTTCTTACAAATTATTCTCAAAATAAGCAAGATTCCTGGGAGAATTGCTGCTGTCTGCTTCAAGGGGTGAGAAATGTCCATGTCTTCTGCTCTCAAACCATGAAGGATGCTCTCCTTTGCTTATGTTCATGCAGCATGCTGGGAGGCTAAAGAGTAGGAACCAAATGTCTTGCAGGACCTGAGAACTCCACTAGTTTAAGTGCTTACTGAATGAAAAATTTCACGTATTTTGTGATAAATTAGGTATTCATGGAATTATGACTAACTTGTTTCATAAATCTTTGGATTGCAGTGCTTTTTAAAGCAGTCCCTAAGCAGGTCTGAAATAGAGATGCTTGAAATGATTTCAGAAAGCACATGTCTCCAAGGCAAAACAGCAAAGGCATTTCCCCAGTCATGTTCTTACCTCCTCTTGAACCTGACTCAAGCTGTGAATCAGCTGTGTCCTCTCCTGGGTTAATTTTTCCAGTTCATCTGACTTGTGTTTGATTTCTTTCCTCAGATTACCCAGAAATGATTCATTGTTGTTCTTTTCCATTGTCAGCTGAAACTCAAGCTCAGTAATTCTTCTTTTAAGGCTCTGGATTTCTTTCTCCTTCTCTTCATCTCTCTCTGCAAGTTTTGCCTGGGCATCTTGTAGCTTCTTCTCAAGAATTTCTGTCTCCATCCTTAAGCTGTTGGTGGCACTGGATATTAATCCTGGTATCTGCATGAGATTAGACAAAGCTCCCATCAGTCTGCATTGAGTAGGTACCACTAGAAATGCAGAATTAAGTGTCAGAATAATGGTGACTTCAGGATGAAAACCTAACAAATGCAAATATACCTGGCCTCAGAGACAAAAAAAAATGCTTCGAATTGACAGCATTCCCTCAAAGGATATCACAGAGATCTAACTGAACCCAAACTCACCCAGCACTGAGATTAATTAAGATGTCTGAGATCAAACAGAGGTAAAAAATGGGAAAACTTAACTTCTGTACTGCAAGTTAGTAAAATCATGGTTAAATATTTGGGAAGGGAACTAATATTGTACCACCTAGACACAGGACTCCACATCCAGAAGGTTTTACTCCTTCACATACCATTTCTCAGAGATTTCTGTTCTCTAGTGCCACAAAACTTTCCTCTGGAGTATCACTCACCTTCTTCTGGAGCTCTTCATGATCCCTCTGGTATTTGGTGATCAGCTCTTGGGTTTTTTGTCTCTCAATGTCCAGTTCCAGTCTTGCTTCTTCCTTGACTTTAAGAATTGCTTCGATATGTCGTGCTTCCCCTTTGGCCAGGTCAATCTCCAGCTAGGGCACAGATGGGCTTGAATGACATACAGCAACTCATCTCAAAGTGCTTCCCACCAGCTCACAGCAGCATGGAAAGCTCCTGCTCCTCAGGGCATCACAGCTGAGAGCAGGAGGGAGCCCCAGACAGATGCCTCACAGGCCCCACAGTGTCTCAAGTGGATGCCTAACTGTAGGCAATTGAACTTCACACTAATTCACTATGAAATCACTAAATTCACAAAATCCTTAGGCAGTTCTTAAAATAGATGTTTATTTAGCTGGCAGTAGTTGCTCTGGGGGAACTCAGCTTGTTATTCCTGTCAAATGTAGCAAAATGATCCATCTCACAGTAAATGACATCTACTGTGCTAAAAATAAGCTCAGTATTAAGATATAAAGATGTTAACTCTTACAAAACCATTTTTGTCCAGGTCCACCCATAATAATGGCTACTAATTGCTTTGAAACCACTTACCTATTCCTCATTAATTCACATTAAAAGAAACCCATGAAACAATGTTCACATCCATCTTAGTGTATTTCTAAAAGAGATGGTTTTGTTTGTTCCATTAAAACAATTTGTGGTTTTCTGTTGAAAATGGAGATAAACCTCAACACTTGATACTTAGGCACTGGCAAACTGACCCAAGAAAGAGAAAATGATGATGACCTCCAGAGGTCCCTTCCAACCCAAACAATTCTATGAAAACTTTGCCACTTGGTCACATTTCTGATTATTTTTGGTCTGATGAGCCCCTTCCTGGAGCACTTGCTGGGACACCAAAGCTGGAATTGCTCTCTCTGACTCCTCCCAGCCTTGAGCTTGTTCTAATGCCAAGCTGAACAATAAATACACTGTGATTATGCAGTGTGACCTCATCCTAAAATTATATCCTTTCAGATATTGAAATGTAACTGATCTTAATTGCTAGTAGTCCAAAAATCTTCCTGAGACTAAATAAAGCTTTCAGACATTGAGCAGGTCCTGAAGCAGAAGAGAAAAAGACAGGAATTTTACTGATCAATTCTGTAAGGCTTAAATCAGAAGAGTCACAGTGCAATGAAGCTGGTGAAGGGTCTAGAGCATAAGTGTTGTGAGGAGCAGCTGAGGGAACTGGGATTGGTTAGTCTGGAGAAGAGGAGGCTCTGGGGAGACCTTCTTGCTCTCTCCAACTCCCTGAAAGGAGGTTGGAGTGAGGTGGAGATTGGTGGCAGGGCAAGAGGAAACAGCCTCATGTTGTGCAAAGGAGGTTTAGTTTAGACATCAGAAACAATTTCTTCCCCAAAAGGCCTAGCCCAGGCTCCCCAGGGCAGTGGTGGAGTCAGCAGCCCTGGAGGGACTGAAATGGCATGGAGATGTGGTGCTGAGGGCCATGGTTTAGCGGTGACCTGGCAGTGTTAGGTTAATGGTTGCACTTGATGATCTGAAGAGATCTTTTCCAACCTAAACAATTCTAGAATTCTATAACCCAAAATCCCAGCAAAAAGTGATCTATCCTGCAGAGCAGAGCCAAAGGCCTGGAAGATGAGAGGTTCAGTAGGCTCTGTCCTGCCCCTCAGCCCTAGGCTTCCAGGGGTGAGAACTCCTTGCACAGATACTTTGCAAATCTCCCCAAGCCTGGGAAGTCTGGATCAGATCTGAGCATCTGCCAGGTCTGTAAACACTCATAGCAAACACCTCTGCATTCAGTTCTAACCTGTGCAGAGAGATCCCCCAGCAGTAACCTTGTCTAAAGATCACTGCTGACATGTTTGCACTTGAGGAGATCCTATCTGCCTTCCTGCACCCATCTGGGACACCTTAAAAAAGAAAAACCAAAGACCTTGAAAGGGTGCCAGTGCAGGTCCACATTACCTTCTCCCTCCAGTTATCTTCATTCCTCATCTTCTCTCTCAGTGTCTCCTGCAGCTGCTCTGTTCTGTTCTGATGAGAAATCAGCATTAACTCCCTAGAAACCACAAAAACTCAGATGTCAAGAGGTGCTCTACCCAGGCTGGGGAGATGCCATCTTCCTGCCTTTGGGTCCTTGGTGGAAAAGGCTCTTTTTTTCCCCCTCTTTGTTTAGTATTCTTGAGCAGTGAGCCCTGGAGCCCTGCCTGGAGCCCAGAGGCACAGCAGGAATCAGCACTCAGCATTTGAATAATGCCAGCCCAGGCTTTTGGACTACTCTGTTTTAAAGAAAACACTGGGGTTGATCATAAACATATTGAAATCTCCCCCATAAACATATTTAAACCCTTTCAATATGAAAACAGCTTAATGTCTCTTGCTGTACCTCACTCTCAAGAAGTGCTGATCTTCTCCTGAAGCCACCATTGTGAATACATTTCCCAAATCAAACAAATAATACACTTCCAGGTCTTCAACAGGAGGCTGCACTTTCTGTTCAGAATACCAAAACAAGCCTCTGAGGTTCTTCTCCCCTCTAACTCTGCCTTACTCAGGCCATAGCTGGAGTCCTGGCTCCAGTTCTGGACTCTCCAGTTGATGAGAGACAAGGAACTAGTGGAGAGAGTCCAGCAGAGGCTAGGAAGATGCTGAGGGCACTGGAGCATCTCTGGGAGGAGGAAAGGCTGAGAGCCCTTGGGGTTTTGTGAAACCACCTCTGGTGCTTTACAGAATCTCTTCTTTCTGTTGAGGATCTGGCAGAGGAAGAATGTTCTATTTTGAATAGATTCCCCAAAAGACAACCTAGGCTCAATGTGTCACTCAGTCTCCACTCCAATTACCTTTCTTGTTTCAACATCACCAGCTCCTCCTCTCTTTGCCTCAGAAGAGCTTGAAGTGATTCCAGCTCACTTTCAGATCGACTGGTTCTTCTTTTCAGGTCTTCTTCTTTCCTCTCTTTCTCAGCCACCTCCTCCTGTAGATGTTTGCAGACTTGTTGGCAAATCAGAAGAGATTCCTCCTTTTCCTTGAGCTCTTTAGTAAGTCTGCAGATGAATAGAAAAGGCTCATAGTTAGTATATTCTTATTTACAGACAGAAACTAAATAGAAACTACACAGACAGAACTAATTTGTGCCTGGAAAAGAAAAATTTAGACAAAAATCTATGTGTTCTTTATATAGTTAAGTCTAGTGACTTGGGCACAAACACTGCATAAATATACACTAAGTGACTGCATAAAAAGTGCATTAAAATCATAACATTTTGCTCTCCTTGCTCAGAAATGTCTATGTTGTATTATGGTAATTTTAGCACTTACCTTGACTCAGAAATGCCATTTTCATACTTCATTTTTTTCAGTTCATTTTGGCAGACATCAAGTTCTGTTGATTTCACCCTAAGAAATCATTAAAACAAAATGTATTGTCCACAGAAATGAGAGCTTGACTCATGCAATAACCTCACCAGCAGTTCCTGATGCATTACCTAACTTGCATTTTCTATTTCAGCTAACCTGCAGACACAACCCAAAAGTTCTTTCAGTTCTAATTAACATTTTTCACTAATTGGAGGTGACTCTTCCAGGACAATAAATCAATCTCAGCCTAAGCCAGGAGCACAACAAGTTTCATGTTGCCAACAAGAAAGTGAGATCTTGCAACAGTGGGTGCAAGTTTCAAATGTGCTAGGATTAAAAATGAACAAATAACCCCTTAGCAGGTAAGAGGGCTGGAAAATTCACAGGTTTATGGTCATGATGTCATCATTTCTCCAGTTCATAACCAGAGCTAAGCTCTATATTTGCATTTAAACAGATATTCAATGTGTTATTTAATTAAACTGTGCCTGTATTACATTGAGATTTTCATATGACATTTGGAAGCCCTTTGCTGTTTATTTAGCTGTGTCCATGAAATCCTTTTTTCATGCTCCACACTTGTATTATCATTAAACCACTTTGTTGCTAAGCATTCCAAATATTTGCAGCTTTGTGATGCTCAGATCCTCTGATTCTAGGAACCGAAAGCAGAAAGGACACAGCATGGAAGCCTGAATCCTCCTGTAAATTGCAGCAGGACACACAGATAAGACCAAGGAGAGCTGCTCTTGAGAGTCTTGAGCAATTTCCTCCTTCTCACTAGTCTCAATCTCCCTCCTTTGGTTTCAAACCATCACCCCTTAAACTGAGGTAGTTCACTGTGCTGGTGCAGGGGAAAAGGTCACAGTAGATTTCCATCTGAGGGGCCAAATAAAGTAAGAAATCAGAGTTAGTGACTCATGACTGAAGTTTCTGGTCAGTTTTATTGCACCCTTCCCTCCACCCCACACCCTAACATGCTATAATACTTTCTATATGACATACTCAGTCAGTTGGTTGGAAATACAGGCTGTTTGATATGAAAATTAAGTATTTTCTCTTACATTAACAGTTTTTTGTAGTGCTCCATCTCTGCTGTTACTTTCTGCAGCTTCAGCCCAGTTGTCTCCACTTGGTTTGTTAAAGCTGAAAACAAAACCATGGGTTTCATTTCTGTCTTCACACTAAAATAATTCACTGATGTGAATATTCAAGCTGAAGGATAATTGCCACAACCTGGACTGGGAAGCCCAGATGGTCACAGAGGGTCACAGTGATTCCCTTCAGCTAAATTATTGGGTTGGAAGGGACCTTTCATGGCTATCTAGTCCAACTCCCTGCAGTCAGCAGGGTCATTTGCAACTAAATCAGTTGCTCACAGCTCCAACCAACCTGACCTGGAATGGTTCCAGGGATGGGACATCTCCCACCTCTCTGGGCAACCTGGGACAGGATCTCACCACCTTCAGTATAAAAAATTGTCATCACTACACTAGAGCAGAGAGAAAACCACACAGGGAGGAAGCAGTTTCATTTTCCCTTTACTGAACCAGGGTTTGGGGAACGTTTCAGCCACCTGACTCATCAGCCCAGTCACTGAGGAAAAAGCTGCTGGGGCAAGTCTCCTTCAGGCTCTCACCGAGACGCAGGCACTGCCCTCCAGCCCTGCTGGCTACAAACATCCACTCTGAGCATGCCAGCAGGAGACACTCACTGCCACAAGGATCACAGAGCAGAGTATAAAGCACACTGCAGCACCCTCTGCTCAAAACGCTCTTCCCAAGGCCAGCTTATTGCTCCAAAGCTGTGGCTAGTGCCCCCCTGCCTTTTTGCAACCTGCCACTTTCCAGGAGAGCTTGGATCCACCACCTTCCTACCTCTCCTTCTGGGAGCAGTTGGGTCCCAGCTCTTGGCCAGCTAGGACCAGCCCAGCTCTCACCTTCATCTCTGCACATGCTCTTCCCTTATTGACCCCAAGCTAACTGGCACAGGTCAGAATTGCTCCTACAGAGCTGCTTCTCTGAGGTATTAGAAGTGTCACTGGGAAACTGAAGGTGAGAAAATGGAGCTTCTGACCTTCATTTTCCTTGCAGACAGATTATTTATTCTCCCCTCAGTACTCAGGTCAAGCAGACAAAACAAAACCTAATAACTATATTTCCTTTAAGATGGGTTCCTGCTTTTCCTCCAGAAGCAAAGTGGGGCCCTTCTGTAGCTCCATCTTACCCCAGCCCAGCACTATCCCAACACCTAGTTGTAGGGAACTAGGACACTCTTCTTTCCATCATATTCATCTGCTTCCTCTTCCAGAGCCTGCTGAAAAGCACTAATGAGCCATTGCTTCTGTTCAAACACCAGCACCACATTCCCCAGCTCTCTCCCTTCACATTCTTAGTATCCAGCTGGAATTCATTAAAAAAATTAATAAATATATCTATTTCAACAGCACGTGTAGGATGAATTGTGGCTATTGGAACTGCAATCTACCTACAACTACAGGAAACTCTTCTCTCTTTGGGTTTTCAAAACAGCCTTTAAAGTGTCATTAAGACACTTGATGGAGATGAAAATCCTGCTCCTTCTTCCCATGGAGAGTGCTTCCATTCCCCATTCCAGCTCCCCAGCTTCTCTGACAGCTGCCTGCATTTTTCAATCATCTCTCATCAGCTTCATTATGTCAGCAGACCACTGCTAAGTTTATATTTAGGAACTGAAGCAGCAGCAGCATCAAAAGATTTCCAAAGGCAGAGTTCATGTGTGCAGCCAGCAGTTTCAAAGCCATACAGAGAGAAACCTGGAACTCAAACTGCAATGACTTTGGGGAGAAAAATTATTCTCTCTCTGTGATTAAGTGGAGGAAAGGACTTGGCTGGTAATAAAAACGAAATCAGAGACATCAGCTCCTCTCTTTTAAGAGCATGTGCTACTGCAGCTCTTCTGCTGCTCATGACCCTTCCTTTCCCCAGAAGGAAATCTCCTTCTGGATATCCACATCAACTGTTTTACTGCTTCTCAGTAACTGATTTATTATGAAGTGGCTGCTACATATTTTTTATTCCTAAAAACACAAAGACATTATCACAAGTCATTAGTGATTATTTTTTTGGGGTTACTTTTGCAAGTCTATTTGGATAATTATCCACCAGACCTTCCCTGTGTGGAGCAGCTTTCAGGACCTGTCATCTCTAGCTAAGTGCATGATGTATGGTGAGTCTGGCCCCAGCCTCAACTAGAACCTAAATATAACTGACACTACATGCCAAGGTTTTGAGAAGATGAGCCAGAAAAGCCATGCAAGCATCAGAAAATAGAGAGCACACTAACTAAATATTAAAAAAAATAAAGAAAATAGAGTGGATCTGTAGCAAAGCATCTGTCTCTGGTCTTCCCACAGAAGAACAAGACAATTCTCCATGGGGTCCTCCATCTCTGAGCCAGCACTATCAATGCAATGCTGCTTTAAAGAGAACAAAGATTCAGGAGATACTAACAAAAAAGTGGGCAAACCCCCCGAAAAAGTGTATTTTTCCCATGCCTGTGAACAAACCATGAACACACTGTTTACAGGAACCTCTGAAGGAAACAGCTTTCCAAAACCAAAATGTGACCTCCAACCAGGGGCAGTTTTCCTAATGGCATAAATGATTAATACAAATACCTTCTGTAATGCTATCAAACCACAGATTTCAAAGCTCAGAAGCCTCTCTTGTTAGGCTCAGGGTCCTCCTAGATCAAGAGCAGACATGTTAAGGGAGGCAGATTATCCTATAATTGCTCTGCTAGAGTTCCTGCTCCTTCCTTTGAGCCATGCTGTGTTTGTCAGGAAACTGAATTAAACAGACTTTGGGCATTCTACCACAGGAGTGGGTGCCAACATTCCAGCTCCCAGGAATGCCTGTGAACTGCTGCTGCAATCAGTCAGCTTCACATGCCCACACACAGCCATTTTCACACAGATTGACTTGGAAAAAGGAAATTTCAACAGAAGTGATGCATTTCTTCTCATTTACTTAGGTCTTTAGCAGGAGATAGAGTTGTTAATGACTCACTTCTAAGGCAACTCTTTCCCCAAATCTTGCCTGCCAGAGTTCACTCTGAACTGAGGGAGCTCCAACCAGACAATGAGCCTACCAAAAATGTCATGGGCTGGTCATGGGTGAGGTATTGGAACACGTAGCAGCTGCCCAAGAAGAAAAGACCAAAGTGGATGCTGTGAATGTCACAGAGAATTTCATCAGAGCAAAATGTAACTGGTTTTGCATTCATCTGAAGTTAGCTTTTTGAATAAATGCCACAAAAAGAAGATATATTAAATCTATTTCTTATATGTCTGGGAAATAATGTAGAGTTTTGTGCTCATTTCTACCAGACACCTCACTGCTGGAGCCTTCCCAACAGTAAGGTTAGACAGTGACAAAAATCAAGTTGCTAACTCGTTGGATGGTGTCTGCAGTCTTCTGCCTTGCAGCTCACACTTGCTGTTATCACTGGTGTTGAAGGATGAGGGAAATTGGTTCCTCATGACTAGCAATGAGACCTCCTGCTCTCAGTTGGACACGACACACTGTGCACAAGGCAGCATGGTAATTGCTCTGCCAATCTGATGACTCAAAACCACTCCTGGAACAGCACAACCTCTGGATGTTCTCAAGGTCTTCAAACAGCTCTGAGCCAGCACTATCAACGCAATAGAGATTCAGGAGATACTAACATAAATAACCATTTGGTGATGAGTTATTGCCTCAACAGAGCTCCTAAGATATTCTAATTTCAAGTGTTATCACTGCTCTTACCATTTCCAAGAGGACACTCTCAATTCTTAAGACACTTTCAGATACAAACCATTAAGCAGACCCAACTATGAATCTAAGAGAAAAGAGACTTGCTTGGCCAGTTTTTTTTCAGTTCTGTTGCTGATAAACAAAAATCCTTCCTGGCCTCCCACTTTTCATTTTAATCTCTCAGCCTTCTCCCTGATGTTTTACAGAAGACTGACAACTAACAGCATAATTGCATTACCACCAATCTCACTGTTTTCCTCCCTTCCTTCCTTTTCCCCTCCCCTCAGCTGACTCATGTTCCCAGCAGGGTAACAGACTCCTCAGCATGCCATTCTCTCCTCCTGACTGCACGACAACCACGTTCCTCAGCTGGGCTGTTGAGTGCTCTCACAGGAACAGCCACAACTTCGGTGCCTTCAACAAACTGTTTTCCATTTCATTTTACTTGGAAGCTTGCTTGAGATGTCAAAATTCTCTTACCTAATGTCTCCTTCTGGAGCTCATGGCACCTGCTCTGGAGCTCATTCCCTTGCTGCAGTGAAGTTTGAAGCTGTTGAGTTTTCAGCTCCACTGTGTCAGCCACCAGCGTCAGATGTTTGACCTTCTCCTGGAGACATTCATTCTCCCGCTGGGACTTCACTAATCTTTGATTCAGTTTGGGGATTTCTGAGGAGGAAAAATGTCATGGAGACTGTTGTCAGATTTACCTTCTTCACTAAAATATTACATCTGATTTATTACCTCAGGAGTTCAGGGTCTGTAAGTCCACTGTGGCTATGAATCAGTGTCAGCAATGTACACGAACAATACTTCTGCTGAGGGCTGAAAGAAGTGCTTTGGGCAGGATCTCTCCACACAGAGAACTTTGAACTTATTATTGACTCATTATTTGTATATTATTGACAAATACTACAAATTTTATCCCAGCCATTAATATGTATCTCCTCTAAGATGTCAAAATCAAAACACATGTACTTACTCCTAAATTTTCATTCTTTTCCCTGAGCTTAGTTATCCTTGATGAGTGCAGTTGAGCATCTCCAGAAGTAGCTGCAATTCCTTCTCTGCCTTCTCCAACCACAGTTCAGTTGTCCAAAGAATTTCTATCACTTATTTAATCATTGAATTTAGGTGAGGCTTAATTCTATTGCCAAGTTAGCTCTTATGTGTGGTTTATATGTTTCCCATTATCTACATCTTTCCCAGCTACTCCACATTTAACCCATTTATTGCTAGACTAAATCATTTCAACAATGAGAAGATTTTAAGTTGTTAGACTTGTTTCTACTTGCCATTGCTTAACCAAGGCTAAATAATGTATATACACAAGGCTTTTATGAGCTGTTTGCAAACTAAGCTGTTGGCAAACCAGTTAACACCTCATGGTAACATTTTTCTTCTTAAATTCTAAATGGGATTACCATCAAAAGAACCTGCACTTCTGCTTCCACACAGATAATTCTATATAACAACAAATAAGTCAAGTGATCCTCCAGAAAAGAAGCCTTAAAATGTTATGGATCTCTTTGAACCTGCAGATGTCTGCAGAAACTCATGCTCATATTCCCTTTATTAGTTAGAAGCAGGCAGAGAATGAGCACAGGAAGAGAGAAGGAATCCTCAGGGACACACAAAACTCAGTCTAATTAGGAGATGAAGTCATGAATCAAAAGGCATGATCCTGACACTGACATTTAAATGAATTGTTCTCACAAAAGCAGCACACTAAGGAGTGACTTCTCCAGTCAGGCTCATCCTCCCAGGCTCAGGATGCTCTGCTGGGGCCTGGCTGCTGTCTCAGAGGGGTGCGTGCCGAGTCCCTTCTGCAGCACAGCTTCCCCACTTGGACCTTCCCAGGCCAAACAATGCAAGCATTGACAACATTAAAAATGACTTCTCATTTCCCAGGAAGCAGAGGCTGTTGGGGAGCTAGTATTCAAAATGAAGCTATGTAATTTCTGGTTGCACTCGAGCTGTGAGCTTCCACTGGAGCTCAGATGATTTCACCAGCAGTGGGAGATGCACATCATCCACCATGCCCTCATATTCCTCCTCACAAGGACAGAAAGCATGATTGGAGCTCACTTGCTTCTTGGCTACCTTATAACCCTGATAAAACTAACCTCCAGAGGAAAAAGCAGCTCATCACCTCCTATGCACTGAAAAACTATAAGAGGTGTGTATGAAAATCACATCCAAAAGCCACTGAAGCTGCAAAAGTCAGCACAGAGCCAGTTTGGATGCTCTAGATGTCACAGTCTGTCATGACTCTACTGTACACTTCATTCAGCAAAACTAATCTCTGAAGTGAGGCAGAGCAAAAGTGGTTTTCAAGGATAAATCTGAGTTTTCAGTCTAGCCTCCAGCCTGAGGGCTGGCCATGACCTTCCCAAACAAGCCATCGGTTGTGACTTGCTCCCAGCTTCTCCTCTCCTGAAGGCTGCCCTTGTTTAGCAGGAAGCAGGCTGTGGGCCAAGGGAATTCTTCTCAGCCCACAGGCTGCTCTCCATGCCCCTTTCAATCCCAAACACCCCTCAGATAAAGACAGCTGGATTGGGGTATTCCTGCTTCTTCCTAAACAGAGGGAGGGAGTAGTTGTTAACACACTGGGTGCAGGTTTGCTTGCATGGCTCATGTACTCAAGGCCATCTGAGATGTACACCAGTGGGATGGTCAAGGCAAGAGGTTCAATACCCATGTGAAGGGCAAGCAGCACTGCAGGACCCTCAAGCAGCTCCACAAAAGGCTATTACACCATTGCCATACAGTACCATGTGTGTACACAAGCATGTGTGAAAAGGCATGGTAGATGTCCCATCCCAGGCCAGGTTGTTTGGAGTTCTGAGCAAACTGCTCTAGTTGCAGATGTCCCTGATGACTGCAGGGGGTTGGACTAGATGATCTTGAAAGGTCCCTTCCCACCTAAAACATTCTGTGATTCTATGAAGAACTGGGAGCAGGAGACACAAGGCAAATCAAAACATCTCCAAGTCTTTGCGGTTCTCATGCTGCCATAGCAGTAGATTAGATCTTCTAATACTTTGCATCTGGACAAGTTCATGTCAGAATTAAAAACTACCTCATTAATTTTACCTTCTAATTTACTGAGTTACACCCACCTACCAAAATGTACTTTCTCTTGCCCCAAATCACTGCAAGATGATTCACCTGCCAAAGCTTCTTTGCTGATGTTTTTTATCTGCAGAAAAATCTCTTCTTTCATGGCAGCCCAGCTCTCCAGGTTACTGGAGATGACATCTTTAATGCTGTCTAGCTCACCTCTAATCAAAGGGAAGAGGGAGACAGCCTTGCTCAGAGTTGAGCAATGGTGTTCCAGGGTACTTCTGCAAGACAGAGAGGTAACAGCAGAGATACAGTGGTAAAATGGCAAAAATACTAGTAGTAAACTGAAGAAAATCACAACTACTTCTAGGTTATTTGGTAATTTATGCTACATTGGGTTACAGTAATTTTATGTATGAAGTATGTTGTATATTGAGTATCTTTATAATCAGTTTCTCCCTTCTAAATGTTGATTTAGAACTTACAAATGAAGAAAGCCATACAGAGAGTTGTACAATGATATTTTACTGAGAGTAATCATGTTTAAATGACTACATGGCCAAGTTTACGCTGACTCTTTATAAGCAAATACATCTCAGAAATACTTGCTTTTTAAGTGTTATTTAATGCTTTCAAATCTGTGAAGAACCTATCCTGTGGCTAACAACATCAGCAAGCAGCAGTGCTATTTTCTGGCTGCATTTGCAAACACTCCAGCATCTTGCCAGCAAAGCCACAAACACCAGGATGCTTTATCAACACTCTTCCCCCTCACAGCATTCTCCTCTTGCCTGATTGTATGTGCTCCCAGCAGGCACAACATCACCACCACTTCTTTTTGGGTTCCTACCTGAGCACTTGGGATTGCTTGTAAGCAACTTCCTTTTCCTCCTGGAAATACTGCAGGTCTCCTTTCAGATTTTTTAACTCCTCTTGCTTGTTTTTCAGTTCCACTGAGAGGTTTTTCATTCTAGAGGTGGAAAGAAAAGAATCAGACAATATTATTTGCACTGCTAACCAAGCTCTCACTTTCATTTCAGCTTTGAATTAAAAGCATGCTGCAAGTCCTTTCAAAGGTAATGCTCAACACATTCCAGACTGAGGGATCAGAGAATTTAAGCTTCTGGCCACTGTATGAGCCTCTTCACCACTGTGAACTAACATCTTAGTCCACAGTCAGAGGAACACACTGTCAGTGAAGAGAGTTTCACTACAGGACTTTCAGCTCCAAGGAACTCTAGGACCTGCTCAGAGCATGTGGTTGCTTGCTTTCATTTCCTTCCAACAGACAAGTCAGTGTCCATCCCTAGGAAGAAGCTGAATGTTCATTCATAAATCTGGCCTGGAATACATATAATCCTGCACAGCCTGACACTCACTGCACATATCATCATCCACAGACCTCAGAACTGTCTTATTTTATTAAATATTAAGTATTTGATACTTAAGTATGTTTATATCCTGTTCAGCAGGGACTATTCAAGTTTAAACAAGGCTATTTATTAGCTTTCATGTGCCACTACACCTCTGGATTGCAGGTTAGCCTACAGCCCAGTTTGACAGCAAATGAGAATGATCTCTGCCAGCCCCTCAAGAGGCTCCTTGGGAAGGTGTCTATCAAGTCCCATGTAGGCTGAGAGTCATTTCAAATCTTGCATTAATTGCTCTTCTATCTTTTATTAGCTCAGCAGAAATATCAGATGTATTATGAAGATATTTCTTTCCTCAAAGGTAAATCTCTGGGAAAGGTCTGAAAACCAATGACAGAAAGATGACAGCCTTGTCACAAGCACTTCAGAATTTACTGTTGAAGAAATTCAAGGCTTACATTTCCCAGAGCTACCAATTTCACCCACAGTAATTACAGTTTACATAATCTCAGTGCTACCAGTCCTGTCAGAGCAGTGTAACTCAGGAATCACTTCTTACAAGTCAGTGGAGTTAGGCTGATTCACTTTAAAAAAAAAGAGAGAGATTACAGTTTAATTATGTTAACAGAAAAAAAAATCCTTGTCAAAACCAGACCCACCACAATTTAACACATCAAGACTGGGGCTAAGTAGCAAAAAGCATATATCCTATTGGGAAGATCTTGGTTAAGAATCTAGCAGTGAGGGATTGTTAGCTCTTTATCTCATCCAGATTTGCCTTTCAGCAGTTTTTTTTACACCAATTCACCTCTACTTTATCACTAAATATTCAACAGAAACAGACATATTAAAAAACCCCAACACCCTGACCTACTAAAGTGACCTTCTGCGTTCTGTTCTCTCCCTTCCAAACTTCTTTTAACATGGTGACAGAGTTCTGAAGGCATCTACCACTCCCCATCTGCTGTACTCTCAGTCTCTCAGGACAAGCAAGCACATGTCACCTCCACCAAAGGGCTGTGGAGGCTGCAGCTCAGGGCAGAGCACTGGGATGTTCTCACTGCCCAGTCACTCCAGCCTTGTCTTGCAAGTCCAGACTTTACCAAGCCAGGTGCTTGCTGTTGCCCTTCCTAAGCAACCAGGTTGCAAAAAAGGAAGATTTCTTTTCAGCAGATTCAACAAGCATTTTCCATGGGATTTAGGTTTGCTGTTGTGGGAGGAACTAAGCAACTCAAGAAAACACAGGCAAAGGAAGCACCCATACAGAAAAATAGAGCTCCCACAAGCTGAAATGTTTACATTATCTCTAAGATTTTATCATTTATGGGTAAAATTTTCAGCATCTCCATGGATGACTCAGGAGTTTCATGGCAGTAAGCAACAAGTAACTGCTAGATTTGTGGCAGAAGTATGCATAAATCTCTTTACACAGGATCTTTGATCAAGACTTGCTCAGTATGTAGGTCATGCACCTCTTCACATGTCTAAACAGCACAACAGTTTTTTGCTCCTTGTCACACTCAGGATATTCAGCACCTTTGAAAAGCATCTTTAGTATTTAAATCTATTTGGATATTGCTATTTCAAGCCCTTCAGGAAGAGTTCTCCTGCAAGGATTCTGCAGTTAAAGTGATTTTAGCATGGAATAAGGTGTGAAAAGCTTAGGTGAATCAGTGGAGTTAACTGCACAATGGTGAGGCTACCTTCTTCTGACAAGATGCCAAAGGGTAGGTAACTAATCTCTGCCAAAGCTCCGATTTCCAGGTGGCTTTGAAGGTTAACCACAGCTACAAACAACAGCAACACTTTTAACCTAAAAGGAATATAAAAATGAAATAGTCTGCATCTAACAAGAAAGATTAAATCTCTTGGTCTACCAGAGATTTAAAAAACGCTATATTTGGCTTCTGATAAACGTTTCCAGTTTGGGAGAGATGATTTGTCAGCCTTGCCAGAAGCAGAAGAGAGTATGTTGAGCAGTTAGCTTATGCCAACAGCAGAAGGTAACAAGAGAGTAAAGAGGAGATAAGGAATATTTAGACAAGTTACTTAACAAGGCTCAGCAGTTGATTTATGGCCTGAATGAAAGGCTGCTAAAAGTATTCCACTTGATTGCAGCAGGTTTTAAATCAAGTCAACCCTCAGGGGGGGGAAAAATGAAGAGATAAAATTTTGATTAACTGTTTCAGCCTTACTACAAAAAGTCAGTGAAATGAAACTGTGAAGTTTCTCTCTGGCAAGTGATCCTCACCAAGAAGAATGTGCTGCCACTGAGGAGTGCCACCAGAAAGGGCACTCTCAGCCCTCAGAGGAACAAGGAGCAAGTGCACTCTTCAAAAATACCATGTTAAAGCAAAGAAAACATTCAATATTGGGGGTGGGGAGAGCATCTTCAGTTCAAATGAAAAAACATACTGCAAGAAATAATAAGAGTAGAGTGATTGACAAGTTCAGGTGTTTGGTTCAACTCTGGGTGAACTTTCTTTCACTTGAAATACACTGACTGCTTCCAAACTCACCAAGGAATTTGTACCTTATTTCCAGAGAATACTACAAAAGGTGAGTTGAATGAAGGATTGCAGTATATATGTTACATCTGCTAACAGAAAGACAAATCTTATTTGTATTTTAAACTTCTCTGGGATGAAAACACCTAATAGACATACAGAAGAAGAACATCAGACTAGATAACATGCTCTGACCTTTCTGTTTTGGAGTCACTGTCAGCTTGATAGTGTTGAAGGCCTTGGTAGAGAGCCTGCAGCTCTGCCTGAAGAGCTTTCTCCCGCTCTAGACTGCCCTCATAGAATTTAATCTCCTTTTCCATTGCTTTTACTTTTTCCTCCATCACCTTAAACTCATGCAGGATCAGGTAGCTGACTCCACAGTATTTACACACTGTCTCCTCACGGGACATCTGGAAAAGAGAAGATTGTTTGTAAGAAACAAGTCAAATCACAAAAAACCCCAACAACTCCTGAATGATAGTCAATGATGATAATTAATCTGGATTGTTTCAACAGTTTGCTGCTCTGGAACATTTATGATCAGCTGATGTTATTGCTTTAACAAATAATACAGAGAAAATTTTACATCAGCAAAATGAAATGAAGCTAGAGCAAAACTTGCTCTTTCTGGAAACTTCACTAGATGGATCAACCATGGCAATTGACCATGTAGGAACTCCCAGGGGAGTTCTACACTGAAGCACCTCTGAAGGATGCTTAATGAATTAATTTAAAACAAAATGCTATGTTTTACAAAGTCATCTCCTTAATGAACTTGTGATTGCCTGAGCCAGAAAAAAATGTTATTTATTGTGGTTTTCTGATCCAACTGAAGTAGCCACAATGAAAAGTGGAAAGTGAATAGAATGATGTAACCCAGCAATCTTCATTAATTCAAATGAGTAAGGGGCTAGTTATGATGATTTAGTGTCTGTGGCACTTGAGTGCTGCAGAAAATGTAACCCATTTAATAGGTATGAAGTATTCACCATTAATTAAAACCCCAGAGCAGGTAATGCAAAGCTAATTGAAAGATCATTTCTTAAATGGAGAAACAGACTCCTAGAAGTGATCAAATCATTTAGCTTCACAGAAAGCAAGCTTTATTTTCCCATTTCTTGGGGTTTGCCCCAGTTGCAAACCCACCTAGCTACAGTTGCTCTGAAGGAGCTGAAAACAGAAGTTTATTTTTCCTGGCAGCTGCAAACTGTGCTTGGAAATCTGAAACTGTTATTCAGGATAACTAGCACCAAGTTCCAAAGCATTCAAATTACTATATTGAAACAGGACAAAGTGAGCTGGTATGAGGAGCACAGGAGGGAGCCTCTCAGTCCCCAAAGAACATTCTGCTCTCTTGCAGCACCACCACTGCTGTCTTTCAAACAAACACAGACATTTCACTGGGTACTGGGATTAAAAACAAAACAGAACAACTGAGGTCCTGAACTAGAAAAAAACCAAAGGTTTATACAAGTGCTAAAACGTCTTCATTTTCAAACTCGGTTTTGTTAGAGAACTTAAAAACAAATGAGGTCATAGAACAATAAATATGTAGCTGAACTCAGCAGGAAATTGGTCCTGTTCTTCACCTCTCTCCCCCACCTTCCATTGTCAACATCACAACCTGAGTTCTCCTCAGTGATACTTCAAACACCTCCTGAAATTCCTGAGCTGGTTGGACATTTTTCAGCAGCTCCTGAAGCTTCACACAGGCAGGTAGAGGGAAATGCTGTCAAGCTGCAGATGCTGCTTTCATTCAGCCAAAATAATGACAGAGCTATCTTCAGGCTAGCCCAACTGAAAGGTCAGAGTCAGAAAGCATTTTAGAGCTTTGAAGGCTCCTTACAAACAAAATGGTTTGGGGTTTTGCACAGTTGCCAGGGGAAATAACATTACTTCATCTGTAATTGTCTTTCTCTGCTGTCACCTCTCAGTAATTTGTGAACCAGCATGTTTGGTCATTTATAACCAGCTCTGACACTGAGAGCAGAAATAGTTAAGTGTCTAAAAGTTGTAGACAACCAGGTAGGCAATAAAGACTTGATAAGGTCCCTGCTGAAGAAAAAAGCTCTGGAGTGGAAGTGCAGTCCTTATCAGATACAGGATAAACCATATCAGAGACAGCATTACAAATGGTCTGCTCAGGAGCAAAGATTCCACTGGATCTTGTATCTTGGACACCAAAGCTGATCAACCATTACACAAAAGGCTGCAGGAAGCACTTTTTTTTTTTAGTTCTTATGCTTACAAATGCCCCTTTTCTGGAATAATACTATGGCTTCAGATTCCACATTTCACTATTTACATTTGATAACAGACTGGCATCTTCTCAAACGCAAAGCAGAAAAAGATCAGGGGAAAAGTAGAGTCTGGAAAGAACAGAAAATGAAACTACTAAAGCTGTAACTAGAAAGGGGACTGTGTATGTCCTTAGGAGTGAGAATCAACAGTCAATAGAGAAAAAAAAAACAGTTAGGAAATAAAAACCAAACAACCAAATAGAAGCCAATTCTCATATAGTGTTTGTGGTCAGTCTGAATAGGGAAAGTCAGGGTAAACAGGTCTTGAAAAGGAAACAGAGGGATACTCAACCCCCCTTCTACTTGAGTTAGCAGCACAGTGCTGTGTGCAGGATAACAACAGCAAAACAAACTCACAGGGGACAAAGAGCTTGGAACTAGGAAGATAATTTGAGCCATAAGATTTTGATTTCTGATCTATCTTACAGCAGCTGCTCTAAAGCACAAGAGCTATGCCCAGAACAAGCCCTGTCTTTCTAGCTGTGATATTCCAGCAGCTGTTCCACTCCTGCATCTGTGTTTCAACTCAGAGCTGCACTTGGTTTTGGAAGAACTAATATTATTCCATGGTTACATACATTTCTTTAGCTACCAAGGGCAAGTGGAGAATTGAGCCAAGAGGGCTTGTCACTCAAATGACATCTGTCTGACTCAGTAGTGTTGAGGATCAGCTATTGGGGGGAGGGGGGAGAAGAGGAAAAATTACTTTGCTGTTTTGGACCATTTTTAGCCTTTTGAATGACAAGTCAAGAATTTAGATCATTTCTACTTGACCAAATCACTACAGGGAGCATCAGTTTGTGTACTGCTATTCTCCTCTGACAGTTCAGATTCCACCCACAAAAATTACCACCATACAGAGCTAAATTCATGTTGAAATAGTCTGCTTTCTCTCTCAGAGTGCATATGGATCACTTATGCCAGAAATAGTCTGTCATAAGCAGCTCATAAATATGTTCTGGCTTTTAAGAGTCAGGGCTAAGTCCTCGATTAATGAGAGTCTTTTAAAAAGCTTTGAGCATGTTTCTGTGCATCACTGAAATAAAACCACAGAGCCAAGAGCACAGATGGACTCCTTGTGTACTAATGTGATGTGCAGGGGAAGGAGAGCCTAAGGGAAGTGCAGCTCCCTTAGGATCCACATGATCCTCTAGAAGACTGCACTTCTGGGGTATTGAGAAACACCTTGTGAAGCTCCTGAACCCTCTAAGAGCATGAAGGAGAGGCATGAGGAGAGCTCTGATGTGCACCTTTGTGAGACAGCTGCTTGATCCACTGCCAGCACTGCACCCCAACCTCTAGCAAACTCCAACCAGCTCCCAGCAAGCCAACATTCTTCACTCTGCAGCTGGAATCCCAATGCTTCACACACTCCTTCCAGGCACACATCTATCTGAGCTGCATGTTGGGAGCATGTGCTCAGTTTGGCAGAGCAATCCCCAGCTGGCACAAGGTCTGCTATATGTTAGGAGCAATCCTAACAGGAAAATTCCAAGAGGAAGGCTGTAAAATCCAAGAGGCAGAAAGTGTGAAGGGAATAAGAACATGTGCACATGAAAGGTAGAAGATACAAGGACAGGAAATGGTAAAAATGCCTTGTAATCAAGCTCTGGATCTTGTAACTAGACTGCAACTACAATACAAGGCAGCTGAGCGAAGAGAGGAGCAGCAGCACAGGAGATGTAAAACCCCAGCACTGCACTGATCCCAAAATCCTGGGCTGTCATTGCCTTGGACATGACACATCTCATGCTGAGGTGACAGGGTAGGATGGGAGAGGAACATAAGCCTAGTCATGGACATATTGAGCAGTTCTGGATTTTTGCTAACCATCTTATCTCCTGCTGATGTTTGCAAACCAGTTTCTAAACAAACAAACCTATCTGCTAGCTTTCCTGTTACCAAAACAGCCGCCAGTGCGGCTGTAATTTTCCCAGGTTCTTCTCCAACCCTTTTTTAAGGGCAGGGAGACCTTCTCCCTTCCTTTGGCCATCCTACCTAGAAATCATCACTGATGCCTTAGAAATCATCTCAACAGCTTCCTAGGCTATTCCAGGGAGTATTTGTTCAGGCTGTGCTATGCCTGAGTACACAAAGCTTTTAAATCACTTGTTGATTATTAGACACACAAACAAAACATGAGGACAGCAGAGTGTTTGATTGCCAGAGCCAAAACTTCAAAGCATTGTAAAAAGTGACTGGTGTTCCACTGTGTGCTCACCACAACTACAGAGCCTCCCCAAAAGTTAACCCATCTAAACAGCAGCATTCTTATCCTCTCTCCCCCAAACAAAAGAACAGCCTCACACAGAGAAAAGATACAAAAATAGATGAAGGGGAATGTTCTGTTCTTATTTGTATTGACATCTCTCTGGAACAATTACATTCTGCTCCACAGCCATTGCAAACTTAGGGCAACAAAACATGCTGCACAGGCTAAAACCTGAAACTCACCTAGCAGTGGCAACACCATTACAATATGATGTGTTCCTAGAACACTAGTGTGTAATTACACTTCATATATAATGACAAAACCTTGAACAGAATCCCAGCGTGGTGGAGGTTGGAAGTGACCTCTGGGGATCATCTAGTCCAAGCTCCCTGCTAAAGCTGGGTCACCCACAGCAGCTTGCCCAGGATCACCTCCAGCTGGGGTTGGAATCTCTCTAGAGAAGGAGACTCCACAATCTCTCTGGGCAGCCTGGGCCAGGGCTCTGCACCCTCACAGCAAAGAAGTTTCTCCTCCTGTTCAGATGGAATCTCCTGGGTTCCAGTTTGTGCACATTGCCCCTTGGCCTGTCCCTGGGCACCACTGAGCAGAGTCTGGCCCCAGCCTCTTGTCCCCATCCTTCAGCTCTTGCTCAGCATTGAGCAGATCCCCTCTGCGGCTGCTCTTCTCCAGTCACAAACACACCCATTTAGACCAAAATGTACCAAATATTGTAGCAGTGCTCAAAGGCCAGTGAAATAACCCTAAATTACTGTAGGAGACCCTGTCCTTAGGGGGCTGAGGAGATCATGCCCTGGGAAGCAGAAGGAAGCCTGTGCTGGGGAAGCTGTTGGGGTTTTTCTGGGCTTGCAGCCTTCCATACCGTTCGAATCTCCTCGGGCAGGGCGTGAACGGGGACGTGCCTCTCCATGGCCTCCCGAAACTCCGCGGCGGGGTCAGGAAAGCTGTCAGAGGTCACAAGGAGGGTCAGAAGGTGCCGTTACGAAAAGGTCCGCGTGTTTCTGGTTAGATAAGGCCTGGGACAGCCCCGAGAGGCCTCCTCGGGGACACACCGCGGCAGGGGCGAGGGAATGGGAAGAGGGAAGGGTATCGGAAAGACATGGCTCTTCCCAGGACATGGCACCGGAGCCCTCGAACCACGGAGGCGCCGTAGCCCTGGGGCAGCCGTAAGGAAGGGGGTGAGGAGAGAGGGATGGCAGCACCCTGGGGGCAGCCATTTTCTTACCGCGGCTTCCTCCGTCACCGCGGCAACGGCGTCACATTACGTGCGCGTGCGCGTTACGTGGGCAGGGGTCGGCGCCAAGATGGCGGAGCCTGAGCATGGGGGAGCTGGTACTCTCAGGTGCTTCTACAACCCCCCCCCCAGATCCCCCAGCTCTGGCATAACGAACCGGCCTCGGTTGAAGTTGGGGGTTAGGGATGGGAGGAGCTGCGCTGGGAGGGCTGGACCTGGGTTGGATTTTTTTCCCGTGAAGGGCTTCGTTTCATTCGGTGCCCCAAACGCAACCCTCACGCCTGGGTGAGCTGCTTGTCACCAGCGAGGCTTGTGCTCGGCTGCCAGCTCTCACTGAGATCCGCTCACAGCAGAGCAGTAACGATAAATAAATCAGGGAAAGAGGAGAGGGTGTGCAGTAGAACTCCATTCCGATGGAACTGATTGCATATTCTACTCTGCTCTCCCTTTCGTATGCCCAGAGCAACTCCTGTATTTCCAAAGGCATTTTCACACATCCAAAGCAATTCCTGTATGTCCGAAGCATCTTCTGTATGCCCAACACAATTCCTATATGCCTAAAGACATTCCTATAAGTCCAAAATAATTCTTATATGCCCAAAGACATCCCCATATGTCCAAAGCAATTCCTACATACCCAAGACATTCCTATATGCCCAAGGCACCCTTTGTATGCCCAAAGCACCCCTTGTATGCCCAAAACAATTCCAATATGCCCAAGACACTTCTATATGCCCAAAGCACCTTCTATATGCCCAAAGACATTCCTATATGCCCAAAAACATTCTTTACAAGCCTTACACAAAAAGATACATATCCTCAAAAAAAAAACCACCCAAAAACCAAATAAATGAGAGACACTAAAAACTGGAAAGAGGCCACTGGAAGATCCAAGGTGACCTTGTTATCCTGATGTCATTTCTGCATGACTCGCTCTCAGCCGCAAAGGTTGGGTCTCCGGGGCAGCTCGGCGAGGGCCAAGCATCAGTCATGGTTATTTTCAGAGCAGTGCCCAGCAGCTGAACAGTAAGCCTATCAAGGAGGGGGGGCAGGAGCTTGCTTTGTTTTCATCCAAGGGTAGGGGCTTGCTATTGAAGAAGACAGTGAATTTTATTAGAAAAAATAAAGGCAAACTGCATGAGTAGGAGCTGTTGCAGTGATGTAAGGATATCATATCCACTTCCCCCCAGCTTCTGAGCACAGTCCCAGGGGTGGCAGCCCCCCCCCCAGCCCCTCATCTGCTTCTGGTGTGACCCTCCTCACATTGCGTGCTGACCTCCATGCTCCTATCCTGTTGTTAATCCCTGGGTTGGCAGCAAATGTAGCTGCATGCCCCAGCTTTGCCCCCATACACAGCCCTCCACCTCCTTTAACCTCTTCATGATCCATGGGGATAAGGGAAAGGGGATGGGATAAAGGGAAGGGGATGTCCCGCGTGGAATGGCGTGGGAATGTCACCCCAGGCAGCAAAGCAAAGCCAAAGAGTGCAGAGCAAACATTAACTCGCCAATCACACGTGCTCCAAGGTCAGAACGGAGAGCAGGGGATTGAAAAATAAATACAATATTTATTTGCATAAACCCAGAACGAACTCTCCTTGGTCTCTCCAGCACTGGATCCCCTCAGCCCAGGCTCTCCTCTGCTCCCCAGGACAGTACTGCTTCAGTTTCCCTTAGGACAAGCTCTCCTTGATCACCCCAGGATAGGATTTCCTCAGTTTCTCTTAAGACAAGGTCTCCTTCGCCTCTCCAGCACTGGATCCCCTCAGCCCAGGGTCTCCTTAGCCACTCCAAGGACAGGATCCCCTCAGCCCCCTCGGGGGACCAGCTCTCCTTGCTCTCCAGCGGGGCTCACCCGGAGGGCCGGGGGACTCTGTGTGTGTATCGCGTGTGAAGGGCGGCTAGCCCCCCGCGGGGGTATTTAATTAAGGGCTGCATTACGGCCGGGAACGCCTTTGATGGGCGCGGAGAGCGGGGCCGGGGAAGGGGGACGGACCCTGGCCGCGCCTTGCCGGCATATGTTCCCCCTGCGTGACGGCGGCGGGAGGGGGGGGCGGGCAGGGCGCCCGGCGCCTCTCACGCGATGGCGGCCTAACGTGCCGGGGAAGGGGGTCGTGCGGCGGCGATGAGATCAGCGCGGATCACCGCGGATCACCGCCGCCCGGGGAGGGGAGGGGAAGAAGCTGAGGTGGGGGGAAGGTTGCCGTCACGCAGCGGCGGGGAGGGCAATGGAGCACAGAGATTGCTCCCTTCCTGCCTTCGGCTGCGCGCACGCTGAGGGGAGAGTGGGCTGGGGGGGAGCTGAGGAGATGTGGTCCTGGGAGGGACTGAGGAGGTCTGGTCCTGCACCAAGGAGAGCTTGTCCTAAAGGGAACTGAGGAGATTCTGTCCTGGGGAACAGAGGGGAGCCAGTCCTTGGAAGGGACTGAGGAGACCCTAGGCTGAGAGGATCCGGTGGTGGGAAGACCAAGGAGAGGTTGTTCTGAGTATAAAGATAAATATTCTATAATATGTATTCTGTATTTCTATTCTATAATTCTGTGACTGAGAAGTGTCTGTGCTGGGAGGGCTGAGAGGCTCCAGTCCTGGGGAGGTGAGAAGAGTGTCCTGGAAGGTGAGGAGAAAGTGGCAGGGACCATGCTGCTGCTAGCCCAGATGCTTAGGGGTCCCTGAGGGGAAGCACAGCAGGGGAGAGGCTGCTCCCACCACACTCTGAAGTGGCTATTTCACTCTGCTGCAGGAAGCCCACAAAGTCCCCACTCTGTCATGGATCCACACATCCAGGGTGGCTCAGTGCTGAGAAGGGTCTGTCCTGGGCCAGAATGTAGCCATGTCCCACATGAGTGACTGGAACTGCTGGAGATCAGGTTCCAGGCGGAGCAAGCAGCTCCAAGGCCAGAAGGGAGTGCGTGACACACAGCAGTCATGAGGCAGCTATTTCCATTGTTTTCCAGCAGGCTTTGTACCTTCTCAAACACACGTGGAAACTCTCCTGCCCCTTACAAATCCCAACCCAGGGGAGCAAAGTCCATGCTAGTGGGCAGCTAGGGCAAAAAGAGGCTAATAAAAGCGAACACCCTCTTGGCACAAAGCAGGCCGGGCCAGTGAGGGTGTGGGAATAGGTGTGCCTGCACCTGCAATGTTTCCTGGGTGAAATAAAACCCTAGTTTTACACTCCTCCTTATGTTTTAGGCTGTCCTTTCATTTGCTCAATCCAAACACCGGTGCTGGGAAGCAGTTTTACAGCACTGTCTGTATCAGCTGCTCTTCTGGGAAGCTGCCAGCAGATCCAGTTGTTTTGTTAGGGCTGAGCAGAGCTTGAGCTGCAGTGCTGGAGGTCCATGGGGGCTTTGTGGAGGAGCAGGAGGTGTCTTGGTGCTGAGGCTGACAGGAGGAGGAGAGATGGCAGGGGACGTGTGGAGGGAGGGGGTCAAGGGAAGGACAGGGCTTGCATGGCAGCGAGGTTATTTCTAGTGCGACGTGCACGGCGTGTTAGTTCCCCTTTGCAAGCTACATCATCTGCTGGGTTGGTTTGGTTTGCTCTGCTCCCCCATTCTTTTGCAAATGTCACAAAGGATGAGCCCCTTGTGGGAAGAGCAGCTGCTGTGGAAGGATGCATGGAGGCATCTGAACGTGAGACCTATCTGGGAATCAAGGTCAGGCAGGGCCTTCTGTGCAAAGGGATAGGAGAGAAACTCTCCAATGTAGCATGGAAATGATAAAATCAAGGGAAAGCAAAATAAAGGAGAAGGGCACTGGTGATGGGTGCAGAAAGGCAGAGGGGAGGGGATGGTACTGGTGTCGTGAAGCTGGCCCAAAGAGCACAGTGAAACAGGAGGCAGGAATCAGCTCATGAGCGAGGAGATCCCAGTGCTCCTGTTGTGAAATTGTCAAATGGAAGTCAAGCTTTTGGCTGCAAGAGCACAGGAGGTGAATCAGAGGAGGAATGTGTGTGATTAAGCAGCAGCTGAGTGCCATAAGTGAAGAGCTGTCAAGGAGAATATCAGGAGTGTATGTGCAGAGGACACTGGCTTTATCTGCCACGATAGGAAAGGATTTGAGAAGGAGTACAAGGAGCTTGTAGTGAGCCTGAGTTGGCAGCCAGCAAACTTGGGAAGGGTGCCAGAAAAAGTCACAGATAGGAGGCTGGAGTGAGAAAAGAATATAGAGCACAGAGGCAGCTCCAGCAGTTCAGTGGTTAGAAGCAGATATGAAGAGCAGGAGGGCATGGAGAAGCAGCTAGTGGGATGTGATTTGGGGAGGAAATGACCCCTGGAAGCTTTCAAGGTTTTGTGCTTTATCTTTAAGGCATTCAAGGGCTCAGCATATCTAAAAGATCACCTAATGCTCCAGGATGATGATGGTGGTGGTGGCACTTCTGATGGCTCCTCAAACAAAACAGAACTTTTACCATCAGGGTGAGGTTCATCCACACAGCACTTTCCCAGGGGCCTGCTAGGAAACTCCCACGGGAATCAGAGAGGCCATAAATCTTTCCCCTTCCCCCCATCCACAGGCAGAGTAATCTGCTTTTTCCTCATGTAAAGACTCCTGGCTTTAAAAAAAAAAACCCAAACCTGAAAATCCTGCCAAAACAGAGCCTGCACACAAAGCCCTCCCCACGAAGACAAGGTGAGAAGGGATGGAATGAGACAGATGTTGCTTACAGTCTTGCTACTGGAAGAAACACCAGGCAACGCTGAAGGAACTATGGAGTCATTGTGAAACAGGAAAAGATAAAGAGAAAAAACAAAGGAAGGAAGCCTGGCTATTTGGAGGACAGAGCATAGTAAGGAGGATGATGAGGGGGACTTGAGCAAGGAGACAAAATCAGTGCTGACTACTCTCCCAGACTAAGATTAAGAGAGTGAGATTATTTACACAAATAAGGAATATTGAGGTTTGCAAGTCCTGGCATTGTACTATGATACCTACTGCTGACAAAATTCTACAGCTTTTCTTGGGCTCTTTTCCATCTCCTGATGCTGTGGAGACCCCTTTAAAATACCAAATAAAGAACACAAATTAATTTGCAGCAGATTAAGCTACTCCTTCTTTGTCTCCAGGTTCTTACCTCATGCTTTGTGACTGCAGTGTAATGTTCTGGCAGAGCCTGATAGCAAAATGCAAATGCTGCATTTCCATGACATGACCTGACAATCTGATCTCCCACAAAGAGGTGACACCACGTGTGTGTTAATTGCATGTGTGTTGCTGCAACCTCTCCTCAAGAGATACACACACAGAGGTGTCCACAGTTCCTCCTAGGAGCACATCTAGACCTAGCTTGTCCCCAGCAGCCTCCTGAAGGTATAGCCATGACCTACTCTTTCCTGAGAGCCCACTGAGGCTGTAGCTGCTGAGGTACAAATGAGGACAGACTGGAAGGTTGCCCTTTGCTAGGCTCCAAGAGAGCTTCAGCACGTGGCATGACCTTAGTTCTCCTGTTTGATTTCTCCACTGCTTCCCCCCTCAGGAAGGTTCACCACAGGTTAATGTCCAGCTGTTTACCAGAGCTTGGTGCCTTGTGGTGTAAGATTTAGCTGCCTAGCAGCTTGCCTCTAGGGAGAAGCAGGAGGTCAACAGTCCAGAGGCAGAGACATGTCATGGTGTGCAGAGCAAAGTGCTGCTCAGGGCTGAATCCAGCTTGTCTCCACTTACCTGACACCAATAGGCTCAGTCAGGAGAGCTGGAGAACTTGACCCGGGAGCTGATTGTGAAACTGGGCAGCATTTCCCTGTCTCTATGGAGTCACTAAGGGAACAGGTATATTTTCTTCCTGTTTACAGAACATTTCACCAGTAGCTTTGTACCCTTCTCTGGTGAGCTGCAGACACATTTACATGCCACGGTGATAAAACTTGTCAGAGCTTTTTTATGGCTCCCTGGCAGGCAAGGACTGGCTGTGCTGGAGCTGGGCTTGCTGCATGAAGCTCATGGTGGGCTGAGAGGAGATGGAGAAGATATGTTTAGATTAGATATAAGGAAGGCATTTTTTACCCTGAGGGTGGTGAGACACTGGCCCAGGTTGCCCAGAGAGGTGATAGATGTTCCATCTCTGAAACCATTCCAGGTCAGGTTGTTTAGGGCTCTAAGCAACCTGCTCTAGTTGAAGATGTCCCTGCTGACTGCATGGGGTTGGACTAGATGACCTTGAAAGGTCCCTTTCAAGCTAAACCATGGCCACGGCCACGGCCTGCTCTTTGCTGAAAGGCCACTGAGGCTGCAGCTGGTGAGGTACAAGTGAGGGCAGACTGGAAGGATGCCCAGATACCTCATGGGGATGAAACTGCTCCCCAGGAAATCCAGACCAGCAAGGTGTAACCTCCACTGCAACCATGCATGTGCAAGACTGAGCTTGCTGGGAGGTCAGGCTTGAGCTGGGGTTCCACCAGAGTGACTAAGAGGGTGCTGACACACTTTCTGGGTCCACCATAAAGTGCAGCAGCTCATGACTGAAACCCAAAGGTCTATACACTCCCAGATCATACCACAGAGGGGACATTTGCAACACATAATTCACCATTTATTCACAACACTGTGAATAAAAGAACAGTGAACTTATTCCCAGGGGTTGTGGCAAGTGCTTTAGTGATCCTCCAGCTCATTGCAGAGACAATTCCATTGCCAAAGAGTTTTCCTTTCCTGCTGTGCTGGTGAGAAGTGACAGAGTTCCCAGCTGCACCAGTAAGAGCAGCAGGCTCCACGCACGGGGCTGTCACAGGGCATTAGTCATGTCCTTAGCCACAGGAAAGCCACCCAGAAGAACAAACCTCACATCTACAGCTTACAGCCTCCTTTCACAGTCAGTGTTTTTCTTCCCTACAGAACACAAAATTACACAAAAACATAAGCTTCCTGACCTTCACCTGATGACCTCTCTTTCCAAAGGCTCCCTGAGGTGTGCAGAAAGCCTTCTCCAGCCAAACCAACCAACTGCTGGGGAATGGGTGAAGGCCACTAAGCACTTCCCTTGGCAGGGTTTGAGGTGCCTGACAGCCAGTGGGTTGGGGTCAGCTCGCCAGGACAGAATGTGTCCTGCTGTTCTTGTACTCTTCCTTCCTACCATTCCTCCTTCTTTCATCTACCATTCCACCACATTAAAGGGCAGAATCTCCCTTTCACAGGGATTGCAAGGGACCTCTGGAGATAATCTGGTCCAACCCCCTGCTAAAGCAGGGTCACCTAGAGCAGCATGCCCAGGATCACCTCCAGCTGGGGTTGGAATCTCTCCATGGAAGGAGACTCCACAACCTCTCTGGGCAGCCTGGGCCAGAGCTCTGCACTCTCACAGCAAAGAAGTTTCTCCTCCTGTTCAGATGGAACCTCCTGGGTTCCAGTTTCTAGGATCCAAGTCAGACCCTGTGATTTTGAGAATTCTGCAGTGTTTTGGTTGCTGAGCTAGGCTTAGTGCCTGCAGAACAAAAGCCCTCCCCTGCTGCCCTTGGCTCTTTGTGCAATCTCCTGCTGAGTACACTCCTCAGTATCTCAGCTGATACTGCAGCAGATACTCAGCAGAGTATCCTGAAGCCCAACAATGACCCAGTGGCACGAACAGAGGATCAGTACTTCCTATTGGGGCTGCAAGTCCCATTCCCCACCCCAGGATGAAAGGCACATTCAATATTTGCATAGCTGTCACACCTAGAGGCCCCAGCAGGATTAAGGTCCGTGGCACTCAGTGCTCTAAAACTCAAAGATAAGAGCCAGTCCCTGCCCCAGAAGAATGCAGCTCCAAGCTCAGGCTTTCCCCCCTGCCCTGGGCTGGTTGTTTGCCTGAGCTCTCCTGCCATACCTAGTTGGTAAACCTTCTGCTTGTGGAAGGAGCAGTTGAGTTATCAGTGGTACTGAAAGGTGGAGGCTTGGTTGTAAGGCCGGATTCTGGCTCTCATTTGTTTTACAGATGAGGAACCTCTGCTAAAAGTGCCTGCCTTCTGGAGGACTCCTGAAGTGGGCAGGAAGGGAGCTGGGAAACAATCAAACCATAGGGCACATGCTTTCTGCATGGAGAAGTTCCTCTTCTCATGGAACAGCCTTTTCCCCATTTCAAGAGGAGGATTTCTGGTAGGTAGAAGCTCAGCCCTTGACTGTGGGAGGTCTACATTCAATGTCTACTCCTCAGACATCCTGGGCAAATGACTCTGCTCCTTTCTTGCACAACTCCTCAGCTCTCAGGTATTGCTGCTTTCCTCACCCCAGCTTGTTGCAGGCACTAATTCCAGCCAAGGAGGCAAAAGTGCCTCGGGCAGGTGGCCTGGACCCAGCGCTGGGATGGAGCTGCTTGGTGGTAAGCACTAGCTTTCACAAGCAGAAGAGGCCTTGGCAGCACAAGGGCAGGAAGCAGAACCAGTGGTTGGAAGTGACTAAGCTCAGGGCTGAGGTTGGAATGAGAGTATAGCAGTTTCTGGTCAAGGCAGTCTGTCATTGCCTGCAGAGGAAATCCTGGAGACCTCAAAAAGAAACACAGGGGTGGGATTTGGACCTCTCTGTGGCTGGGATGTGCCCCTAGCCATCATGCTTATCCACATCCGGAAGATCATTTGAGCATCTTCCGTCAACTCAAAGCACTTGCTCCCCGTGGTGCCTGCTGTGTCTGCTCAGCTTTAGCACAGCAAAGCAAGTGAGATGGAGTTCACCTTTCCTCCAGCACAACTTGTGGCTCATGGCCAAGGGAAGATCCTTACACAAGGCACTAGGCACAGCTCAGAGGTGCAGAGCCAGATGCAGCCTATCACTGTCGGCCAAACTGGGGCTAAACCTGCTGCTACATCCCATTTGTGCCTTTCTCTCTGCTGCTGTGTCCCATAACCCCAGAGATCCCAGCACTCTTGCCCCTGAGCACAGAGCAGCTCCGAACAGCTCTGCTGAACTTTGTCCCCCTGAGAAGGGAGTTCACCCCAGAGAGATAACCTGAGCCCTTCTGTTCCAGGAACTCATTGTCACAGCCGTTGCTGGAGCACATCTGCACCAGATGTGTTTTTGGAAGGCACCCTAAGGGAACCATGCCCAGAGCTGGTAGGACACCCCAGGAACCTTTCCGTGGCTGAAAGCAAGCTGTAGGGAGCAATGCCAGGCATGCTGCTGCTCTGCACTCTGCCTACTCCCTGCAAACCATGAATGTCAAAGGGCCTGGAGCTGCCAGTTAGGCTATTTTCAGGATGGCAGTGACTAACATATAGGTATTGCCTTTCAGAGCTATTTAAAAATAGAAGCTAAAACCTTGCTCCACGTAATCCCTTCCTGGCTGAGAGGAAGAGGCCAGCCACAACTGCAATAGGACATGAGTGCTGTGGAAATCAGCTCTGATTCCAGAGAGAACCCTCATTACAAGTGATTCACACAGAGCCTTTTCCCCTCAAGAAGTGGGTCAACAGAATGATTCCTATCTCTCAGCAAAACAGAGGAGGGGTGCTCAGATAGTGGTGGCAGAGCTAGAAGAGGATCCAGATCCTTGTGGAAGAGCTAGAGAAGTACCCAGATCCTTGTGGCAGAGCTGGAAAGGATCCAGATCCTCGTGCCAGAGCTAGGAGAGGATCCAGACCCTTCAGCTGATTCCAACCTACCTGAGTACACCTTCCTTGCCTTGGAATAAATGGTTGACAGTACAAGATAATTCTGTCACAGCATTAAAAGCAATTAGACATAGAGGATTCATCATTTATGTTATCAGACCTGCCAGTTCTTCTTTTTAGGGTGGAGAAAAATCATCCCTTCCCTAATTTCTTGCAAACTTCTGTTTCCTAGCTGTGTGCATCACCAGTGAATCAAACCAGGACAAGTTGAGCCTGTCCTGTTACATGGCACTGCCTAACGTGGCCAGAAACCACCACAGCTGATCTGATGTGTCCTGGCTGCAAAAGGAAATGAGAACAACTACAGATTTATGAAAGAAGGCCCAGTTTTGGCACCAAGAAAGGATTTCCTGGCTGGCTGCTAATAGCAGCGAGCAGCTCATCTATTTTATGGTAGCAGAGGGAAATCCCAGCAATTCATGCCACAGGATTCTATAAATAGCATTAAAGAGCTGGGCTGGAAGCAACAATAGAAACAAAACAGAAAACCTTGCCTTTGTGTTCCCTAGCTTTGTAGAAATGATAAGTTCAACCCCAAGAGCTCATTTCACAAGGACAGGGCCTGAAAGGGGAGATGAGAACACGCAAAGAAGTTGTGTGGGGTGGCTGCAGGAGCCTCTTCTCCCTGCTTGGCATGGTTTCTGCTGCAGTCCTGTCCATAGTAAATGGTGAGGCAGACAAGGGCAATCTCCACTGACTTGGGGAGTGAGGACTGATAGGCCATGGACAGGCTGAGGAAAAAGGAGACACCTCCAGGTCTCTTCTTCACTGGGTTTTCTCATGGATCACCCTCTCCTCTTACAAAGGCCTAACTCTCCCCTTCCTCTATACCCAAATGTATCCAGAGACTTCTCTCCCACCATTTCAGGCATCCCTGCACCCAGCCCTTACACTGTAGAGCTTTTACTGAGCTAAATCAGCGTACTCCAGATGTGAATCCAAGGCAGCCCCAACCAGGGCACTAATTTAAGGTAACTGGCTTTGCAAAGGAAATGAGTGAAATCAGTGCAGATCTCCCAGGGCTGGTGAGAAAGGGGTCCTCCTGTGAGAGCCTGGTCTCTGCTAGCTACATATATACAACTCCCACTAATGTTAATTAGCCTTACAGAGGCACAGCAAAAGGAAAATGTACCCTGAAAGACAGAAAAATCTACTTATTTGTCCAGACAGGTCGTGATCTCCTCTTCCACAGCTGGCATTGGTGACAGACTTTTTAGTACTGCATCTACAACTATTTCAGCTTTACCTCCCCCTCAAAAGCCTCAAGATACACTGCCAAACGAATTCAATCACATTATTTATGCTACAACAGCACACACAACATACTACAGGAAAAAAAATAACCCCAGACCCACTACTAGCACCACAGATCAGGGCAGTGCTCAGCACCTGCTTAACTTCCAGCTTGTGCTTCATCTGTAAGGAAGACTGAACTGCATTTCTGACTCAGACTTACACCACTGATGAAGTCAATTAAAAATATTTCAGCTAATGATTTCTGGAGGGTGTTGGCAGCCTTGCAGTGGTGGCACCCAGGGCTTTGCGTGCGGACCAAGGTGGCCAGCTCCAGCCAGGCTGCTCTAGGGGAAGAGAGGAGGGAGAGTGATGTCAAGAGCTATCAGAAAGGCTCCTGGTAGACATGACTCTGCCCCCACTGCCCTCCTAGTCTTGTGCCTCCAGCATAACTAATCTGTGCAAGCTGCTGCCCTTAGCCAGCTAATCCTTCTCCATGCTCAAACACCCAGCAAGTGCTCTTCCCTCTGTCCTGACTGTCCTCAGCTGGACTCTTGAGCTTCTTAGGGCAAAGATCACCTTACAGATCATTTTCCTCTGCTGCACTCACCATCCCCTGGTTGTTACCCTAACACAACTCTTCTCAGTTGTTATTCCTTCTCAAGACAACCTTCATAGCCTCCTCAAGGAGAGCTGCTGCCATGCTGCTGTTCCAGTCCCTCCACCACAAATGTGCCAGCAGTGACTCTGTGGGCATGGCTGGAGGGTTGAGCAGCATCTGAGACAGAATCCCATCATGGTGAGGGTTGGAAGGGACCTCTGGGGATCATCTAGTACAAGCCTTCTGCTAAAGCAGGGTCACCCACAGCAGGTCCACCACTGCTGGGTGACTGTGGAGCCTCCACACACCCTTGCAGCCTCCCTTTCCTTCTACTCCAAAGTACCAGATCCCAGAAAGCTGCGGATTTTCACCTTCTAATTCATCACTAACCAGTGCCTCCAGATCAAGTCAGGACAGCTTCAGTGCTCCTGGGAGGTGATCTGAGCTGAAGCAAGCTGTAGGCTGAAATTTGTTCCCCAAAGCTATTCAAATAAAACATTTCCATAACCAGAACCAATAACCACAAACAGCTGATGAAGTGACAAAGAAAGTCTTTCTTGAGTCAGCCTCACGAGAAGGAAAGTGAGAACATGGACTGAGCAGCTTTGTTTCAGGTCACATTACCAAGCCAGCTTTTGATGGTGATGTTTGCCCACATGGGAAGGGCCTGGAAGAGAAAATGTCCAGCTCCAAGCTGCCAGAGGGGCATGAGAAATGCCTGGGAAGGGATCAATGCTGCTTGGATCTGCGAGGGCCAAGACATTTATCCATCAGAAACCCTGGGTGCAAGCAGCAGCATGGGATAGAACAGGATTGAGATGCTACCTGTGGAAACAGTAGAGGGAGTGGCTATAATCCCAGCACGGTGGGGGTTGGAAGGGACCTCTGGGGATCATCTAGCCCAACTCCAGTGCTAAAGCAGGGTCACCCAGAGCGGGTTGTAAATCACAAAAGAGTTTAACTTGATGATCCCATAAGGATCATCAAGTCCAAATCCAGCACCCTGTCATGAAGGTGGACTCAGCACATGCTGGGGAGCTCTCCTGGTTAGCAGAGCACAGAGCTGAGTCTTCTCAAGCTCTGCAGGAGGCACCAGGTCTGTGCTCACTGCCCAGCAAGGTCCTCCCCATCCTGCAGCTGCCTCCTAAAGCAGTTCGTGCTCAGACCTGTACTCATGACACATGCAAAACCTAAGCCATTAAAAGCCATTTACATCAAGAGAATTTCATCTTTGGGTAAGGCACATTTTAAAACCAATCAGTTTGAGTGGGGGCTTTGTTTTTTGTTGTTGTTATTACTGAAACTACCCAGCACTGACAGACAAATCCCTTTGACTAATGCAGATATTCCTCTGTCCTCTAATCCCACCAGTTCCTACTGGAGGATGCCAGCAGTGGACACAGCACAGAATCACCACACAGCAGACTCAGAAAGGAAATTATTAAAATCCACTGCTGTGAAAAAGGTCAAGCAGTTGGGAGGTGTCCTGGCAAGCTGGGGGAAGGAGGCTTTGGGAGCCCTGGCAGCAGAGGAGCTGCTGGCTGTGGGGCTGGCCCAGGAGCTGTGGTGCAGCTTTGCTGAGCCAGGCCATTGCAGCACTGGGTCTCCTGAGGCAGGATCTGCATCTTTCCACATGGATCCATATGGGAGATTAAATTGAATAATGAATTTGTATTTCCTGAGGAGAAGAGCTCTCTGGCAAAGTGATGATCCTGGGAATTCTGGAAAGGGACAGCAGCTAGGACTAGGGAAGAAGGTCTATGATAAGCGGAGGGAAAGACCAAAAGCTTCTCCTCCTCACCCCTGCTAGGAGGTTGCCAGGTCCACATCTATACATCTGTGTTCCTGGGTGTCTTCCAGCTGCTTTTGGGAGAATGCTAGACAGGAAATTGATGCCAGAGGGTAAATATTCATTCTCCCTCACTTCCCTCCCAAAGCAAGCCCAGATTTGCACTGGCTAGACTGGCTTCCTGCAGAGCCTCCCCCAGCAGCAGCAAACTCAGAGCAGGGCAGAAATGACTAAAATGTGTGCAAGAGGGGAAACAAACAAACAAACAAACAAAAGGCTGCCAGATGTTTGCAACACAGACCTAAGGAACACAATGCTCAGGGAGAAGCTGATGCCAAGCCAGGCTGGAGAGTCTGCCAAGCTCATAGCTGAGGCAGGAGCATTACATTTTGATATTCCACCTTGTAGCTGAAGCAGAAGTGAGGCATTTTGATGCTGCATCCTCTAGAGTCAGGTGGATGTCCTATTGCATTTCCCAGATTTGCATCCTGGAGTTGCCCACTGCAGGGAAAGACTGGAGGTGGTGAGGATTTCAGTCACATCAAGGTGTCTCACAGCCACAGTCCTCTGTGCCTCCCTGAGATGCTCTGAGCAAGCTGACACTGAATTTCACCCTCCTGGGCTGTGGGGTTGAGTAGCTCTGCAGGGGAGCTCAGCTTTGCTGGCCCTTGCTTGTACCTCATTACTATTCTCCCCAGGGTTTGCATTCAGAGCTGGATGCAATCCTGCCCGAGTCTGTCGCCCAGCTTCTGCTCTGGCCAGCAGGCAACCTCTCCTGTGGAGAGGAGTTAATGGGGAAGAACAACCTCTAGAGGCATTTGGACATTTAAGTCTTGCTTACTTCAGCTGTTACTGGACTTTTGAAGTGTTATTAGTGGAGAAAAAAGAAATAAGAAATCATTTCTGGAGAGCTCTTGCAGCGTTGGCTCCAGCCCCTCGTGAGAAGCTCTTAGCCAAGCATGCAGGAAGGGAGAGGTACAGCCTGGCTGCCAAACAAGAGAGGGGGGAAGAAGAGAGCAAGAGCAGCCACCCCAACAACAGCATCTCCTCACCCAGCCTGGAAGATGAGATGAAGAGCAAGGCAACAAATCCTGCCTGTCCCACAGGAGATCCAGCAAGAGCTCAGCAGGACTGTGGCAGAGCAGCTCATTGAGCAATCAGCCAGCATGTGAAAGGCAGGGAAGAACAAGGCAAAGACCTTGAGTATCAGAAGGAACAATCTGAAGGGCTCACACACTGAGTTCTCATCTTCTAGCAACCTCCTGAGCAGACATGAGGACATCTGGGAGGGCAGATGAACTCTGTGTGCTATCCAGTGAGCCTGAAGGGAGAGCTGTGGCTCTGGCATGGCCCCAACAGTGAGGAGGCTTCAGGGCACATTCCTCCCCCAGGTAGCTCCATCCAATGCACACACGAGTTGGACCCATTAGGTATTGAAGCCGAGATAGCAGCAGGTCCATATCAGCACTGGGGCTAGAGCAAATCCTTGCCTGGATGCAGGCAGCAACAGCTTTAGCCTTCCTTCAGGAGAGATTTCTAGCACCAGGCTGTGATGAAGAGATGCTCCAACCTACTCCAAACTACTCTTCCAGGGAAGAAATAGTTCCTAATATCCAACCTAAACCTCCCCTGGCACAAGCTGAGGCTGTTTCCTCTTGTCCTATCACTTGTTTCTTGGGAGGTGAGAGCAACCCCCACCTGGCTCCAATCTCCTTTCAGATAGCTGTAGAGTGAGAAGGTCTCTCCTGAGCCTCCTCTTCTCCAGACTAACTAACTCCAGTTCCTTCAGCCACTTCTGGTGGCCAAGTGATGGTCAGAACTGGCCAGCAAACCAGGCTAGGACACACGGAGTGCTCTGAATGCCAAACAAGGCTCCTCATTTCACTGCTATGCTGCGTGCAGTAATGATTCAGGTTTGGGTATTATCATGGTCTCCAGAATGTGGTCAAAAAGGTAGACTCCTATAAACACTTATGTGGTTTTATCAAGCCTTCCCAAGATCTGCTTCCCATGCTTAATGCTCTGGAAAATGTGAAGGAAAGAGAGAGAAAGCACCTGAAACACCTCTGTCAGCAGGAGTCAGTTCTGACAGCAGCAGATCACAGCTAGAGATTGTCTGGAAGAGGCCTCAGCTGGTGTCAGCTTCATCCTTACATCCCAGGGAAAATGAAAGCCATTTGCTCTGACTATGCAAATAGTGAGTTCATGGGAAACACACAGGAATTTGATCCCATACTGGTACTCAGTGCAAACACTTCCCAGCCTGTCCTGGTGGGCAACAGGATTGAATCCTGCATAAACCTGAGTTGGCTGGGATTTCTGCAGGAGATTCTGATTCTTGCAGATCTGTACATGGTTTGTCTTGGTGTGGAAAAGAAATCTCCTCCAGCTCGCCTATTGAAATATCAATGCATTTCAAGCTCAGGCTTCACTTCTTCCATGGAGGAAAGAACATCAAATATCTTACAAACTCAGGCCTGATCCACAACACGGCTGCTTAAATCCTCACCCTGAATCCCAGCTCCTCAAAGAAAAGGATGGAAAGTAGTCCAGGCTGGCCCCACGCAAAGTAGTTCTAGGACAGAGGATCCCAAATGTGGTGAATGCTTTAGGTTTCTGAGGCTGGAGGAGCACTGGGAGGTTGAGGAGCCCCAAGAGCCCTTGGGGTGTTTAGGCTGGGGCAGGTCAGCTGGAGGCAGGGCATGACAGCACCCTCCAAGTATGTGAGAAGCTGCTGCAAAGGGAAGGGTTCAAAGTGCCTGTGAGAGCTGAGAGAAGGACATGTCACAACAGGTTCACCTTTCAGCAAAGGAAGGGTTGGCTCATCATCAGGCTCAGGCATTCAGGAGGCTTCTGCATTTCCCAGCTCTCTGGACTGGGCACTGGGGAGGCCACACCTCCAATCCTGGGGTCAGGTTTGGGCTCCTCACTCCAAGGACATTGAGGTGCTGGAGTGTGTCCAGAGAAGGACAACAAGGGCGGTGAAGACTCTAGAGCACAAGTGTTGTGAGGAGCAGCTAAGGGAACTGGGGTTGGTCAGTCTGGAGAAAAGGAGGCTCAAAGGAGACCTTCTCACTCTCTACAACTCTCTGAAAGGTTGGAGCGAGGTGGGGATTGGTCTTTTGTCCTAAGGAAGAAGTGACAGGATGAGAGGAAACAAGCTCAACTTGCACCAGGGGAGATTTAGGTTGGATATTAGAAATAATTTCTTGCCCAAAAGGATTGTCAAGGCCTGGCCCAAGGCTGCCCAGGGCAGTGGTGGAGTCACCATCCCTGGAAGGGTTGAAAAGACCTGGAGACATGGTACTTAAGGACATGGTTTAGTGGTGACCTGGCAGTGCTAGTTAACAGTTGGACTTGATGATCTTAAAGGTCTCTTCCAAAACAATCCTATAAAAATGGATAGGAACTCCCCTACTCTCTGAGATGGGCAAAAAAGAAGTCCCCTCTCAAATCTGCTCCATGACCCGCTCTCAGAGCAGGCCAACAGGTCTGTGTGGACAGCAGAAGGTCATCTCCACTAACCTGACCCTGTATTCCCATCATGAGCCCATTCCAGAGTGGCTGCAGGTCTGTGATACTTGAGTTGTGTGATTGATTCCTCCTCAACACTGCTAGGAGACAAACTGCAGATTCCTTCTTGGGGAGGTTTGGGTAAACAATGTTGTGCTGGTCAAGCTGCAGAGAGGTATGAGGATTGCACAAAGGCTGACAGACAAAACAAAACCAATGCAGGAGAATGTGTTCCTTGGGGAAGGAAGGAAAGAAAAGAAGCAGAAGATGATTTATAATAGCCTAATTACGCTTGAAACAACTTGTACCCAGCTCGCTGGAGAAAAGGGAGCCTGAAGGAGACCAAGGAGAGAACAACCCTCAGGTCAACCTGACATTGGTTGTCCAGTCTATGGGAAAATATCCTCATAAAAACAGACTTTGGAGCCATAAGAGAATGAAAAATCCATGGAGAGGATGTTTTTGGTTGCCCTGACGTTAGCGTGACTGCCAGTGATGAAGAAACCCCACCAGCAGCCAGAGATGCTCCTTACTTCTGTAACCCAGTTCCCAGTGCTCACCACTGGGAGAGAACTTCAGATTTTCCCATGAAACAGGAAAAAAAGGGATCTCAACCCCCAAGCTGTGTGTGCTACTAGGGGGTTTCAGAGCAGGAAGCAAGAAGACTTCTCATGCACTAGGCTTTGTCAATGCCTCATGACTCAAAGCCTGGTTTCCAGCAGCCCATCATGGGAGGTCTCAGCCCTCAGAGGTTGAGTTCTCCTCCAGCAGAAGGAAATCCTGGGCCAGATCATGACCACCCTGCCGTGACACTGACAGCAAGACATGGTGAAGTTGAGACCAAAGGGAGTTTTGTTTCCCAGCTGTCAGAGAGCTGCACAAATCCTGTGGAAGTCCCTGGGAGAACCACCCAGCAGGAGTTCTCCAGCCTGCTGCCAGAAAAGTGTCTCACTGCACTGATTTATGGTCTCACTCATCACCACTACCACTTCTAAACCCAACTCTACTTCATGTCTGGAAGAGATAGAAACAGATGGCAACGTATGGAGACCATAAGCTGGGGCAGGGAATCCTGGGTCCAAGGGGGATTTTACACCCCAGTGAGATGGTGGAGCAGGTCACCCAGGCAGCTGTGCAGTCTCCACCCTTGTCGGTTTTCAGGAACAAGCTCAATGAACCTCTGAACTACCTAGTGTGACCTCAGAGCTGACCCTGCCTGCACAGGGTTGGTCT
This sequence comes from Bucco capensis, assembly GCA_013396975.1. Taxonomy (NCBI): domain Eukaryota; kingdom Metazoa; phylum Chordata; class Aves; order Piciformes; family Bucconidae; genus Bucco; species Bucco capensis. The sequence continues at coordinate 1,502,212 of VWZO01018421.1, read as the reverse complement.
AGACACCTCCCAAGGTTCCTTCCTCCTTGAAGGACACCTCCTGAGGAACCTTCTCACAACAATCACCCACTGTGACCACGTTTCTTCAAGCCACTTCCCCGCAGCTGCTATGCACTGAGGTGCAAGGTCTGCACAGAAGTCCTTAGGCACCTATAAGGAAGGGATGGGAAGCATCTCCTGCTCCAAGCTTATTACTCTTTGTCCACGGGGACACAGCACAGCTCTGCTCACCCTCTGCTGCTGCAGACCTGGCCAACACATCTCTGGGACCAGCTGAGCTCCCACCAGTGGCAATAAGGCTAGGCCTACATGGCCTAAATTGGGAAAGGGGGTCCTGTGTCCTGCAGACTACGTGCTGAGGAGCTGCTGCTCTGATAAGCCCTTTGCAGGATGGTTTATTTAGGCACTGGGAAGAGGTTGGCATGGAAACAACATAAATATTTTCAGTCCAGTGTCAGCAGCCTGTTGCTGGTTATCACCAATCCCTGCAGCCACCTCAAGGTGTTCCTGAGGTGAAGGTTCAGGAGAACTATCCCAGAAGCAGACTTCACAACCTCTCTGGCCAGCCTGGGCCAGGGCTCCGGCACCCTCACAGCAAACAAGTTTCTCCTCTTGCTCAGGTGGAACCTCCTGGGTTCCAGTTTGTGCCCATTGCCCCTTGGCCTGTCCCTGGGCACCACTGAGCAGAGTCTGGCCCCAGCCTCTTGCCCCCTGTACCATTTAGCTCTTGCTCAGCACTGAATACATTTAAAACATCCTCAAAAAGCTTTGTTTGGGGTTTCTTTTCCAAGAAATCCATTCCCCAGAGCTACTCTCCTAACTGGGGAGGTCTGACCATACCAGGGGCCAGTGGCACATCCCTGGCTGTGCACAAGCTCAATGGCACCTGCCCAGTTGCCTTCCCACCTCCACCACAGCAGGAAGATCATAACTGGGATGTCCCAGGAGATGCTAGAAAGCCCCCAGCTTTAAACCCTCACAACCCCCTGCCCCACTGACCTCTTCCTGACGTTACTTAGGGCTGAGGACACGCCGTGTTTATCTGTCTGTAACAATCCAAAGCATGAGCAGGATGTTAGCTCTGTAATCTCCTCCAATCTTTCTGAAATAGTAAGAAAAATAGTGGTTGGGAGAATCTCTAATAGACTTGGGATCAAATTTCTGGTTCTGCTTATCTAGCAAAGACCAGCCTTCAGGTTTAGGGATGAGGGCAGCAGGAATGTTCTAGCTGCTCTGAGATGCACAGAAGGAAACTGAAATTACAGACACAGACACATTGTTAAGCATGAATATTTACTAACATAAATAAACAGTGTTTTATAACAAAAGGCACAGGTTTGTCAACTATAAACAATGGAAAAAGATATTTACACTTTGCACATACATCATCAACCAGCAAGTGCACAATTGGTCACTTCAGATCAGCTTTTTATGTCCAGATCTAGCTCCTTCCATGCAAGTTCACTTCATCATCAGCTCTGCAACATCCATGTTGGTGTTCCACAGAAACTGAGGCCAGAGGAGAGTTTATTTCAAGGAATCACTTAGCAGCCCAAGTTTTCAGATGGAGACAGTGTTGCTAACTTCTTCATACTGGATAATAAAGTAAGGGTAGCTCTGGTCATCATTAAAAATGACAAAAATCTGAGGCTCAAAGTAATTGTCCACACAGGAGTCATAGAGGTCACTGGTGATGCTGCCAGGGTTGACTGGGGGAGGTCTCCTCATGGTGTGGTTGCCCACTGTGTACCTGCCCGTCAGCACTTTGGCCAGGAACATGTAATGAACTCCTTTGGGTGACCTCTTGGAGAAGTTGTGGGAATAACTTGCCTTCCTGGCAAAGTAACTGCCCTGTCCAAACATGGTGGCGTGCTTGCCGCAGACGCGCGGGTCGAAGTTGTGCTTGCAGATTCCATCCACCACATCCTGGGAGGTGCCATGGAACAAATGCCTCTCGTTCATCAGCCTGTCCAGCCCACTCATTTTTTTGGACATATATTCCTTTTTCCTGGAAAAGAGAACGGAAAGTGAGGATGAGGATTGACTGTAGATCCACAGGGGAAAAAGTAGTTTGCACTGCAGCTCTTCCAGCGTCAGCGCTAGCCTCTGGAAGAGGAGAGCTCTGAGAGGAGACATGGAAACACTTCCACACGGACAGCAGAGTGGGGCTGCCACTATTATTCTACTAAATAGTTCTGGAAGGTCCTGAGCTGGTGCTGCTGGAGGTAGAACTCTCTCAGCTGCACAGCAGCCAAGGCAAAGCAGCTGGAGAAGTGCCTGCTTCTCTACAGGTTTCACCCTGGATGCAGGAAGAAATCTTCCTCAGAGTGAAAGCTGCAAAAAAATGAAATCCCTCTCCAGCTTCAGAAGAGAGGAATCCCTGAGACAGGGTGGATGAATCATTGAATCAGTTTGGCTTGAAGAGACCTTTAAGGGCATCAAGCCCAACCCTAAATCCCACGTCACCACTTCAGCACCATATCTCTACCTATTTTCAAAGTATCAATGGCTACTTTCCAGCCCAAATGACATATCTTAAGGTATTTTTCCATCTCTGCAAAAGGATGGGATGTGCCTCATCTCACCTTTTATATTTCTCCCAGAGAAACTGATTCTGCACTCTGAGAATCTTCAGGATCCTGTATTTGGTCTCCGGCACAGTCTTGTGGAAGAGGTTATAAATGGTTCGATAGCTTTTGTCTTCCTTCACAACAGGCACTTGGATGAAGTCCTGAGATGGATCCATACTAACCCAGGTTTCAGGATAGAAGTTTGGAGAGGTAGTGGCAGTTGGAGATAAGATGTGTGAGGAAGCTGGGTCAGCTGATGGAGAAGGTACTGGAGAGCTGCCACCTAAGGTCCTAGTTAGGGAAGGAGAAAAAGGTTCTGCTTAAACACTCGCACACAGAAGAGCTTCTGATCACATTAACTGATCACCAGTGGACCAGTTCTGTGACAAACCTTCCATGCCTGTTCAGCACAACCACCTCAGCTACTTCTGCTGGTTTAATAAGTCCTCCAGCCACACAGACTAACACCACAACTCTGACTTTCAGGCCTGCTGCTGTTCAAGGCAGGAAATCCTACTGCCAGCTGGTGTTTAAAGCCTCCCATGGTCACTGTTCACATTCTAGGGTGGGGTTAGAAACCGAGAGAGGCACAACCCTACCAAAATGCAATTATTTTGTACCTTAGTGCTTTTAGCAGAGCAAACAGGACAGGCAGAACAACAAAAGACTAATAACGAGGCAACATCTGACCTAATTTCCTCAGAACACAACACCAGGAGGAGAAACATTGACTTTCTCCTCCAGCATGAATAATGCAGAGCCCCAACTGACAACATTTCACAGGCAAAACTTGCTGCTGTTGGGGAGGAGAAGAGATGTTCTCAGTGCTAGCCAGTGTCGTGCTGGGGAAGGCTCTCTCCTTCCCCTTCGCAGCGGCCAGATGTCCATTTGCATTTGGAGCTGCTGATTTGCATGCAGCAGAGCAGCTCCTCCTCCTCCTGGGAATGCTGCCAGGGAAGAAGTCAGGCAGGGGTGAAGGAGGGGAGCTGCTGCCCACAACGGGGCCACCGGGGCCAGGAAGAGAGGAGACACCACTGAAAGCCTGCTCAGGACAGCAGCTGTGTGGGGGCAGCACTTGGAGCTTAATAAATACCTGCACCTCTCTGGAATTTTTCACTCTCCTGAAGCTGCTAAATTTAGCTAGAGAGTGTGGCCTTCAGGGCTTAGGTTCACCTGATTATAATCCAAACAGGCAAACCTTGCTCATCTGAATAATCCTTTCTGGAGTTCTGCCTTTTACATCAAGGACAACACCTCTGAACATGGAACACTTGCAGGCTTAGGCTCTGGTTTTCCTGCAAGCTGGTGAGGTTCCCTTTCTGGTGCTAGAATAGATGGAACTATCTCAAAATATCTATTTTACCCCAGTATATTGAAGGGAAAGCTGCTGTTGACTCCAGGACTGACCCACAGTGAATGCAGATGGGTAAGGTGCAGGCAGGAAAGACTATGACTATGAGGTACCCACTGCCTGGCTGCAAAGACCCAAGGTCACTCTTGTCTCTAAATCCCACAGACAACCTTAAATTAAACTGCATTAAATGAAAGTTTAATGAAGACTAAAGCTGATGACATTTCCCAGGTCACTTGTGTTCTGATAACATATCACTGCTGAGGCAGTGAGGAGGAGGAGATGGGGAAGGTGAATCCTTTGTGTATTCACCTTGGGCAAGCCAAGGTTTGACAACATTCAAGGGCAAATCCTGTTGTAGACATGACTGGGTTTCACAGGCAGGCAGGGAAGTTTACTGGAGAGCAAACAAAACTCTCTCAGCTCTGCCCAGAGCAAAGACATTTTCTTCAGGGTGACTCTTCAGGAATCAATCTGCTTGTGTCCAGGACAGATGCTGCCTGGAAAGCCACCTCAGGGTGACTCTGCCCCCAGGGTACAGAGAACACTAAGCAGAGTCTGGCTCCATCCTCTTGCCCCTACCCTTTAGCTCTTGCTTAGCATTGAGCAGATCCCCTTTGGGTCTGCTCTTCTCCAGCCCAACCAGCCCCAGGGCTCAGAAAACACCTTGAAAAACAACAAGCAAGACCTGCTGATACATCCAAGCCTTTTTCAACCTTATCCTGTTTTTTCTACTCAGTGATTCCTATTTCCGTGGCACATCCTAAGCAACACATTCCTCAGGGACACAGACCAACATGGAGAACAAAGGCAGACCTTCTTTGCTGGGATACCTACTGTAAGAATGGCATCAGCACCACGCAGGAGCGCAGCAGAGGTCTCCTCTTGATCTCTCTCCTGAAGCATGCATTCTGCTGGAAGCCATCCTTGATGTTGAGGATGTACTGATTGTGCCAGGTAACGAAGCGAACCTCCTTCAGCCCCCTGCAGCTGGCTTCTTCTATCAACCTCACAACAGGCTGTTTTGAAGACAATCAGGAAAGCAAATCCACACACATGGTTAATTACACGTTCAAAAAGTCATCTTTTTTTCAAGAGAATCCCTCTCCCTCCTCCCTCTCCTCTGCTCTGAGGAACAAACTTTTAGACACTGACAAGCATTCCATAACCACTTAGAAGATCCACCAACAAGGTGTCAACACATTTCCCACATCACTCCTGCTGCTACTATCATGTTTTATTCACAGTATCTACCCTAAAAATCCCTTTCAACAAAATGCTATGCCTTTGCCCACTGAACATAAAAAGCAGGAATCTGCCCAATACCTCTGAGTATTCTCTCCAGCCAAAGTGGTCCCTGCAGAAGTACTTCCAGACGGTGTAGTGGCTGGAGCTGGAGGTGGGGCAGGAAGGGGTGGACAGCCGGCGCATCTGGTCAAACTCAACAGCTTCATATAGCTTCATAACATTCAAATCCACCCAAAACTCATGTGCCCTGGAAAGAAGACCAAAAACAACACTCTCTCACTTTTTGGTAGGCATGAAGAAGCTCATTCAGAGGTAAAACACGTCAGGGCTACTGTGGGCATGGTCCTCTTCAGCTATGTTCTTGGTCTGCTGTGCTCATCTCACACAGAATCATGGAGTTGGTTAGGTTGGAAAAGACCTCCAAGATCATCAAATCCAACTGTTAACCTAACACTGGCAGGTCACCACTAAACTATGTCCCTCAGCACCACATCTCCGTGGCTTTTCAACCCCTCCAGGGGTGGTGACTCCACCACTGCCCTGGGCAGCCTGTGCCAGGCCTTGACAATCCTTTTTGGGACATCCAGATGGCCAAAGAAGGGCAATGAAGGTGGTGAAGGGTCTAGAGCACAAGAATTGTAAGGAGCAGCTGAGGGAACGGGGTTGGTTATTCTGGAGAAAAGGAGGCTAAGGGGAGACCTTCTCACTCTCTACAACTCCCTGAAAGTAGGCTGGACTGAGACTAGGATTGGTCTCTTCTCCCAAGTAACAAGTGATAGGACAAGAGGAAATGGCTTCAAGTTGTGTCTCCCAAGCTGCATCCCACCACAAGCAGCTGGATGGACTCAAGAAAGCTGACATTCCACAGCCCATGGCAGCAGTGGACCCACACGACCAAGGACACCCAGCAGCAGGAGAAGACAAACCCCAGAGACAAGGGACAGCAGACAAGACATAGTCAGCAGGAAAACCAGCACTAAGCTACACAAATGACCAGCAGGAAGGGCCTGGAAGTCAACGTGGGGCTTAAAAAAAAAAACCCCACACATTCTTTCTGGAGTGAAAAAAGCTAGCAAGAGCTCACCCCACCTTCCTGGTATGTGCTCACTTTGTTCCACAACAACAAGCTGCAATCTACTTTAGCTGAAAACAATGTGTGAAATCATGAGGAAATCATCCCCCTGAAACACCAAGCTGGGTGACTTTGTCGTGTTTGCAGGCAGCACCATGAGCATGAATTTTGGAGAGAACTTCTCCACAAATACATTTTGAATGCTGCTTTGGGAACAACATTTGCTTTTTCTTATCAAAACACAGCCTGACAATGCTGAATTTCAGTGCCTAGGAAAGCTGTTAGGTTTGAGACAAGCACATGTAGTGACTGTTTAGGTTCTCCTTTTGGAGTGAGGGGATGGACTCACTGCTTTGGGATGATGTTGGACCTAAAAATCTAAACCCTGAGTCAAGAGCCCCAGCTCCAGTGCTGCATTTTGGATGAAACAAAGATATTCCTCAGTACAAAGCCTCACCATTTAAGCACCTCTCCTCAAGTCAAACACCACTAGGCTCTCCTTACTCCCAAAGACCTGTGACCTCCAAGAAAGCACAAAGAAATGGGAAACCTCTTCTTGAGGACTAAATTATTATCTATTTGTTTTCCCTCATTATACCACTAGCAATAAGGAAAGATAACTCTTTCACAAAACCCTTTGATTCACAAAAATCACATCAAATCACAGAATTCACATCAAATATATATTACTGTCATTGATACTGACATTTTTAGCAGTGTATTTCTCTACTTAACTTACACAAATGATAATATTTACTGGTTTTTAAGCTCTGAAAGCCTAACATACACCTAGCAAAGTTGTTCTTCAGCCCAAGCCCTTCCTCTCTCTATTAAAAAAAGCCTATTACCAGCTTAGGGAATGTAAAGCCAGGAAAAAAACCCAGGGAATTGTGGTTGCAGCAAGTGATTGCGTGATCACATTCCTGGCTCCAGCTCTACCACACCAGTGATGAAAGCAAATGTGACAACTCTATCCCTCAGCTGCCTGAGGCCTAAAGAGAGGCAAAAGACCCCAAATTTAGGGTTGAAGAACAGTAAGAATGGAAGATGCTCAAGGTTATGTTCTTTAGCATGATGTCACTTTACCTTCACACAGTATAATGAGTTATGTTTCTGAGCTACATGATCTGAAGCAAAGGGTGTTCTCCATAATGTACAGACCATGGAGGACATCTAGACTGGGAGGGGACAACACCAGCCAGCACAGCTCACACTGCCTTACTCCATACCCTGAAGGAAGCATGAGGAGAGAACAGAGAACACATCAGGGGCACGTGGCTGCACAGCTCAGTGTTCCACCAGATGCAATGGTGATGAAACACAGGGATGATGATGAAGATGATGGTGGTGGTTGTGTCAAAACAGAGACAAACCCAGCAACTAAACCCCTTTCTCATGTGCAGGGGTGAACCAGAGCCATCCCAGCACTTCCTCTGCACTGTCCCCATCTCTGGGGTCCATCACTCTCTCAACTTGGGCAGTGTGAGAGTTTTGTAGGTGACATGAGAAATAATGACAATCCAGTGTTGTTATTCATGGACTTTGAAGTCTCCATCTGGAAATATCAGCCTGGAGAGGAGTGGGAAGGAGGTGATGAAGGCTCCAGTTTGTCAGACATTTGGGAAAGCAGGAAATGTATTCAAATCCCTTGGTGGGAGTAAGGCTTTGCCCCAAATGCCACCTCTTTGCATCATGCAGCAGGAAGAGCCTGGCAGCAGGAATAAAAACAATGCTGCCTTCTTCTAGAGCAGTATTTACACCACAAAGCTTGGCCTCATCTTGCTTCTGAGGTAGGGAACTGCTAACTACTTTTTCCCCAGAAAAGACAGAAAGGCTGACTCGTGCAGAGAACCTGTGAGAGAGGTGGGAACAGAGCCTTCTGAAGAACTTCTCTTTGCTGACTAAGCAAACCAAGGTCTCTATTTATAAAATACAGCAGTTCAATGGAACTATTTGCACTGAAAGAATGACCCTGTTGAACTCTCTAAAGAACAGAGCACACAGCCCCAAATTTGGTGTTGTACAAGGGCACAGTGGTTCACAATGAAATCCTACAAGTGCTTTTGACAGCAGAGCCTGGTTCCTTCAGTAAGTTACATTTTCTCTGCGCCCTAAAGATAAGAAATAACACAAAGATAATCTCCTCGGGACACTGAACTGGGTAGGAACCTCAACCAGCAAGTTACAACACTGAAGTCTTCTTTCAGCTGAAAGTAACCTGCTAAAATAAGGATATTTGAGGTCACTCTTCCTTGCATCCTTCTGAAGAACTTCAGCCTTGTGTGAATTGTCTGTGCTCTTCCCATCCCACCAGACAAAACGTTTGCTGGATGTGAGGTACAAACAGATGACGAGGAGAACTATTTGCTGTAAGTGCTATGAAAACTTGTGTGGTTTGGCACTCATCTCCTGAGTTCAGTTACATGTCATGAGCCTCACCACAAGCAGGGTTCAGAAAAAACAGAAACAGAGCCATCAGCAGAGGCCTGCAGAGGAAATGAAACTGGGTTCCCACCATAACAGCTGTGATACAGAGCACGAGCGAGCAGCAAACACACCACACTGATGAAACTGTTGATTTTCTCTCTCTGACTAAACCAGTTCCTCTCTGCAACAGCAACAAGCTGAAAGGCACTCAGGGGAAGAAATGAGCTGACAAGATTCAAACAGGTATGCAAAGCTTTCAGACTTCAGTTTGAAAGGCTGGTCACATTGAACTCTATCACTGTAAGATGTATGCCAGGCATTTACACTCTCTGGTGACCCAAAATTGGCACTATTTCACCTTATTGGTAGCAAACAGCTGTTGGTAGTTGCAGCTGTAGTCCAGCGTTGTGTTTAAACTCCACTGTAGGAAACCAAACTTCACTGAAGGATATTGCCTTAATACAATCTTTCTTTGTAAGCAAAGATAATGAAATAAAGAAGATCAGATCTCTGCCAAAACCTGCTCCCACCAAACCCCAAACTGATTCCAGAGGAAGTAGCAGTGAGCCAGGGCTCAGGTGACACTGGTGAAGGGACATTCATCAAACAGCTCTTCACAGCACAGCCAAATCCTACTTATTGCTCTAAGGGGTGTGGAAGGAAAACAGGAACCTTCCCAGCCAGCAGCAGTCCTCTGCATCAGGGCAGGAACAAACCCAAGCTGATAAACACCATCCTGCAGTCTCCATCTTATCAGCATCTCATCATTCTTGGACTGTTGAGAGGGGCAGCAGGTGGCAGGGCAGGAAATGAGTGTGTTCACTCCCCATGTCACACTGCTTCTCTCTGCTTGGACTAGAATGCAGGAGGTGTGCAGGGAGACGCCCTCAGAAAGGAGAAAGGTGCTACAGAAAGATTGATCTCTGCACTTAAAAGGTTTCATCATCAGAGAGAGAAACAACAACAACAACAAAAAATCTATCAATATAGTAGGAGCTTTACTTCTGGGTTAAAGTGGTCCTTTAGTGTGAAGTACCTAAAAAACCTGTAGCAATGAGGATGTCAAACACATCCAAATCTTCCAAGGATTACTGCATGTGGCATTTTTCCTAACTCAAATCCAAGTTACACCTTCTGCTTGCAGCAGAGGATAACCAGGGATGGCCTTGTCTGAGGCAGATTGTTGATCTCAAAGGTTTCCTACCCACAGCAGATGAGGAGATGTTTTGCAAAGTTTTGCTTGTTAATTTAATTTTTAGAGGGGCAGATGTTTTGGAGGCAGCACAAGCTCAGCTCTGAGTAACAAGAGGGCTGATAGAGGACAGGGTTTTCACACCATGAGAGATGGGGTCCTACCTGCACAGCCCCACCTTTCAAACACTGCCTGCACACACAAGCCTGCAGCTCACATCCCTACTGATTTCAGCTAGGAAGGAACTTCACCATCACTGCTCTTGCTAAGCAAATAATCACAGAATCATTCAGGTTGGAAGAGACCTCTAAGATCATCAAGCCAAGACCACCACGCCACTAAACCATGTCCCTAAGTATCACATCTACATGTTTCTTAAACCCCTCCAGGGATGGTGATTCCATCACCTCCTTGGGCAGCCTGGGCCAAAGGAACAGACTCCTCCTGCTCCTGCATCTTTCCCAAAACAGGCAGGGAGGCAATGCCACCACACTGTGCCTCCTGAATTATCTGTGAGCACCTCTCATGAGCAATCAGCTTCCCCAGTTATAAATCTTGCCTCAGAAAGGGCTGGTTTATTCCTCTAAGCACACAGGGAACAGCCTGACCTCAACCTGAAGCCAGGTGACAGCTGTTTCCAAAACTGCAATCTGTTTATTGACGTGGAAGAAGAAAGGGGATACAGGAGTGCTTGCTGGCTCCCCCAGCAGCTCACAGCACTTGTGGTAACCTCCCTGGATCTATTCAGCTAGGAGCCAATTAGTTTTAGTTCCTATGGAAATGACAGCACAATGTGGAGCACACAGGGATTCATTGGCACAAGACAAACACTTCTAAAAATCACTTTTCCTGCTTTTTATTTAGTCTCACTCTTCCATTCCCTCTAGCAAGGCATAACAAGAAGTTCCAAACCCCTCAGCTATGTATCCTCAGGAAGCAGCAGGCACAGGGAATTTCAGCTGCTGTCTCACCTCCAGTGTTATGGAGCACATAGGAGTTCTCCCATATACTGTGCTGATCACAAAGATAAAACTCCCTAAATTGAAACTATCCCGCTGAGTAGATGACCTCCAGGAGTCCCTGAAGGACTGAAACACTTCTACTGCACTCTGTGTGACTTTAGAATCATATAAGCATGTTCTAAAAGCACCAGAGAAACAACTTATCCCATGACCACAAGACCAAAGGATGACCAGTTTCCTGTACCTTTATTTTTGTCCTCACTGTTCCTTCCCAGGTCCTTCCATATGGCCACTGAGAATCCCTTTGGGGAACACAGTTTGGACTCTGACTTCACCCAACAGTCAGGCAAGGAGTGAGGAATTAGCCAACTGCTCCCAGGCAGAACAATATGGAACACCGGAGGTCCACCTGCTTTCCCCTGACTGCAGCCATTTCATTTTAGCCTTTCTCTTCTAGCCAGAAGGAGACACTTCATAAAACTTACAGAAATTACAGCACAAAAAAAAAGAAAAAAGAAAGAAATCAAGGTCTGAGAAGCTGCTGGTTTAAGAATATGCTGGGGTACACAGGGTTGGACAGATGCTGCAGGTCCCTGTGGCCCAGAGGGATGTCTCTTGGCCAGGAGACAGGGTGGGATTTCCAGCCCAAAGCATGGGGAACAGAGGGGTCAGGAGCTGCAGAGCTGTCCCAAACAGACCCTCCTGCAATCAGGAATGCTGCTGCTTATTTAGGAAAGTAACATGTGCATGATGGTCTTAGGGATGCAGGGAAAAACCTGCTCAGTTTGCAGCCCTTACTAAAGAGCTTCCCAAAATATGCCAGCTTGGATACTCTGATGCTGGAAAGCAGCACTTGGCCTTCTACATAGCTGCAAGCTGGAACTTCTCCAGAGCCTCTCCTCGCTGCCTGCTTCAAAGTAGAATCACAGAACAGTTTAGGGTGGAAGGGACCTTTCAAGGTCATCTAGTCCAACCCTCTCTGCAGTCAGCAGGGACATCTCCAACCACATCAGGTTGCCCACAGTCCTAAACATCCTGATCTCAGCATTTCAACCTGCTTAGGTTCATATTCCCCCATTTTTAGCTAGCGTGGTATTTGGCTTTAGATATCTGACAGGCATAAGAAAGCAAAAATATAAACAATTCTGGCTAAAGTTTTATAATCAGTTTGAGGCCAACTGAGCCAATAGCCCAAACCACTTCCCTGAAGGACCCAGCTTTCCTGGAGCAGGACACAACAGCTATGGGATGCATTAGACTGTCATCACTCCTTAAGCAGTTTAGATGGCACAGAACAAGGGAGAACAATCTCCCACCCACTGCTTGTCAGGCTGGCTTCTGCAGGGCCCTTCTTGGACCTGCAAACTGCTGAGCAGGCATTTCCTTCTGGTGTGCAATCTGTGGAGCTAGGGCCTGTAAAGCTAGTCTGACCACAAGAGATTAACAGCTTTAGCCAACTAATGCAGTAACCATGTGAACCATGAGCTGTTCTAGCATGTTTGGGAGCCTCCCAGCAAGGCTCCACAGGCTGCTAGCTGCATCTTGTTGCCAAGAGACACAACATCAGGCAGGAACAGGAGGGAAGGCAGCTTGCAGTGCCCACCAGTGAACTCCACACAGAGTCCAAGCAGTCCACACCAAGACATTCAGCAGGTTCTTCTCATACATTGGGTAAGAAGAAACTGGTGACGATATACAGTCAAAATCTACCTTTAAATCACCTCAAAGTTGCACCAAGGGACGCTGAGACTGGATGTTAGGAAAATTTTCTTCACAGAAAGAGTTGTTAGGCATTGGTTAGGCTGTCTAGGGCATTGGTGCAGTCACCATCCTTGCAGGTGTTCAAAAACATACAGATGTGCTACTTAGGGACATGGTGGTGATAGGCTGAGGGTTGGACTCAACCTTCAAGGTCTTTTCCAACCTTAATGATTCTATACTTAGACTAAGTTTCAAGGCATATCATATTCAATGCTGCTAGAAGCTCTAGCCTGAACAGTTTTCACTCCTAGCTTCTCACTGATCCTTATTCACAAACAGGAAGCTCTTCCAAAGAATTAGATACACACAAGAGGTACAGAAACTGCCAACTCTATGTTGTCATTCCATCCTAAGGAGATATGGTAAGTTTACAGCAGTCATCCAACCATGCATTGGGGCACTAACTGAAGCAAAGACCTTTACCACATCTTTCAAGAGAAGGGAGAAGAGTACAAGCTACACAAGTAGCAGCTTTAAACAGAATTTAGTTAGAAACAGAATCACAGAGTCATTTTGGGTGGAAGAGATATGCAAGATCATGGAGTCCAACCATTAATGAGGACTGCCAGGTCACCACTAAACCACGTCCCTAAGTGCCACATCTACATGCATTTTGAACACTTCCAGGGATGGTGACTCCACCACTGCCCTGGGCAGCCTGGGACAGGGCTTGACAACCCTTTGGGGGAAGAAATATCCAACCTAAACATCCTAATATCCAACCTAAATCTCCCCTGGTACAACCTGAGGTAATTCCTCTTGTCCTATGCCTTGTTACCTGGGAGAAGAGACCAACCTCCATCTTACTCCAACCTTCTTTCAGGGAGTTGTAGAGAGTGAGAAGTTCTCCCCTGATTCTGATGTTTGAAATGATTTTAGCCTCAGCAGCCCTCCTTTACCTGAAGCAAACAGTCAGGCAGATACTGGCTGAGCACTCAATTCAACTCAGGAGATGAAGTCCACTTTGTACCCAGAACCTTGGGCAGCAGTTTTGACACCTGCTGCCTCCAGAACCTGCAGCAGAGCCCTGACCCAGCAGATGACTCTGCCTCCCTGTCCTCAGTCATGCTCCCAGCACGTCCTGTCTCTGCCAACACACCCCACCAGTTTCAGACAGACAGAAACTCTGTGTACCAAGAGACCAAAATACCCAGCAGACTGGAAAGCTGCACACTAAGTGTAAAGGCAGACACCAGCACTCAGCTGGAGATGAATAAGCAATTCTGGAGCATTGTTGCTTTCAAAATTAAATCATTCTGAACTCCACCACTTCGAACACTGGTGGAGGGATGGATGTAGCTGATACAGGCTTCCAAAAAACCACTTTTTTGGGCTCATTTGCACAGAACTCAAACCTATACTGTGATACTAAAATACTTGCATGGGCTTGTCTTATTCCTGCATTTGCTGCTTTGTTTTCAGAAATTGTTTAAAATCCCTGGGGAAAAATGGAAGTTTGTTGTAAAAATACAGCAAATGTTATCTGCTCTAGAGCTACAAGCTGGTTTTTATTGTTTGTTTGGGTATTTTTTTGTTTTGTTGGTTTTGGTGGGGTTTTTTTTGTGTTCGTGCCTATTTTTTCAACCCAATTCTATCAAAAAATCCTTATTCCCTATCACATGTAATTCCTATTTCCCACTCCATTTTCAGTCTGGAGGAACTATATTCTGGTATTATCTTCAGTAGAAAGGATTAATCTGCAGGCTGATGAAGTTTTAGTGCCTAATCGTGTTAGGTGAAAGTAAAGCCTCAGGCTGACTTTAGGCTTTAGATTGGTACCTAAAGAGAAATCTCAGCACAGTAAAGGCAAACTACAACCCTGAGGAAGAAGAGATTTGCTTTCTTCAGGAAGTGGAAGGAAGGTGAGGCAGTGAGAACAACTCCAGAAGGACTCAAGATAGCAAAGGCAAGTTGAGGTTTTCACAGCTACCCAAGTGTTGCTTTGAACTGACCATGGCTGGAATGAGTTGCACCAGGCTCACAGATCATGGCAGGGCTGATAAGATAGGAGAAATCTGCATTGTGTGCTTCCTCCAGAAAGAAAAAACAAAGAGCAGCCTCCACCCTGCACTCAGGAGAACATGGACTTAATTGATAGAGCTGATGAACTTGTAAACATCAACACTCCCACTGCTATTCCAAATGGAACCTGCACTGTGAAAGAGTTTTGGTTCAGATCTCAGGGTGCAGGATCAAGCCTGGAGTGATAACCTGGGAAACTTCAAAGATGTTTTCTCATTCCAGAAAATGAGGAGAGAAACACTACTGTGTTAGGAACTGCTAATAAATGGCTTAACATTTTTAGATGACAGCTTGAGTGGATGATCAGCATTTCTGAAGGTACTGCTCTGATTGTTGACTGTGAATTAGCTGAAACATCACCAGTTATTAGCAACTCTATGACATTTCCAGTCAAAGGACTTCAGGCAGCACCCATATGACTGCAGTTGCTTAGAAGGTAATGATGAGAACCATGCCTTGAGTGCACAGTCACCCTGGATCCACTGGGACAGAAAGCAAACTGCTCACTCATGCTGCCACTATTTCTAACACAGAGAAAAGACTAATTAGGAACGTCAAGAACAAGCCTGATGTTACACAACAGCCTGTCAGCTCTTAGTTTCTACACAGCTGAACTTTCCTCATTTCACATGCTTCAAGTCCCTCAGCTTCAAAGAGTACTAATCAGGAATTCTAATAGGCATGCAAGAATCTTCTGCTGGGCCAAACTCATAAGGTGTTATTCAGTATCATCATCACAGGATTTATAAAGCACTTGTACAGAAAACATTAGCAGAAAGAAGGCACATTCTGTTCTGTTCCTCTAAGCAAAGGAGGAAGTTCAGTCACCTACCTGTACTTCACTTTGATCCTGTCATTGTCAGGGTTGCAGTAGAGTCTTTCCAGATGCTCCTGGGAATCATTGGTCACACTTTGCCAGGTCTGGGTTGCTGTCCTCCTCACTTGCCAGTGATAAGGCAAGACTGTGTGATGTTTGGGACAATCACTGCCATAAACACACATGCCCTGGAGAAAATCCACACAGATCTCTATCCCATCTTCCTGGTGGGTGTGATACTGCAGCTGGTTCAAGAGCTCAAACACCAGATCTAGAGAAGCCTCCTCACTTTTATCCTGGAATATCCCAGCACTGAATTTAGTGCTTGGGTTCAAAGTATACTGCACTGGACAGCCATTATCTTGGAATAAGCCAGATGGGTAGCTTTCCAGAATCTTGTCTGGGAACAAAGGACAAGCTGCACCATCCCTAGCAGTTGGGTGCAAAGGATGATCCTGGAATGATTCATTACTGTTATCAGCAGCAGTTCCAGGAGTGGTTTCTGGGGAGAAGTCTTGCTCTCCTGACTGGACATCATCCTGCTCAGGGTGCCCAGAAGATGCATGAGCTACTGGCAGTTGACTCTGCACATCTGGGGCTGTTGGCATCAGCACAGTCACATTATTTTCTGGTTGAGGGCAAGAAGTACCAAGGTCCAGAGTCTTCTTCACAGCAGGTTCACATAGATCACTATGACCAGCACCTTGGCCTCGGGGCACAAAGACCCTACCCAAGGTCCCAGCTCCAAGCAAACTGGTAAAGATGGGCCTCAAAGCCCGGAGAGTCTCTGTGTCCAGTCTCTTCTGCACTTGCTGCTTCTTCTTGAAGCAAGGCTTCACTGGTGGTATCTTTTCAGACAGTCTTATCTGAGGAGGAAAGTCCTCTGAAGGAGGGTGCTTCATTCCTGGGCAGTGAGCCTGCTGCACAACACAGGCTGCCTTGGGTTTGGTGTCCATCAGACACAGAACTTTGCTCTCTCCAAATCACTTTCAAACGTCCCAGAGCCTCACCAGAATCAATCTAGGGCAGAAAGGAAAACAAGACAGTTAATCTCTCTAATTGCTCACGGTTGACACGAACAAGATCACCCCTGGAGAGGATTTCGAGCCAGCAACAGCAAACTCCTCCCTTTCTCTGTGACTGCGGGTAGCCCCTAGGCACGTAAAGCATGAAAGCAGCTAAAGTCAGGCTAATTAATCCCAAACACACACTCAGCCTCTCCTCACACATGAAATCTCAAAGACACTCAGGCACGCACGCACAGCCCCCGGAGGGAGGGCAGGAAAGGAAGGGGATGGTCTGATGCCCTCCTCCTTGTCTTTAATAATAAACAGCACTTTACTTCATCATATTCCAGAGAAAGGGAAGGTTGCCTTGGTCATTTCCATGCCTCCCTCACACACAGAGCCGAGGACAGAAGCATTAGCAGATGTGCAGCCCTGGGTGTTCCCACCACGCTTTAAAGGTTCACGCATCATTTCTCCTCTCAGCAGATAAAGAGGCAGATGTCCACATTCCCATCCCATTCCCCCACACATCCACCCTGCAGCAATCGCCAGGGAACCTCTGCCTCAAACCAACAGCCAACTTCACACTGACTTCAGCAAGAGTCAACATTTCATCCCTGGGGTTTTAGGCATAGGTAACCCAGCGTTTACACCCTGCTCCTCCTGCTCCCCATCCCACAGGGACAGTCTCACCCACGTCCTGACACTCCCACCCTGCACACAACCCTTCCCACATGCCCACACACTCCCTCACCCTCTGACTCAGATGCACAGGCTGTACCTCATCCCTCTGCTGTCACACACCAAGCTCATCTGCCTTACCTAGTCACCAAGAGCCCAAACCTGGCCATCAAGAAGACAAAAGGGTGCTAGCTACCCAGGAACAGAGAAAGAAATTATTTGTGAGATGAAAAATGGTTTATTTTTCCCCTTAAGTTCAAATAGTTTGGCGCCTCTGTCACCAGAAAGCAAGCTCTCTACACCTTTTAATCAGGGATCCTGTAATCTTTGATTACATTTAATTAAATGCTCTTCAATCCCCTTCACACGGAGCCTCCAAGCTCAGACTGGAGCACATTAAGGACTGCTTCCCGGATAAATGCATTCCAGCAAAGGAACTTTGCATTTCAAAACAAAAACCCCAGGAAACAGGTCAAATTTGGCAATGATTCCTTACTACTGACGATTTGCTCCGGAAAACTTCTCATCCAGTCGTCCTTATTTTGGAACAGTCATTTATAAAGCTTTTGCAGTACCCAGGGAAACAGCACGTCAGGATTGCCAGGAAAAGGGAACTAAATTGTACATCTCCAGTTTCCCATGTTTAGGTTAAATGTAAAGCAACTGGTCTATTTGTTTGTCAGTTAAACCAAACTCCAAAATCGTTGCTCTCTCTGTCACTCCTCGACATACAAATCGGGTAACTCTATTCCAGAACCACCAAGGCTACCTTAAACCTTCAAGAAACTTCAAAGGTTTAAAAATCCTTAACTCCCAACCGGAATCAGAAGCTTCACTTCATCGTGCCCAGGTTTAACAGCTCCTGCCAGAGGCAAGAGGATCTCCCAAGGTTCAAGGGATCCTGCTGTGCCAAGGAGCTAAGTAAGTGACTTCTGGCCCTTTCCAGCCCTATCTTTAATGCTATTGCATTGAAGTTTTGCTGCTGTTTTTCAGGAAACGGCTTACTGAACATCCCCACCCCGAACTCTGTTAAAACCAGAAAGCAGTGGGAATGAGAAATACCACGATTTGCTGGCGTTTCTCTTCCAGCATTTCAACATCCCCAGTCAGTCACTCACTATGATTTAGAAAGCACAACAATCCCCCAAGAGCCATGCTGTATTTGCACAATCTATTCCACCAGAGGCTCACCTCCTGGTGGGAGACTTCAGCCCCCAACTCCTCACTAGCTCACACCAACCTCACCTCCTTGCATCTGCTGAAGGAAGTAAGTGCTCCTGAAACCAAAGCCAAACACAAAAGCAACAGCCCAAACACCAACCTACCAACAGAAGCCCAGCCCAGCCAGTGCCAACTTTCTGCAGGGCTAAGACTGTTTGAACAGAAACATACCAGCTTGTGCTCCCCTCCAGCGAGATTCCTGCGTTTTGACCCAATTTAAAGATTCCTTCCAAACAAGATTAGTCTTCTGCTGGAGGGAGGAATAAATTCCTTGCCCGCTGCAGCCGCCTGCTCGCACGCCACTATTTCCACCTTCCAAAGGCAGGAACCCTAGATCTCCTGCGCCGCTTCTGGAGCTGCCTTTGGGCTTCCCAAGAGCCGGTGGGTGGGTAGGGATGGAGCAGCCGAAGCTGGGCTCCCCGCAGCCCTACCGCGGCTCTCACACCACACCGCCCAGCCCGCAGCTCCCTCTGCTCCTCACATCATCATCATCTCCTCCTCCTCCTCCTAGGCTATTTTAAATATCGCTTCCCGAGACTGCTCAGCAGGCACCAGCTGCACGGCCCGGGGAGGAGCTGCTCTGCCGGGAACCTCCCTCCTGCCCTGGGAACCTCCTCCTCCCTGCTCCGGGAACCCTCCTGCCCCAGCAGCTTCCCCCCGAGCCCCAACTGCCTCTTTGCCTCTGCTCTGGTAACCTTCCTCCTGCCCCAACAGCTTCCCTCTGCTCCAATAACCTCCCTCCTGTCCCCCAGTACCCCTCCTCCTGCTCGAGCAGTCTCCTTCTTCCTGCTCCGGTACCCTCCTTCCTGCCCCCCAAACAGCCTCCTGCCCCGCTGGTACCCTTGCTCCAGCCCCCCGGCAGCCTCCTTGTGTAGCACAGACGAAGCCATCCAGGCTCAAGCACTGCCCTGTCCCCACACTGGTGACCGCGATTCGTGTCATTCCCGTGTCTCACATTCCCCCGTGTCGAACCTGCATCCATCTAGTGACACCAGAGAAACTCAAAAGCGCAGAGACTTGGTCATTCCCAGCAGAAAAAAAAAAGGGGGGGGGGGAATTAAGAAACTCCTTGCCGTTGGACTGCAGCGTTGAGCTTCACCTCGGAAGCCTTGCGAGTCTTACCGACGAGGATTTCCTGAGGCACAAGCTCAGCGGCAGGAGGCTGCTGCCATGGGCCGGGCGTGCGTGCGTGTGCGCTGGCACGCGAGGAGGGAGCTGCTGCCCAGGACACGCAAGCTGAACACCCCTGTCAGCCCCTGCAGCTCCAAAGTCACGCCAGCAGGCTGGTGCAAAGCCTCCTGGGCTGGAGACAGAGCTCCCAACCTCCCACCGTCACGGCGCCGCTTGCTCAAAGAACACCATTAATGACTAAGGAGCAAAGCTGAAGCTCCATCCTGGAGCGAAGTCACCGTGACTCACTTTCGGTAGAGAGCTCAGCCCCAGCTCTGGCATCAGGGCTGCCAGGATTTGGGGCTGTGCTGGCTGCGAATTCCATGGCGTGTTTTCTAGGTGGAATTTGTTAAGAGCACTGCTAACTTCCTTTTGTCCCAAAGGCACTGGCATGCTGTCATCTCCTGTGCGTGTCTGAGAGCACGGGGGGAGGCTGGAGCAGCTGCTGGGCTGACAGCCTGGGACGCTGCCCTGCTGAATCACACGCTTGGGTGGCTGCAGGACATTGCAGCAGGACATGTCAATCAACACACACCACCAGAATGAAGGGCATTTGCATCGCTAGCTTGGACAGAGGAAAGAACTTACAGAGAGGTAAATAAGTTCAGAAGATAAAATTTGTGTTGGTGGAACACCTATATTGGTGTTAGTGCTTTATGATAAACTATATCCAGTCCTTCCTTCCTTGTGCTCAGTGATTTTATATACAGTAAATAAATTGTCATTTTAAGGTGGCACAAGCTTTACAGGGTGTTTTGAAGATCACAGAATCCCAGCATGGTGGAGATTAGAAGGGACCTCAGGGGATCATCTAGTCACCCACAGCAGCTTGCCCAGGATCACCTCCAGGTGGGTTTGGAATCTCTCCACAGAAGGAGACTCCACAGCCTCTCTGGTGCAGTCTGGGCCAGGGCTCTGCCTCCCTCACAGCAAAGAAGTTTCTCCTCCTGGGGCCCAGTTTGTGCCCATTGCTCCTTGGCCTGTCCCAGGGCACCACTGAGCAGAGTCTGGCCCCAGCCTCTTGCCCCCACCCTTGAGATATTGCTCAACATTGAGCAGATCTCCTCTGGCTCTGCTCTTTTCCAGGCTAAGCAGCCCCAGGGCTCTCAGCCTTTCCTCCTCACTCAGCGTCTTGGGAGCCTCCCCTGGACTCTCTCCACTGGTTCCTTGTCTCTCCTGCCCTGCACAGCTGTGTTTACAGCACAGGGAGAAGATGCCATCCTTACACACAAATAAGCTCCAGGCAGTTGGAGCTGATTTCTTACAGAATGACACAGTAGAGGCTGAGTAAAGGAGGCATCTACTGGAGCTGAAAACAAATCATCATCTGCAAATTAATTGAGCTCTTGAGTGTGTCTGCACCATCAGACAGGCAGAGCCTTACCCTGTGTCTGGACTTGACACAACAAGAGCTTTCCCAAGCGTGGTGACTGGGCGTGTGTCACATCCTCCTTCAGTGTACACACACTTGCATTTATCTTCTATTACCAGAAGAGAAATGATCTGTTTGGAAGAGCTGATTTCATGCATGAGATATAAATAAGTAGCACATATGGCTGAAGGACGCAGCTCCCACTGCAGCAGGATGGAGGGAAGAGGGAGCTCTGGAATAACCATCTCTCTCCAAACAAATGTTTAATTAAAGGAACTACCTCATGGCACACACCAGCAGATCACACATCCTTTTCTGAGGCAACCTCACACAAATATATAAAGGAACTCTGACCACCAGGAGAGCATGACTTCATTTTTTTAAACACATGTTTAAATCTCAAGGAGGAGAGAGAAAGCTTTAATTATTTCTCTCAGATGGTGAATTGCATCAGAGCAAGGGAGCAATTTACAACTCTGACTTGCAAATGATGGTATCATTAGCACACACACTGCACTGATCTGCTGATGAAAGGAGGGAAATGTCTTGGACTTAAATGTTCTGCTGAAAAAAAAAACAAGGTTTCAGGCTCCAACACATTTTTTTCTAGTGACAGAAACAAGATCTCCTCTCCTACCTCAGCACTTGCTTCAGGAACATTCTTCCCTTCTTAGAACATGTCTCATCACAGCAAGGTTAACTGTCCTGTCCTGATCTGTCACATGAAGTCAACAAACTGGTGGGAAGTGGAAGGATGCTGGGGGCCAAGGCAGCACATTTTTGTGCCAGAGGAGGTTAAGATTGGATATTAGGACCAATTTCTTCACTGAAAGAGCGGTTAGGCATTGGCCCAGGCTGCCCAGGGCACTTGACACAGATGTCTGTCTGCCTCTTCCTTTGCTGTGTAGCAGCAGACATGAATGGCAAAATGAAGGAAAACGAATTAAAGTTGTTCTTAAGCTGCTGAATCATTATTTTGCAATTGTAGAACCAGACCACAAAGCCATACCACCTTTATTTTAGTGAAAACAGGAAACTTCTGACTTTAATTTATCAGTGGGAAACAATCAACATAGTCATGTTTTACAGTAGGGGATAAAAGATGCACATTTATTACAGGAACCAACATGAAACTCAGGAATTAATTTATGTAGCTAATTTTTACTGCAGTGGTTTAAAATTAGCCAAGCAGATGGTTCTTTTCCACACCAATGCCTGATGAAAAGTGCTAATCACCTTCAAATAACATTTCAGGCCCTACCCCTACCCTGACATGGATGTGTGCCAGCAAGTCAGGTTAGGTGATTGCCAAGGGGACAGAAGTGCCAGTGATGCACAGTTTTAACAGATAACAGATGAGAAAAGAGACTCTCTGATCAGCTCACCCTGCTATCAAGATGTGTTAACTCCTCCATACCTAATTCCTGCAAGAGTCCATTTTTCATCATATGATATGGCAACCTATTATACAGAGGTTTCTTTTTTCTCCCTTACAAGCTGCAAAACTAAATAGTTATGATTTTTATTTTCTGTGCATATTTCTAGCCTCCCTCTTAATACTAAGACTGGTAATTTTAACTTTAAGTGCTTACTCTGTTTATGTGAAGGTGAAATAACACAGCCCAGTGGCCACTGTTGAGCAGGAAGAGAGAGGAGAGCAGCCAAGGTTTCCTGACACCTGGACTCCTTTCCTGGAGTGACACCTAGTGGGTGACATCCCACTTTGGTTCCTCCTGAAGATGAGGCGGGCACAAACGTCAACGTCTAAATACACTGAGATGTAATTTTCTATCAGTTAACATCTTCCTCCACTGGAAACACTCAACACTGACCAATATAGACCAGTATAGACGATGACAGAAAATACATCCTCGATGAGGACATGCTCCTTTGTTTTGTTGGGATTCTGTGGGACTGCTGCCCCCTCTTGTGGAAGCCTTTAGATCAGGAAAAGCCACGTGGGTTTGTTTAGGTAAGGCCAAGGCAACACTTACAACGAATCCTTAAATAATTCCACTTTGACTTTTGAGATATTTGGAAGGTTAGTTCTAAAACGCTGATATTCTGGAGCACATGGATGCTGCCACAAGCTAGAATCATTAAGGTTGGAATTTTGCCCAGTTCAAGGCTGCAGGAATGGGAAATCCCAGTGATAACTCTCAGGTGGAAAGTGACACCAACCACCACGAGACCCTCCTACACTGTTAAAGGATGGAGCAGGAGTGGGTGGGTGCCAGGGTGACACATTTCAGACTCAGAAATCCCATCTGGCTGACTTCCTCCCACTCCCAGGGATTCAGTTGCTGCACTGGACCAGCATAATCGCACTGCAGATCACCTGATCCACCCTTAGTGTGGGGGCTACGCGTGAACTGCTGATCATCTATCTGCGTGCTGCTGAAGAGACACAAGCTGGCTATCCTGCACTTCAACGACCGTTTAGCACCACTGAGCACAGTGTGACCCCAGCCTCTTGCCCCCACCCTTCAGCTCTTGCTCAGCATGGAGCAGATCCCCTCTGGCTCTGCTCTTCTCTAGGCTAAGCAGCCCCAGGGCTCTCAGCCTTTCCTCCTGCCAGAGATGCTCCAGTGCCCTCAGCATCTTGGGAGCCTCTGCTGGACTCTCTCCAGCAGTTCCTTGTCTCTCCTGAACTGGGGAGCCCAGAACTGGAGCCAGCACTCCAGCTGTGGCTTGGGCAGAGAAAAGGGGGAGAAGAACCTCCCTCATCCTGCTGGTCACACTTTTCTCAATGCACTACAGGAAACCACTGGCCTTCTTGACCCCGAGGGCACAATTCTGGCTCCTGACGAACTTGCTGAATGCCTTACAAGAGGCCACCACAGACACACACTCGCAGCTGTACCAATCTTTGGCCTTTTTTTCCAGATTAGACAATCGGGGAAACAAACGAATTCCCGGCAGTGCCTCACTCCTTCCCTCAGCCAAACCGGCAATTCCCCCTCGAGTACTCACTTGCTATAGCCACCGACAGCCTCCCGTGCGCTGGGCCGTGGGGCCGAGCAGCCTCCCGGGGCAGCCTCGCCGCGGGGACGGGGCCAGAGGCCGGCGGGACCCCCTGCTAGCGAGGCAATAACAACCATAACGGCCATTAGGCTGGTACCGGCCTCAGGCCCGGGAGGGGCGGCACCTTCCCGCCGCCGTCCCCGTCACCCGGCAGTGGTTCTGTACGGTACCGCCCCCGCTGCGGCTCTGACCCGGAGGCAGTCGCGATTACGCTGACGGTGGCAGGCCCCGTGTCACGACATGGCTCCCAAGGGTGGCCCCGGCGGCAGGCAGCAGTCGGAGGAGGACTTGCTGCTGCAGGACTTCAGTCGCAACCTCTCGGCCAAGTCCTCTGCGCTCTTCTTCGGCAACGCTTTCATCGTCTCCGCCATCCCCATCTGTGAGCGGCCGGGAGGCTCTGGGGGAGGCTCCTGGGGGGAGGGGAGGCAGGCCCTGATTGCAAGCTGTGATGGGGAGCAGCAGACCCTGATGGGGTCAGCAAGCTGTGATGGGGAGCAGCAGACCCTGATGGGGTCAACAAGCTGTGATGGGGATCAGAGTCTCCCCGCAGCCCACCTAGGGCTCCCAGCCAGCTGCCGGGTGCGGGTGTGTGTGTGTGTGGTCTGTGGGCTGCTTGGGGAGTGCCTTGCCTCAAGTCTGGCCAGCTGTGAGAGGACCCCCGAGTGGGGTTATCATGGCACTTATCCTTGTGGAGTGTTAGATCCAGTTTGGAAGCAGTTTGGAAGCGGGCAGGGTGGTGGTTGTGTGGTTTTGTAATGATGGTCGAGCACTGACGTGTCAATACTGCACTGCCTGTGGCTGGCTGGCTGCCTGCTGCTCATCTGAGGGGGCTCAAAAGTCTCCTTTCAGCCACCAGCAAAGCAGATTTCTCTCTTCAAAAGTGTTTTTTAATGCAGTTTGAACCCACACATGCACTGATTTGCAGGAGCTGGCTTTGGTCCAGCAGAGCCAGTGCTGAGTTACAGAGCTAGTAAGCTGCCTAGAAGTCCTGTGGGGGCACTGGAGAGAGAAACCACTAAAAATATGTCTTTTTTCTTTCTTTTAGGGCTTTACTGGAGGATATGGCACATGGATCTTGTTCAGTCTGCAGTCCTGTACAGTGTAATGACCCTCATCAGTACCTACCTAGTAGCCTTTGCCTATAAGAACGTCAAGTTTGTTCTTAAACACAAGTAAGTTTGGTGGCTATTTGAAGTAGAAGTTATTATTCAATAAAGCCAGTGTTTTTAACATTCTTTTTAATGCATGAGAATGTCTAAAATGTTGCTCCCAAACCACTTTTACACAGAACTGTTCTATCATGTCTGTTGTAATTAAGGAATAGACTAGTCTCATCAGCTAAGAGTACAATGAAAGAGCAAAACTACCTTTGTTTTCAGTGGCTATTGCCACAAACTGTATTTAATTGTAGTTTCATGATTACTTGATGTCTCTTCAACTGTTTAGTGTCTTTACAAAGCTTTATTCTTCACTGTAAACACGATTTCCTATAACCTTGAGGGTTTTGTTCTGTTTTTCTCACCTGAAATGGTGTTTCTTACAGAGTAGCCCAGAAGAGAGAAGATGCTGTTTCCAAAGAGGTCACTCGCAAGCTGTCTGAGGCAGACAACAGGAAGATGTCTCGTAAGGAGAAGGATGAAAGGTGATCCTCTTGTTCTCTCCTGTAACACTGCCTGCTATCTTTAAGATAGAGAGAGACAAGGTCTCCCCTGAGCCTTCTCTTCTCCAGGCTAACCAACCCCAGTTCCCTCAGCTGCTCCTCGCAACACTTGTGCTCTAGACCTGTCAGCCAGCTCCATTGCCCTTCTTTAGACACACTCCAGCACCTCAATGTCCTTCTAGTAGTGAGGGACCCAAAACTGAATCCAGTGTTCAAGCTGTAATATGCCTGCAATAATATCTCTGCTTGTCCCTAGAATTCTGTGGAAGAAAAATGAAGTTGCAGACTATGAAGCAACAACTTTTTCCATCTTCTACAACAACACTCTCTTTCTGGTCTTGGTCATCATTGCTTCCTTTTTTGTGCTGAAGAACTTCAACCCCACTGTGTATCCTTTCTTAGCAGGCTTGAAACTTAAGTAGGTACTGCCAGTCAGGGCTGCATGTGTTAATTAAAGCTGTGTGGTATTTAACTGTATTTATAACTACTTTTTAGAGAACAGGATAAGCTCTATAGATATCTTAATTCTGAAGTTAAGTACAGTTCCAAGTCCTACCAACACCTTGACACACTCCAGCACCTCAATGTCTTTGGAGTGAGGAGCCCAAAGCTGAACCCAAGCCTCCCCAGTGCCCAGTCCAGGAGGACAATCACTGCCCTAGTCCCGCTGGCCACCCTAGTGCTGATCCAAGCCAGGATCCTGTTGGCCTTCTTGGCCAGCTGGGCACACTGCTGCCTCATCTTCAGCTGGATGTTGACCACCCTAACGATCCCTTGTTTTTCATAAAACTCCCACTAAATGTTCTACCCAAAAGAAGTATCTTTACAAGTCTATTTCCTTAACCTTTTCCGTACAGAAACTATATTCTTTCCATAAGTGCTTCATCTGGACTGATTGCTCTGCTCTCTACAGGATCCAAGTAGACACAAACCCCACAGCAATTGATTGTTCTGGAGGGTTCAATTGCCATACAAAATTTAAGGGTGGAATAGACAAAAAATGTTTGTTGTTCGGGGGTTGTTTTTTTTTACAATGTGTCTGCTTGAGGGTGTGGGAGGAGGGTTTGAATCCAATATGATTGGATTATATTTACTTTTGGTATCTTTACATGGTATTATTCAATAAGTGAATTATTTTGTACTTAGCAGTGAAAGGAAATGGTGTTAGCAGGTAGCAACCATAACCTTTCTGAAGCACTGCAGAGGTGTGATGGTCCTACAGACCAGGACACCATGAGGGTTAGCTACACAGCAGCACAAAAAGCTGCACCTAAAACGTGTACCACACTTTTCCTACCAGTTTGGTGACCGAGCCAAACTCCCTGACCGCAAAAAGTGACAATCCACCATTTGCCATTGTAACCTGAAAAGTTGTAATAAAAGGATGCTTTTTGGTCATTTCGTTCCTTGTATTTCCAGTCCTAATTAAAAAAATAGTGTAATTTCATGGGTAAGCAATGGATGTGGCTGATGTCAAACATCTAGAAGTACCCTCTCCAAGCCATGCAGCCAGCCCAGCCCTTCATTCCTGGCTGTACCCAGCTCCAGCAGTGTGAGGTCATTCTCCCTTGCCACAGGTCCCTCTGGAATGACACATTTCCAACATAAACCATTGCAGCTTCAAAACCTCTCTCTTAGTAACAGGACTCTAAACATTAGATGCACAAAATGCTTTTATTGTGTCCAAGCAGAAGGTCAGACTGCATTTTGGGATATACAGCAGCCAAGGTCATTTACACATACCACAGCTCAGAGTAAATACAGGAGAGGACAACTCAAGTATCACTATCTGCCCACACTGCAGATAACCTGGAGGTAAGGGAATAGAATACAAGGGTCCTACAAATACTGTACATAGCTGTACCCCCTCAGAAACACCCCCCCCAAAATACAGGAATCAATACAAGTGCGTAATGCTTACTGAAATCATTTTACAGAGCGGAACTCAGCAGGACATGAGCAGCAAAGCAAACTCATGGCAGGACATGAGCAGCAAAGCAAACTCATGGTAAAACTCAGGGTAAAACATTACCTGGTTCTAAAGATGGGCAAATTAATACATAAATGCTTACTATCAACTCCTGGAGAGCGATGAAATGCTCACGGAAAAAAACCCACCTGTTTTAAAATACATCTTAAAAGTACTATGTGTTTTCCTTATGCCTGATCCCAGAACAAATTAAAGCAAAAGTGACCTCCCACCACAGCACCTACCTGATTTTTGCTGGCATGTTTCAGCAGCTCTATGCCCTATATATTTAGAAGTATCTTTAAAAGCTGATGGAGATCAAGATCTGCAGTAGCTCTGTCTACAAGCAGGCAGAAGCAGGTTCCTAGAGATGCAAACCCCAGTATTTCATTGTGGGTTTCCTGGGTGGAGGTTTATGTAGAGTTTTGCAGCCAGCCATGGTGCTTCTGACCCTGACATGCATGGTTGGAGGTCTTCTAACTGTGCTCTTCTCGTGTGTACTTGGAAATACAGCACAGGAGCACTCTATGGCTGAGATCATTGTATAGTTAGGAGTTGAGCTACCTAATGTCTAACTAATTCTCTGTCTTACACCTTTCATTCAACTACAAAGAGGATCTAAAGCATATATTCAGCATAAAAAAAGAATGGAAGGCTGGAGCTTGCCCCTTCTATCTGGTAACCTGAAGAAACTTGATAGCTGAGATTTCCCAAATGTGGTTTTATTAAAACCTGAAGTTGTATCTGGCTTTTTCTTCATTGAAAAAATAGATCTGTACATCCTTCTTTAATTACCAAGTACCTGAAAGGTTATAAATTATCATTTTTTTTTGCTTTACAAGTGTTTTCGACAGCACAAGCGTGAGGTGCGAAGAGGAAAGTCAAAACCAATGAGTTCACTTGCAAGTAAGAAAATACAAGGTCATTCTTGGTTAGAATAGAGAGATCAACTGTGCTTTTTGAATCTCACAGCAGGTTTGGTAGCAAGAGCACACATCTGAAAGGGTCCAGTGACAGTAGACACTGAGCAGCAAGCTGCTTGAATGATTCTCATGGCTGGATGGTAACTCGGGGCTGGACCTCTTGTCCAGAGCACTTTTAAACCATGCAGTCCAGGGAGGTCATGCATCTCCTTAGGATCTGTAGTCCTTCTTGCTGTAGGGCTTGTTTCCCAGAATGTTATCTATTTCATTTACAATATGGGATGTCATCTTTGGAAGGACCTGAGGAGGAGGAGGAGAAAAATCAATGTTTAATCAAGTTTCCATAAAAGGTTTATTCAAATTTAGCTCTAGGTGGTATCACACTTCCTCTGGGGTTTGTGTGTGGCAGGTGTTAAAACATTCTTCTGACAACTTTCTCCCTTAAAAAAACACCACAGTATCTTTGAATCACCCAAGTGCTCCTAAACTCCATGATATTGCTCAGCTGCAGTGGGACACAGGCTGGTGGCAAGAGCACCAGAGGAAGCTCTTCTTTTGAGAAGCACCAGAGAATGATCAAGGTGGCTGCAGGTAAGGTGTGCCCTGGGGAAGTTCTAGTGCAGAATACATCACAACATGCCCTGGAATCAGATCATTTACACCTGTGGTGCCACCCTCTTGTTGCTGGATGTGGCTCTAACTATCAGAGGTGGTGGGAAGTCCTGGTGATACACCATAGGCTTGCCTAATTAACATCTCTAACTAGAACTGGAAGGTGCCTGAAACAAAATACAAAGTGTTAAAGCTATATGACACGAAGGAAGGCACTAGTCTCGTGTCACTCTCCCCAGGGAGCTGGCCCTCCACCTCTTGAGGTGCCACCTGCACTTGCCTGTATGGCTCCAAGGTTCTCAATCAGCTGCTCTGGGTTGGAAGATCCTAGAAGGACAGAGCTCACTCCCTCGTTCCTCAGGCACCATGCTGGGAATAAAGGCACAAGATGGTCAGGAACATAGATAGGCTTCATGACACAGAACTAATGAAGGGTGAAGGAGAGGTGACATCATCCCCACCCCATCACCTACCGACAGCTAGCTGGGGCAGCGTGCACCCGAGGCGCTCGGCGATGGGTGACAGGTCCTTCAGCTTCACCTGCTGCTTCCTGCCTTCCTCGCTGATGATCTTCTCCTTCAGCCACTGATAGCACTGGAGATGAGTTACAGCAAATTTAATCTTCCAAAATGGGATGCTTAAGGCAATTCTAAACAGCCCTGAGGAAGCCACATCCAGCCCAGTAGAGACCAGAGGCTGGATACCACCATGCTTTGCTACCCAAAGCAGTTATGATAGTCATTTAGTTGGTCTCTTCTCCCAGGTAACAAGTGATAGGATGAGAAGAAACAGCCTCAAGTTACACCAGGAGAGGTTTAGGTTGGACATAGGAAAAACTTCACCCTGGAAAGGGTTGTGAAGGCCTGGCCCAGGCTGCCCAGAGCAGTGGTAGAATCATGGTCCATGGAGGGATTGAAAACACGTGGAGATATGGTGCTGAGGGACATGGTTTAGTGGTGACCTGGCAGTGTTAGGTTAGTGGTTGGACTCAAAGATCTTAAAGGTCTTTTCCAACCTAGTGATTCCATGATTAACACTAGTTGGGAGCATCAAGCAAGTGGTTGGACCTGGGCCTGTGCCTGGGCCTGTGCCTGGGCCTTGTGTCCTTGATTCTGCCCAGTCAGTCAATATAAGGATGGTGACAGCATCCTTCTTCAGAGCCCATCCAGAGCTGACTCCAGCGGTGTACTGCCCCACTACCAGCTCTCTGCAGTGAGCAACCCAAGTATCTTCATAACCCAGATTCTACTGCACTTTGGAGTATGGTTGCCAGAGAAACAAGCTAATCCATCAACCCAGCAGCACCCAGAGCAGCCTCCTTATGAGGCATGTCTCCTCTCCGTTGTTTTCCTGTCCTCACAAAAGCACCTCTACTTCACTCAAAACACATGACAAAACCAATACCTTTAGTGCAGCCCTTGAGCTTTCAGGGACTCCATTGCCATATTTCCCTGAGATGATCCCACAGGCTAGCGGAGACCACGTCATGGCTCCAACCCCTGCAGAGGAAATGGAGAAGGAGGTTTTAGAGGGCTGGGAGAAATCAAAGTGGTATCAAAACCAGGAGTTTCAGTGCCAAAAAAAAAAAGAAAAGAAAAGCCAAACAATTGACAATTGCTGCTTGTTTGTTGCCACTGGCAGAGATGTTCCAGTCAGTGCCTTCCAGGAAGATGCTGCTGACGCCCTTTAGGACATATTTATCGATCCAAAACCTTCCTGCCAGAGCCTCCAGCCCCACCCTGGCTGCTGCTGCAGCAAAGGACCTGAGCTCCTGACCAGATATCTCCTACATCCTCCCTGCCTTACACCATCACATCCTTCCTTGGCAGGGACACCAGCTCCCACCTGGCCCCTCTCAGCCTTGTCCTCTGCACAGCTGTTCTAGACAACATGGCAGGAGATGTGCAAGGAGATATCAATGTCTTCTGATGTGTACTTGTTTGCCTCCTTCACATGTGGGGAAGGAGATGACTGTTCCCACCCAGAGCCCCAGCTCAGCCTCTTCTGTGACTCTTCCTGACAATGGCAAAGCTAAAAGGCACAGCAGTCGCAGTCTTACCTATTTTATGGTATAGTTCTGGCAGCTGAACCTCCACCTTCTCTCTTTGGAAGAGATGATACTCAGCTTGTTCACACACAGGTGGGATCATGTTAAACTGCCTGGCCACAGAGTAGGCTTCCTGCAGAGGAGAAGGCAGGATGCAACACACCCCATTAGTGAAAGCATCATGGGGGGGACAACCTACCAGCCAACACTCCTGGAGGGTGCAGGAGATGAACTGGAGTTTCTCTGTCCCTCAGCAAGGCCACACACATCTGCTGAGGTAGAACCACATCCCATCCTATCCCTGCCCACATCTTCTGCCTCCTCCAGCCAAAAGTTGCTTCAGAGCCAGCTCAGTTACAACTGAAACAACTTCCCAGCTCAGGAAGAACCACAGAATGGTTTGGGTTGGAAAGGACCTTTTTCAAGGTCTAGTCCAACTCCCCTGCAGTCAGCAGGGACATCTCTAACTAGATCAGGTTCCTAACAGCCCCAAACAACCTGACCTGGACATGGCATGTTCAGAGTGGTGCTGCCCATGGGGGCTTCTCCCCTGCAGGAGCTCCAATGGTCCCATGGGTCATGGAGCTGCTGCCAGGAGCCATGTCATAACTTGGCCATCAGTGGCCACGAGCATGGCCATCAAACAGGTGTTTTCCCAAAAGTCTGGAAGTCAGCCAAATAAACCCAAAATGAACCAACCCCCAGTTAAAGGAGCCAGGACACCCAACCCCTAGATCAACTCATCATCTCCTAATGAACCTTGAGCTCATTCTGGAACAGGTTTTAAGATTGTTTTAGGTTGAAAGCTGTTGGATAGAATAAACCTCAAACCTCTCCAACCCAGGCTCAGCTCCCAGCAGGTTCTGCAGCTGGGATGGAGAACCACCAAGTGTCAATGCTTCCCTGAAATCCAACTTTACCATGATCTCCATGGCGCTCCAGCGTGAGGTGCCCCAGTACATGGCCATGCCTTGGTTTATGACATGTGTCATGGCCCGGACTATTTCTGAAGGAGAAAGGAAAAAAGAAACAAGTTGCAGGATGAGAACTGCAGAGATCAATTTCTCATCCCCAAATCCTCCCAAAGCCACTTCCAAATGCCAAGTGCTCTGACAAGCCTGAGCAGCTTTGCATCAAACATCACTTTTGCTGCCTTCTCCTGCTCGGCCACAGATGAGAAATCATTGGCAGCACAATCTCAGAGACCTTTTCTCCTGCAGCTATTCAAAGGTTGCTTTTACCAGCTGGCTGCTGCCTGCCACTGCCACTGCCTTGGGATAATATTCCTTTTGGAATTCAACACAGGAAGGCAGCATGTCAGAAAACAAACAAAAAGAAAATTAAAGTGATTTTTATATCCTTTGACTAAAAGCATGTATCTGATCCTGATTTTTTCCAGGATGCTGAGAAGGAAGGTGCAGAATGGGATAGGACTGAATGTCCCAGAAGGAGCCTCTGCCAAACCTATCATGCTGCAGTTCCCTGCTCCTGGTTTTCCTCTGGGAAGGCTATGTGTGCTGCTGCAGGCTCTTTCATTGCCACCTGCCAGACCTCTGCTGAGTGGCCTTCCCTTCTTGGTGGAAACCCATCATAAACTTCAGTTTGCAAGGAAAGGAGAAAAAAATTGTCTATCCTTGGGGAAGCAGCAAGGAAGAGAAGTTCTGCACTTAGACCATGGATTTCTGACTCCTCCTTCCTGCATGGAGAAGCCCTGGGTGTCCATCCCATCCCTTGGCAGGTCTGTGGTGACTCCAAGTATTGCTGCCTCAAGATCAGAATGAGTTCCCTTTTGTCCCATGAGGATCCTCATCCTATTTATGGAAAGAGAGCAAAGAAGCTTGGCAGAGGGGAGAGCACACTGGCAGCCCTGACGTGGTTGGGAGATGTCTTCTGCAGGCAGTGACGAGCAAGGATGCAGTCTCCATTTATAGCCTCAGAGGGCTCTACAGTAGCAGCTCACATCAGACTTCTGCCTTCCCACTGGGAAAGGAGATCTCCTCTCCAGGGAAATGTTGGAGGAGGAGTTTTTCCCTTGATGAAGAGTTCAAATGCCAATCCAAAAAACATTTTCTCTATTTCTAATCATTCTGTTCTCAGGCATGTACTAGGTCAAACCAAAGAGCCTCCTCCTCAGCAGCCACCCTGCAGCCCAAAGGGGTTCTGGGTGCCATGGGCATCCTTCCCTCCTTCCTCCTTCCCTCTACCAGCTTCTCACTGGGCTCTGTTGTCTATTTTTGTTGCACTACCATTCCATCACATACCTCTTACACATTTTGGTCCCTGCTTGTTTTCATTTCTCCCACTTCTACTCCTTTCAAGAAAAAACTGACGTCAACCCAGAAAAGAAATATATAGATATATCTATATCTCTCTGTTATCTTGTTTCCCAGAGCCTGCTCCCAAGGGCATGGTGATGAGATGGTTTGTGAGGAGCACACGCCTGGACCATGCCAGCTGCCAGCTGGATGGCACAAATGGCAGCACTTGAAGGAGGGGAGGAGATATTTTTAAGCACAAATGAATGTTTCCAACCCCAAAACACAGCCTCCAGCAGCAATAATGATAACCATTTTGAAGGAGCTTGAAGTTCCCTTGATAGGAAGCATGTCACCTTCCCTTCCCTGCTTGCCCAGGCTGGGGGTTGGCTGTACTGCTGACAGATGGTCCCCAGCACTGTGACAGTGGGAGGGGGTCTCCCTGGGGACCTTCTTTGCCCACAGGCAGAGCTGCCCTGCTCATCTGTTGGAAAAGCCACTCAGGATGACAAAAAGCATCTGTTAGTGCAGTTGGGGCATCAGATCTCCAGCCTAATGAAGCATGAGACTCACAGAAGTTCAGGAGAATAGAAAAGGTTAAAGTTGGAAAGGATATTTAGAGCTCATCTAGCCTAACCCCCCTGCAGTCAGCAGAGACATCTGCAACTAGAGCAGGTTGCTCAGAGCCCAAACAACCTGACCTGGAATGGTTCCAGGGACTGGACATCTACCACCTCCCACAGGGAAGAAGCACAGCTCCTTCCCATCACCCATGCAGGATGACTGCATGATGGCAGAGCCAGCTGGTCACTGAGG
Source organism: Bucco capensis (assembly GCA_013396975.1). Taxonomy (NCBI): domain Eukaryota; kingdom Metazoa; phylum Chordata; class Aves; order Piciformes; family Bucconidae; genus Bucco; species Bucco capensis. The sequence continues at coordinate 1,468,033 of VWZO01018421.1, read as the reverse complement.
GACAGATCACCCCATGGATGGCCAACCCCAGGAAGTCCTGCCTGGCCCAGAAGAGCCAGGACCACCTCCAGAGTGAGGAAGGACATGGGTTTCCTGGCCAGGGACCTGCCAGACCTGCCTGCAGGTTTAGGTAAAGAGCTTTGTGCAGGTTACTCATCTCCAGATATTCCTTGGAGCTAATCTTGCATTGCTTGGACAATGAAAAGCTACTTTAATTTGCTCTGAGACTCAAGAAAGGAAACCACGTTTCTGATGTTTAGATGAAGGAAGCTTTCCCTGCTGCTTTGGGGACCAGAGTGACCTACAGTGAAGAGATCTTTAGTCAATGCTCATCTCCTCTCTGTGGCTCTCCATCATCACCTGCAAAGGCAGCCAGAGCTGGGCTGCCACCAGCCTGAGGGAGCAGGAAGAGACTCTACTCTGGCTGGGGTGGAGCAGATGTGTATCTCTACTTGCCTGATGCCTACAGACATATCTCAGCAGATGGAGGACCTGGAGTGATGGCAGAGAAACCTCACCTGCTTGCACAGAGCCAGGGAAGAAAGCAAATTGAGCAGTCCACCTTTATCCTTGGATGTATTTGATTGTACCTTCCAACTGTTTTGCTCACTCAGGCAGGACCTCAAGTGCTGGCACGAGTAGGGGACATTTCAAGGTTACCTACAGCTCCCTCTCCATCAGAAGCAGCTCTTTTTTCCTCATGGGAGAAGCAGAGGCAGGGAAGGAGACAGAGCTTGTGCCTTGTGAAGGTAGCTCTGCACTCCCTGTGAACAGCAGATGGCTCAGCAGATGCTCAGGGATGGAAGTGGCTTAGTAGGTGAACCATAAAAAAAGCAAGCAGGAGGCACCCAGGAAGTCTCCCCAACCACCACCCCATTCATCATCATCATCATCCAAAAATGGCCCTTTTCCCACCCTGCTCCTGAAACCTCACCAAGCACTGCAGCTGATGCCTCTCTCTGCCAAGCCCCAGAGCTGCTGGCACTGTCTGTATTGTCCTCAGCGTGGGCAGGGGAGATGTATCCAGCACTGCCTCATCAGGTGACAGCTGACTGAGCAGAGAGGTCACTTCTGCCTCCAAGACACAGCATGACAGCTTCTCTGACCTCAGCAGCTACTGCAGAACCCGCACTGGTCCCAGAAAGTCAGGCCAGTTCCCTCAACTGGTTTGGCCAGGGCAGGGGTTCTGCCATCCCTCCCTCCCTCCTTCCCTCCCTCCCAGGTCTGGGATGGGACACACAGCCCCACATTCATTAGGAAAATGGGTGTCACCAACACTGAGAGCCAAGCCAGGAGCTTCAGAGGGGCCTGGCAAGCTCTGGTTTGCATGTTCTCATCCATGACAGCTCCTGCAGCCTGACAATATTTGCTCCTGGGATTTGTTTTATGTAGCTGTGAAGCTAATCTTCTGTCACAGTGTGAGTGGTTGTGTTAGCTGCCATGGGAGAAGGGAAAGGATGGGAGCTGCCATCCATTAAATAGGGCATGAACCCCAAAACCTTGGTAAAGGTCCCTGGATAACTAATCCCCTACCATGACATATCAAGCCCACATATGTGGTTATCAGCAATTATGAAATACAATTAAAGCACACAGATAGTCACAGACCTTACACCTTCCTAAATTCATTCCCAGGATTTAAGTCTGAATTTAACCAGGACCATTCCCTACCAGGACCAAGTGGCTGGTGGCTGTGGCACCAAGGCTAAGCCCAGCCTTGAGCAGAGCACTGCTGCCCAGTGTGCCTGGGGAAACCTCATCCTCCCATGATCCTTCAGCCAAGCCCACCAGAGCTCTGCTTGTGCTGGTCATGCTCTTGGGGCAGCAAAGCCTAAAGCTCCCCAGTTGTTTCTTGTTTCTGATCACACATTGGATCCCATCCCTGGATTTAGCACTGGGACAAGTATGTGCCATCTGGGCAGCCAAGGGATGGGGACAAGGATGGGGACAGCACCAGGGGTAAGCCTGCAGAGGACATTAAATGCAAACCCAGATTCACTTTATCTGAAGGGATCAGGACAAGGAAATAAACCCAAACAACATTAAAAACACCCCTGGGAGATAAAGGAAAGTTCACTTCCCTTCCAAGAGGTACAAACTCATTTCATTTTGGTGTAACTACGTAGAGCTGCAGGCCACCACAGATGAGGCATTTCATATTTAATCTGCCCCACCTCAATATGTAATAAAAAACCAATCATTTTTCATTTCCTGCCCTCACCAGCCTAAGTCCATAAGCCAGGATCAGGCGCCTTAAAGCCTCCAATCCCACTGACCTTCCATGGGGGTGTTGTTGTCTGGCCTGTTGGCAAAGACCACATCCACATACTCCAGCTGCAGCCTCTGCAGAGAAGCCTTCAGCCCTGGAGACAGCAAAGCAAGAGACAAGAACCTGGCTGGTTAGTATATTACATACCCTCACAACTGTAGAGCATCAGAGAAGGTTGCTGCATAATGTTGTCCCATATCTCTGCAGCCACATCTAGAAGAAAACACTTTGGCCACATGCAGAGTCCTACTCTTCCACCAGAATTTGATTTATTAATTAAGCTGAGATTGGCCCAGGCTGCCCTGGCAGGTAGTGGAGTCACCACCCCTGGAAGTGTTCAAGAAACATGTAGGTGTGGTGCTTGGGGCCATGGTTTAGTGGTGAGCATGGGAGTGTTGGACTTGAAGATCTTAGAAGTCTTTCCCAACCATAATGATTCTGGGAATTCTAAGATTTGGATTGGAACAGACACCGGCTCCCAAGCATGTCCATGGCCAACCCATCAGGAGGTTGCTGCCAGGGACTGACTTCACCACTCTGCTTCTGTGCAGGGTTAATTTAACCTAAATCACACCCCAGAGCCTTTCTGTGCAAGCCCAGGGCATGTCACCTCAGTTGTGTCCCACCCAGCCCCAGGAGGCCCTTCCAGAAACCCAAGCCTGAGTGGGAGGATGATGGCACTGTCAGGTACCTTGTGAGGAGCAGACAAAGACACCACTTGACCCTCCTGGCAAGGTAAGCAATCTGTGGCCAGCAGTGCAGTGCAAGACAAGGCACTGCCTTGCACCTCCAGTCCAGGTCTGCCCAGGTTTGGACTGCTTCTCTGTGAGGATCTGATGGAGATGGCATGGAAAGCCTACAGAGATATCTACACACGCGGATGTGTGCGTGAGGCAGAGCAGAGCATTCCCAGCACTTGTTTTCCATGACTCTTCCCAGGAACAAACTGTTTTTATGAATGTGCATGAAGAATGAGCCAAAATAGAGCAGCCTGAAAATGCTCACTGGGTTTTGGGATGAAAGAGGGGGAAAAATGGCCATTTTTGCCATATGTATTTATAGCAAATAGCTACCATTAACCTTAAAATGATTTGCTGGGTGCTCTACAAAGTTATTCCAACTGCTGCCAGTATTTTTCTATCACTTCATGAAATAGCTCCACAAGGGATGGGAAATGGATGGGTTTGGGCTGCCTGGGACCTCTGGCTCTGGTGGCACGAGCACCTCATGGAGGGTACTCAAATGAACTTCAACAAAACATTGCTGAAAATACCCCAAACCTTAATCCAGCTCTACCTTAACAGCAAAATCACATCTTCCTGTAGCTGTACTCTGAAAATACCAAATCATGGCATTTTTCCAGGACAATCCTAGAATCACTGTGGCTGGAAAAGGCAACTGTGATCATTGAGTCCAATCATCCACCCCACACCACCATGCTCACCATTACACCATGTCCCTAAGCACCACAGGCACACCTTGGCCAAGTGCAAGTTACAGCTGCTGTTCCTGGTGGGAAAACCTCCTCTTCTGCAGCTGGATGAAGCCTCCTGAGGAGCCCAGATCAGAGCATCCCACCCTGCTCCACCAGACCACAGCACACTCCTAATGGAGATGAGCCTGACGTTTTCCTGCTCTAATTTGTCTTGGCAGCAAACATTAGCTTAAACCAAGCACTGCTGGAATCAATTAGAGCTTCTCTCATAAATCAAAGAGGAGGCTGATTACCCCAACAAGCCCCTGCACAACAAAGAGAATCCCTTCTCCATGCTGCTGTGGTGGAGTATGGAAGGTGCTGCTTCTCTGGGGCTCCAGCCTTGGATCATCACCCTAGTTGGCATTGGAGCACAGCAGAGCCCTCACCTCCCCCAGGGAGCTTGCCATGGAGCTTCTCAGCTCCTAGTAACCCAGAGAACATGTTTGCAGCAGACAGAAATGGGTCAAGCAGCAACAAGAGGCAGGAGGTGTGAATCCCTCAGCACAGGTACCAAGCCTGATGCTCCCTCAGGAGCTGGTCACCACCCCCATGACTCCATTCCACAGCTTCCCACAGCTTTTCTCCAAACCTGTGCTATTTTTACTCAGGATATATGGAGAGGACAGACCCACGTGCTGCTGGATGGTTTTCTGGGTCTGGGACCTGCCTGTGGTCTGCACGGGGGGGAGATATCAGCCCCAAGGTCTGGGTGTGCTCCAGCCCCTGTTGGGAGCTAGGCCAGGCTGGCATCTCTTACTGGGACAAGGTCATGACTGACACTGCTGGTCCTTAGCATGGCAGAAATAGGTCTTTTTATGCTGCTTTATTGGTGTCCTGCATGCAGAATTCTCTGTAGGTCACACTCATGGTGCAGGGACACCTTCCACTAGACCAGGTGGCTCCAAACCTCATCCAACATCATCTTGAACACTTCCAGGGATGAAGAACCCTTAACTTCTCTGGGCAACCTGTACAAGTGCCTCACCACCCTCACAGTGAAGAGCTTCTTCCTTACATCTAACCTAAAGCTCCTCTCAGTTTGAAGCCATGACCATGTCCATGCCAGGGCACTCCTGGGCAGACCTCTCCCCATGCAACACCTACCTTCAATGATGTGCTTCCTGGAAAGGCCTCTCTCTGTCTCAGCTCTGCAAGGGGAAAGCAGGGAGATGGCTGTTAGAGATCTGAGGTGCTCTCCATCACAGCTTTGAACACCCCAAAAATGAAGTTACAAGTCCTACGAGAGACAGAAAGACCCTGCATCTCCTTTGGGTTTAAAGAGGACAACATCTGGGGTGACTAATACCACACCCAACATGGTCCTAGCCCTGCTGTGTACATTGCCTGACTGAGAAGCTCCTGTCCAACATTTCTAAGCCCTTTTCAAGATGACTTCCACCTTGACTTGTAGGAGGGGAAGCAGAGAGCAAACACCATTACCAATGACTGTGAGACTTACTTTCCACCCCAGTAGAGTTTGGTTGTTATGACCAGGCTGGCCACCCTGCAAGCAGAACAGAAACTCTATTAACTCTATTAGTGTTAAAAAATATAACATAGTATCAGGAATAGCAGCAGGATTTTCTCCTGGGCCAGAAGCACCCAAAACCAGAAGGATTCTCTCATGCCCAGGGCTCCTGCTGCTTAGTGGGTGGCAGGGAACATTGATGGTACAGTACCTCCAGCCTTTCTTCTTCAGGATGTTCCCCAGGATGACCTCAGCCCTGTGCAAGAGAGAGAGAGAGAGAGAGAGAGAAAGAGCTCCAGTGATGTCTTAAGGAGAAAGATGAAAGGTGATCCTCTTGGTCTGTCCTGTAACACTGTCTGCTATCTTTAAGATAGAGAGTGAGAAGGTCTCCCCTGAGCCTCCTCTTCTCTAGGCTAACCAACCTCAGTTCCCTCAGCTCCTCCCCACAACACTTATGCTCTAGACCCTTCACCACCTTCCTTGCCCTTCTTTGGACACACTCCAGCATCTCAATGTCCTTCTTGGAGTGAGGAGCCCAAACCTGAACCGCCAGAGCCCTCTCCATCCTGAGGGTCTGTGACTCAGAGGCAGGCAGAACGTCCCCAGGGAAGCAGAGCAGGACACTGGACACTCACTTGCCAGCTGCATACACCTCAGCTGTGTCAAAGAGGTTGACTCCACTCTCGTAGGCAATGGTCATCAGCTGCTCAGCCACCTTGGGAAGCACAGACAGAGAAGTGAGAGCTGGTAGACCACATCCCAAGCAACTAGTGGCTCATCAAAGCACAGCTCTACATCAGCTTCCCCGTGACTTATCCTGGGAGGAATTAATCTCTTCTCATAGGAACTTCTTAATAGGAAAATGGCCAAGGATTGAATAGGGTTATAGAAGAACCTCTGGAGAGGCTCTGCACCCAGAGGGAGCTGGCAGCTCCTAGGAGGGAAGCACCCAGCTGGGGCACTCACACATGGCCAATGTCCTTTGGGACAGAGTTTGGGTGATATCCTCAAGGACAGGGCTGCCTTCCAGGCCTCTTTTTCCATATATGAACACTTTGACCTCTTCTAAACCAGGAGAGCAAGGTTATCATTGAAACAAGTCATGGGATCATAGACTGGTTTGAGTTGGAAGGGACCTTAAAGATCATCTAGAGGCATTTTCCACTGGACCAGGTTGCTCCAAGCCCCAGCCAAGCTGGCCTGGAACACCCCCAGGGATGGGACAGGTCACCTCATTTCAGCCTACAACACCAAGAAACAGGCATGAACTCAGCAGTCCACCAGCAGCAGCAGAACACCACCGGAGACCAAGGGACTTACAAAGCCAAAACCCCTTTGTGTTCAAACCTCTGGACTGCTGGCCTTCTGCCAAGGGCTTTGGTGGGGTTTCTGTCACATAGAAGAAGGAAGGTAGCCAGGAGGTTGCTCTCCTTTGGCTGGGGACATCTGCAGCCTACCTGAGATGCAGGGAACCCACATGCTGGTGGCAAGACCTTGAGAGGATTACTAACTGGGATTGATACATCTGATACAGGCAAAAGCATGTAGGAAAACCAAGCTCATTGTCACCTGTTTCATCTTACTATGTAAAAAACCAACAAAACCCCCCAAAATAGCTCCTGAGGCAGCCTCCTGTAAGCTGAGCCCCTGCCTGGATTTATGCCTGTTGCTGATGGCATACATGATGCAAAAATAAATCCCCAATTTCTGCTCTGGGTGTGGGGCCACTGCCAATGGCAAGGAGGAAACATCTCCCCAGAGGTCACAGAGATGAGACTTCTGTAGATTGAGGTTTAATGGAAGGTGGTTCCTGGAAATGTCAGATTCATTAAGGGGTTTTTGGAGCAGAAAAACCCCAAACCCTTGTATTGTTGTGCGTGGTACCCCTCATACAGGATGAGGCTCCTCTGATTTTTGGCAGCCATGGTGTTGTGTAAAAACATCTCATTTTGGTTTCTACTAGGTACATAATACTCACAGCAAGCATCACTCACCTCATCTGAGATCTGACCTCCAAAAGTGACCCAGGTCCCTAGAAAGACCAAAACACTCTGTTACTGCCAGAGGATTTTGCTCACAAATCATTTGCTCTGCAAACCTTCAGGGTCCTTAGGGTTTAACTGAGGTTCACTGGCTCAGAAGCTGGAGTCTCCGTTCCTGAGGGCGGGGGGACAGTAGGGCCAGCAAGGTGGACCTGGGACTGGCAGCTGAAAGCCTCTCAGGGATACCAAAATACAGAGTTCTATTAAAATCTGGAGCTCTTTGTAAAACTGAGTTCATTTGTCTGAGCTTCAGCTTGACAAACTGATGGAAGATGTCCTGGTTACCTCCCAGGGAGTGCAGGAGCTGAGGGCAGGAGTCAGGCAGCAGAGTGCCTGCTGCTAACCCTCGAGCTGCTTTGATCAGAGACCTTACAAGGAGTTGGCTTCCTTCACAGAATCTTGCTCTCTTTCCCTCAAAAAAAAAAGGTCAGCCTGACTTTTCTTACCCATCAGATTTCTCACAGCACAGATCAAGTTATTTTTGTTCTGTGTTTACTGTGCCTTTGAACTGAAACTCTTCATTTCCCACAGAGTAAGGCAAGCTCTGCACAAGTCCAGGTTTTCCCAGATCAGGAATGTTTAACAGCCACCAGCACACACACATTCCTCAATAATTTTGCACTTACTTCTGATCTCCAAGGGCAATAATTGGGTGAGAGCAGCACCCTCTGAGCCCAGAGCTGCTCCTCCCCTTAAGAGACCTCCAGAAAGCTCTTTAACTGCTGGGGTAAAACACTCTGCTCCCAGACAATAGAGATAAAAATAGATTTCAGTTTATCATTAAGCTTCTTTATGCAGATGAACAACAACAAAACAAATAAATACCCAAATGAAGCCTGATTTCCATGTTAAAGCTCCAGAAGTGATATTTTGATAGGAATACATTAAAATTCATTTCTACTAGAAAAAAATGGGTTGAGTCTGTTTATCCCAAAGTGAACATACATATTTTGGCTTTAATACACCTACAGATCCCCAGCACAGGTGAGAAGAAAAGGAATTATTTATAAATACACCTTGTGCACTGCACATCCTTCCTTACTCTCATTTACAGGACTACAACCTCAAATTGTGCCTAATGGAGAGGCAAAAGGGTTTGGGCACACGAGGAACAGCCCAAGAGCTGCCAAAGGCTCCTCCAGGAAGAACAAGCACCTGAGCTCCTTAAAAATAAGTAATAAACATATGGAATATTGGCCCTACCTGCCCTGGGTCTGCCTCTCTCCACTCTATGCTTCCACACATAGGTGAGGGGTACCTGAGGGGTCCATGAGCATCATCAGGACCACATGGGTGGGCAATTCTTAGAGATTTGGGCTTTTTTTCCCCCCTCCTTAATCATTACAAAAAGCAGCCAGGGAGGGGAGGTTTTGCTCAGCAAAGTGATCTTCCTGGTCAGGGAAAAGGAGATGTGATGGGATCCAGAGGCAGGAGCAGGGACAGTAGGATAGAGCTGAGGCCTGGCACAGCATCCACTGCTCAGCCCCCATTCAAAACATCACTCCAGAAAGCAGTTGGCATTTCAAAGCAGGGCTGAGGATGATTCACAAGCTCAGTCAACAGGAGGAGTTTGGGAGAAAAACATGTTAGAGGAAGAGATCTATTTTTTGAGATCATTCCTTTCCCCCTCAGCAAGTCCCTGACTCTCTCCTGTCTACCCCAGCTCTCTGTTTATAAACATCTCCCTCACAGCTCAGCCAGGCAGTGGCAGAGAGAGACAGAATCACAGCATCCAAGACTGGTGGGGTTGGAAGGGACCTCTGGGGATCATTCAGCCCAATCCCCCTGCTAAAGCAGGGTCACCCAGAGCAGTTTCCCCAAGATCACCTCCAGGTGGCTTTGGAATCTCTCCATGGAAGGAGACTCCACAACCTCTCTGGGCAGCCTGGGCCAGGGCTCTGGCACCCTCACAGCAAAGAAGTTTCTCCTCCTGTTCAGATGGAACCTCCTGGGTTCCAGTTTGTGCCCATTGCCCCTGGGCCTGTCCCTGGGCACCACTGAGCAGAGTCTGGCCCCAGCCTCTTGCCCCCATCCTAGGGGAGAGCAGAAGGGGAGGGGAACCTCCCTTGACCTGCTGGCCAGACTTCTGAATGCACCCCAGGAGACCATTGGCCTTCTTGGCCCCAAGAGCACGTTGCTGGCTCCTGGTGAACTTGTCAACCAGCACTCCCAGAACCTTCTCTGCACTCCTACCACTTGCATTGAAAGCAATTTCCCAGCTGGATAACCTCACCTTTAGCAGATCATTTCTGGATTTGGCTCCACTTCCATCCCATCCCAGAGCCTAGCAAGGTGTGATCCCTGCTGGGTAATAACAGCAAAACCTACCCCTGGATAGTGTCACTGCCAGCAGAAGTGTCACCTCTGCATGGGGTGCAGAGGAGGAAAAGGACTCCTGCCTAGAAGCTGAAGCTTTACCTCCTGCCAGTACAATTTTATCCCTGGTTTGCTCCTGGCAAGGATGATGCCATATGGAGATATGGCACTTGGGTCTGGTCTGGCACTTGAGCAATCAGCAGATGCTCAGCCCTGCAAGTCCCCGCGTGCAAATCAGACTCTTCATTGCCACCCTGGGCCAGCTGACATCTGGGCTTGGCTTTCTCCTAACATACCAGGTTGGCAAAAGCTATTCCCCAGAGCCAAGCACCAAGGAGGGACCAACCCTTTCTGCTGGCAAACCAGCTCCTTTGGGACCTGTGAGCACAGAGTATTCCATCAGTGGCTGCAGGAGCTGGTCCTTTGGGAAGGTTCCTCTGTGCTTTCCTACACTGAGTTGGATTTTAGAGTACTAAGATCCCTCAAGGAAAGCCTCACCTGCCTTTGAGTTCTCTCCTGCTTCACATTTCTCTCCTTTTCCACACTCCAGGATGAGACACTCTCCCTCCCACCTTGCTGGGGTTCTGGGAAGCTTTTAAGGAAGATTGCTGAGCCTTCAGGAACTTTTGTAAACCTTAAGTTAGGTCTTTGTGCTGCAGAGAGTTTAGGGAGCGACATTTATCTTGCAGGGAATGGCAAAGGAGAAGCTGTTTAGAAGAGTCCTGGAAGCCAGCACCTGATGGATCTGTGCTGCAGAAGAAACAACCTGGACCTCCAAGTGAAGGGAGCTACAGCAATCCAGGCTTTCCAGTTCTCCTCTCCCCAATTCCTGCACACACAGCTGCAGGGATCACTGCTGCTGGATCAGGATGAGGTGCTCAGCAGCCAAATCCATTCCCAGAGCATCCAAGCCCATGCCCAGAGCAGTCACTTGCTCCCTCCTCAGCCCCCACCTTTCCCACACAGCTGCACTCACAAAGCCTCAGTATATTTAGATGCTGCTGCAGTTCCACATGCTAGAAATTAAAGAAAAGCTCTGCAAAATATTTCCCCACTCACCCTGCTGCTGCTTCCTTCCCATCACTTTTCTCCACCACAGCAGCATTAGCTCTTGGTGAAACTGAGGATGATAAAGAAGTTCTCTGCTGAGATAAGACAACAACTCCTTTCAAAGCCTGGGTCTATTTTAACCAGAAGAGCTCCTCTTGGCAGAATAGTCCTTATTTATAGGACTTGTGATCCAGGGTGACTTTCACAATCCACTCTATTTTAAAATAATCCAGTCTCAAAGCCTGTTGGACATTGAGCTAACCCCTCAGGCACCACCACCAGCAGCTGGGGATGGAGCAAGGAACTGGAAGGGAATGCCCACAGCCACAGAAGGCACCAGAGCCCAGCTCCATGCCCACTCCTTCCTTCATCCACTTGCCCCAAGGCAGCAGAATGGGATCTGAGCACCTCTGATCCCAGGGAACATAGACCTTCCTTCAACATGGGGCTGGCAGAGGAGAGCATCCATCCCTGGGGAGGTCTCTGGGCATCGCTGGGGGCTTCCTGCTCCTGATGTCCTAACCTTGCAGTGAGAAAAACAGCCTCCTCCTTTCTACAGTGCTTGGGGGGTTTAGTGGAGATGTACTTCTAAGCATTCTTCACGTGAATGGTTCAATTGCCATCCAAGAAGTTACCTGCGTGAGTAAAGCCATCAGTTGTTGTCCAGTTCATCACACACACCAGCAGCTGATGGTCAGCAGCATCTCTACAGGACCTTGCAGGCCCAGCACCTGCTGCACTGCTTAGAAATGCTCTTCTTGATCAAATATTCATAGAACCACAGAATCCTTATGGAAAAGACCTCTGAGACCATAAAGTCCAACCCTCCACCCAACACTACCATGCTCACCACTAAACCACAGCCCCAAGCACCACATCTAGATGGTTTTGGAGCATCTGGGTAAGATATCCTTTAGTTTGCAGATCAGTATGGAAGAAGCAGCAAGGATAAATCAAACAGAGCATCTGCCCACAGATTGCTGTCCCCTGAGACTGGAGCTCTGACATTCCAAGGTCTTGAGAGCATCCACAGACATCCCAGATATGGTCCCTCATGGGCATCAGGTCATATTAGAAGGATTTAAAGCCACAGACCCTGGTACAGCTTTACTCAGGAGCTGTGGGTGGAATGCATCACCTCCTGCCCTGGGCAAGCACCTCTGCAAGGGCACAGAGCAGCTGTTAGCACCCATAAGAGCTCCTGCTAAGCCATCAGGAGGACCAAGCCCAGGCTGGGGCTTGGAGAAAGCACTTTGTGATCTGAAATACTCTTTCAACTAAACTAGAGGAGCAGTGTGTGGCTGCTGTGAGGGCACTGAGCACAGAGGTTACTCACCCAGCCCCAGGCACGAGACTCTCAGCCCAGACTTGCCAAGGTTTCTGGAAGGAAAAGAAAAATCATTAGAAAATTCTAATGAAGCCCTCAGGGGACACACAACTTCACCCCAGAGCCCAGGCCAGGAGGACAATCCCTGCCCTAGCCCTGCAGGCCATACTAGTGCTGATCCAAGCCATTTCTGGGGTACAGTGAAGTCTGTCTCAGGGTCTCAGCTCAGGCACCCACTGACTGTCCTCTCCTCCTTCCCCACAGGTCCCCTTTGCCACAAAGCCACATCAGGGCTCACCCCTCTACACAGCAGGGATTTGGGGAATAGAGCAGAGACACAGGAAGCTGGGTTTGCTCTAGAAAGTGATAATCAGCTCTTTGCAGAGTCTGATCCACTCACAAACCTGGACAGAGATATTGTGTTTGTACTTCCAAAGCTGCCTTTGCCATTTACTTAGTGTGCAAAGCACCTGAGTGGTTGAAAAAACTGATGTCTATAGGCAAGAGCCAACACTGGAAATGCCAAATCCTTGCAGTGCAAGATCCCTCCTGCAAAATGAGCTCAGAAGGGGCTCAGGGTCCAGCCTGGAGAGCACCATCAGGTGAGAGCCCCCAGCTCTTCCCATCATTCCCAGCTCTCCATGTGCCTGCCAGTGCTCTAATTAACGCTCTAATTAACAAGAGAGCAACCCCAGAGCAAAGCTAACACAGAGCCACCCAGCAGCAGCTCCCAACCTGTTCAGGATGGCTCACCTCCCACCACCCACCCCCTCCTGCTGCTGCTTAAAGGCACCCACTGCTTTGGGACTGGTCCAGTGGCAGAGCAGGAATGGCTCTGAAACACCAACACTTCTTTGTCTTCTTGGTCCTGAGGGCACATTGGTGAACTTGTTGCCCATTTGCACTCCCATGTCCTTCTCCACAAACCATGGTGGTGTTGCCCCATCCCAGTGCCTAGGATCACACAGGGCAAGGGAACATGAAGCCCCCACCCCCCCTCCCAAGAACCCAGCCTTGCACATAACTTTTCCTTCCTGGAGTAAGCCCAAGATGCCATTTCCCCTGCCTGCCCAGCTGGGACTTGGATCCACCAGCACCATCTCCTCAGCACCTCCAGACTGTGCTGGGTTAATGCCTGAGTCACTGCAAACACAGCCTGCAGCCTAGGGATGTTGTTAAAAATACACCAAGGTACCAAAACAACATGTGGAGAGGGATGACATTTCCCTTGACTAGGCTTTTCCAAGCAGAGAGCACATCCATTTCCCGTGGGATCATGGGTTCTTGGTCGTGTTCCATGGGCAGCATCACACCAGGATGCCAGCAGCAGCATCCATATACCAGGAGCTGCTGCTAAATGCCAGCCAACAGCAGGCAGCACGTGCAAACAGCCCCAGCAGGGAAAAGGCTGGGAAGGAGGTGTAAGCCCAGCACCCTCCAGGGCCAAGAGCCAGCTGGGAATGGCGTCTTCCCACTGGGAAGGAGCAACTCAAGCAGCAGGACTCAAATGGGCAGCAAAGCCACAGAGATGGTTACCAATCCCTCTGCCACTTCACCAAGAAGAGCAAGATCTGCTTTTCTCTTGCTTGTGGAGAGAGTTGCTCCTCCTCCATTCACCCTCCTTCCTCCTTCCTCCACCTTCCTTCCTCCTCCATCCACCTTCCTTCCGCCTCTATCCACCTTCCTTCCGCCTCTATCCACCTTCCTTCCGCCTCCTCCTCCCCAGAGCTACAGATCCCAGTGTTGTAGGAATTTTGCCCAGGATTAGTTTGTTTCTTCTCTCCTGGTGACCTCACAGGGGAGCAGGCATCAGCTCTGCAGGTTGAAGAGCTTATTTCAGCTGCACAGAGACCTGGAAAAATCCATGCTCAGCTTCTCCTGCCTCTTCCCAACCTGCAGCAAGGAGCAGAACTTCTCTGCCTGGGCAGAGATTGTGGGTCCCTGTCAGTTGAGGGAGTGAAGCCCTCTCAGATGTGCTGTGGTGACTAATTGCCATTCCCAGCTCCCTGGTTTCCACTCCTGATCAGCAGCTCCAGCCCTGCCTGGAGGCTGGGGCCAAGCACAGCTCCTTATGTCTCACCACAGCTGCTCATTTGTAGATGGAGAGGGGAAAAAAACCCACAACCAACAGCCACCACAAGCTTAGTTCTTAAACACAGAAGGAATCCTGCTCAGAAAAAGACCTTTTGGGTCTGAGCCTGCTGGACATAAGCCTGAGATCATTATTTTGCTGGAAACAAGTGGTTAAACTCAGCTCCTAGGCTGATGTCAGAGTAGAAACATGGAGAGCAGTGGCTGCAGGCACTGCCTGGATCCTGTGTACATGCTCAGGGCTTCAAAATCCTTCTGATCCCCAAAGCTGAGCAGGAAAAGAAACAAAAATACACAGAAAAGGGATTTTGCTTGTCAGCCACTTGGCTGTGAACAGAGCCATGGGCAAGAGCAAGGGGAAGGCTACCTAGAGGAGCTTAGCATCTGTCTGAGGAACCAGGGCTGGACATCCTCCAGGCAGCAACTTCAAGAGCTCTTTGGTTCAGAATCAGGAAGACGAAAAGCAAGAGAAGAGAAGTACAGAGGGATGAGGAGAGCAGCAGGAGGTAGCTGGGGTGAAGCCTGACAGTGAAAACGCAGATCAAAAATTCCAGCTCCTCAAATCTCAGGAGCAGAGGAGGGTGAAACTCATTCCCAGGGGATTTTTCCCTTCGAATGTGGCCATGTAGGAAGGACTGTATCTGAAAAATGTTAATTCTGGTTAAACAGGCAAGGCCCCAAGATTTAACATTGAGAGGAGTGTTTAGCAATGCAAAGTGAGAATAATTCCACTGTACAGCAACCCTCACCCCATTTAGCTCCTTCTCAGGAATGCTGATGGGAATCACATCCTGGAGCATTGCTGGCTACCTGCAAGGCTGAAATCCTTCCTGTGAAGGATGAAGACTGACAAGTCAGCTGGAAACTTTTCCCCTCAGTGCTGGAGCTGCTTTTAAAAGCCTTGCTCAAGCTGCCCTGCAACCTAACCACCCGAGGCTGCAGCAGGGTCCCAGGGCATGCAAGGCCATCACCAGGAATGACTTAATGAAATCATTCCTCATCCACATCAATCCTCATGTAGGAAGTTTCTGCAGCATTTAACCCAAGCTCCTTATTGCCTCAGTTCCACTCCATTATGCTGCTAGTAAAGCCTCTCCACTGGAAGAGCTTTTGGCAAGCTCCTCTGCTTAAGCCAGCTTTTTAAGTGACACTAAACCATAGTTCTTTCTCATTTTTTTTGCTGAAAAAACAGCTTTTCCCCATGTTGCTGCTGCTGCTGTCCCAATTAACTCACTGGGTAGATGGGGGGTGGCCAATTATAATCCTATGGTCATTAAGGGCTTACCTCACTGAGCTCAAAGAAAACATTTTCAAGTGAAGAAAGATGAGGAGCTCCCAGGCCTTGCCTTAACCCAGCAGTGCCCAGTCCAGCCCCAGCCTCATTTAACACAGGACAGCAGCAAGGACTGCCAAAGAGCTCCCAAAATTCCCTGCTCCTTACCCAAGGCCTCCTGAATGGCTTTGAGGGGAGCTTACAGGTTATTTCCTTGGAAGGGTAAGTGCTGAGAGTGCAGGCAGAGCTCAGCAACACCAAAAGGACAAGCTGTAGGGAAGAGTAATTCCCTTCTTCAAGGCAACCTGCACCATGGCTCCTCCTGCCCCACCACACTCAGCATCACCTGGGTACCAGACACTTCCCTTCACATGTGGCTGGAAGAGGAGCAGCATCTTGAGGCCCAGCACAAGCTCCCACATGGGGACACAGGCTGCACCCAGCACCCTCCCAGCAGGGATTTATGACCCAGGCCACCTGAGCTGCTGAATCATCTCACCAGCCTACAAGAGGTTCCTCCTCCTAGCATTAAAGGGACAAAGCATCCATCCACCCATCTATCTACCAGGAATGAGAAAGAGTAAGAGACTTGTCTAAGGAAAAAACTATGTGTTAAATAAAATCTCTGCAATAACACATACAATGACTAAAATATTTTCAACTCCACACCCACAGAGGAATCATCAGGATGAGCAGAGCTCCACAGAAAGCAGATCCTGCTGGTTTTTCCTCCTCCCCACCCCAGTGTAATTGCCCTGTGTTGGTGCCTTTGCCCACGGAAGCCAACCTCTACCAGAAGTAAAAAGCCAAGGGGATGGATCCTATGTGGGTCAGTCCTTCCAAAGCATCCCTGCTGGTAGCTGACCCCTCCAGGACCTTGTTTCTCAAGCTCTGGGAGCTGCCACAAAGGGATGTGCTTGGTGGGTGGAAGTCTTAAGTCAGTGGGACCATCACACAGTCCTGCTGCCCACCTCATGGTGCCCACGGCCACGTTGATGGCCTTGGACCAAGAGAGGTGGGAAAAAGGCAAACTTCAGCACTGCACAGGAACTGCTCAATATTCCAGCATGTGGAAAACATGCAGAGAGCAATGGATGGGGAGAGAGGAGCTTTGAACAGAGCTGGGGGAATCAGGCAGGGCACGAAGCCCTGGGGGAAGTGTCAGCATCTTCAGGTGCAGAGACCTGCATGCAGGTGTCTCAATGGACATCCTCCGGCTCTGCTAGAGGAAGGAGAGGTTGGGGCACCCCAAGAACAGCACAGCTCTCCTCACACAAGCCCCACAGCAGTCACACAGCCCCCACCCATCTGACTAACCAACACTGGGGAAACCATGGCACTCTTCTCCTGCCTACAAACTGCAGAGAGTTTGGCTTATCGCTACAGAAAAAGTCTCTGTTCCTGAAGCTGGTGGTGGGCAAACAACGTTGCTTAGAAACATCCCCATTAGTGCTCCAGAACTGCTCCTTTCTGCACTGGAAATGAATAAAACAAGTCATTTGTTCCCTGAAAAATAAAGAAGAAAAAAGAGGCTGTTTCAAGGAACAACAAAAAACCCAATGGAAGTCAAGTTCCTTTCCAGTTGCCCTCTCTTGCTGCAGCACTTCCAATGTCCTGTGCCAGGCCTTGACAACTCTTCTGGGGAAGAAATTGTTCCTCATGTCCAACCTAAACCTCTCCTGGCACAATTTGAGGCTGTTTTCTCTTGTCCTCTCTCTTGTTACCTGGGATAAGAGACTCAAGGAGTTAGAGAGAGCCAGAAGGTCTCCCCTGAGCCTCCTCTTTTCCAGACTAACCAACCCCAGTTCCTTCAGCTGCTCCTCACAGCACTTGTGTTCTAGACAAGTAAGTATTAGGTCAACCATATAAAATAGGAACAAAAGCTGCTAGTGGGAGGGCTGCAGAGACAAGTCTGCACTGATCAGCTGAAAACCACCAGCAGTGGAGCAGGAGGTAGGTCTGGGTGATACAGACCCTGCTTGGGGGGGGGG